>VZTM01007228.1:396176-477903 GCA_013400555.1 Jacana jacana | reverse complement strand
ATCTCAGCCCACTGTTGGGTTCATCCCCTAAAGCCAGTTCTGCTGCCCAAAGGTGGCCCTTGAGTCCTCCCATTCCAAGGTGGCCTATAAGACAATGCTGAGGCTGTTTCTTAATTCATCACCAAGGGAAACTTTACTCCCTTACAGGAAGTTCTTCTGCTTCTGGCATTCCTGCTTTCAGCCAGTTTAACCCCTTCTGTAGTCAGGCCTTCTTATCCTCCATGCTGGATCATTCCTTGGTCACATGTTACCACCACTGAGCAGTTACAATTTCCCCTTCAAAGCTTGTTTCATGCCCTCCACTGCAATCTGACAACCTCACCAACAGTATTGTCAGTTATGGTAATACAGTGATAATAAATTCTTGATAATAATTTTAAAAAATACAGCTTTTTAATATACAGCTTTTGTAGATTGAAAATACTTTTGGATTTTGGACAGCGGTGTAAATATCATCATGGTCTCTTCTGACCTTTTCCTGGCACACCAGGACACTGCCATCGTCCATTAGGAAGAGAGTGTGACTGCTCATTTTTTACTGTTCTGTTCTGCCCCGATGTGGTTGATTTTTGAAAGTGATATAAAGGCTGCATAATTGTCTAAGCGTGAATTGAAAGTTTCTTCCTTTTCCTTTTGCTACGTAAAACAAAGAGGGCCATGAGTCTTACTCTTACAAGCTTTGTAGTTGGGTAGTTCTCTCCTTACTTCCAGTGTTTTATTTCAAGATGGTGTAAATCATCACCTTTTTCATCAAGTCTAGAGTAGGAAATTGATGTATTGACTTAATGACTTTTCTGTCTGTGCTTCCACACTCCTTTCTGCCTTCCCCATCCAATATATTTGGGTTTGAATTTCACAAACACTTCTGAAATCATGTTGAGAATCTCATCAGTACAGCTTTGCAGCTTGCTTCTTTCACTACTGATACTACATTCTTCCATTAAGTCCTTCCTGAAAGTAAAGTTTTTTCTCTCAGTCATTTCCTTACAGAGAGATGAGGGGGAGATGAATGTGCATGTACCATTTAGGAGAAGAAATGAGAACTCTGTCTGCTGATAGTGGCGATATTACTCTTTGAGGGGTCAAAACAGCATGTAAGCAGTTCAAGTCAACCAGAAATATACACTGCCATAATGTAAGACTATTAGTTTTACATCTGTTGGTCAATAAGTAGCTGTAAGCTGCCTGTACTATCTGAACCCTGAATAATGTACAGCTACATGCCTGTGTTGCTCTTCCTTCCCTTCCCCTTTCAGTGAGTGCTGCAGAAGCACAAGCATAAACTTAACAATGTAATATTCTTTAACAAATGAGCCATATTCTTAAAAAAATTGCTGAAGCCCATCTGTTTCTGATCAGAGAAAGAGGGCGAGGTAAGTCAAGAGTCTCCTGAGGAACTTCACATAAAAAAGCTTGAAAAAGAAAGATTCTAGGTTTGTTTTTAATGTAATAAAGACCCACCGATGCAAGCTCTTTAAAGTATCCTTATATTTTAGAATGTATTGTACTGTCAAGAGAAAAAAAGCTGAAGTGCATCCTTGTCTCCAGATATTTGCTGCAGCTAATGAGTCATCTACTCAAATGTCAAAGCAGATGCTTGAAATCAGGCTGAACTTGAATGCAGAGGAGTGTCCTTCTTGTATCTATCACCTATAGCACAGTGCCTTGATATGGTAGTTGCAGAGTGTGAATTTCCTTTCTTTTTGAACAAATGACCAGACTCTCTTGAGTAAAGTTCACATTTCGTGTCTCTTCTGTATCTTCATCTATCCTCTTATTTCTTATTTTAGACTTAAGGGACTTACCAGGGAAATAGCATTATCCTAGAGCACAAAGTTTGTTCAAAGTTTGTTCTTTGGTGTGATGAACACACATTTTTAGTAAGAGCTTGAAACAATATTATGGACAACAGGCCTCCTAAGTAACAGATTTTTATTGGTTTGTTTGTCGTTTTAAAGAAATTCTCAGGTTTGAGATGAATTCTTCTCTTCCTATTGCATGGCTGTAGGCACTTGACACTACTATTACATCTATGAGACATAAGACAAAGATGTGAGATTGCAATTAATTTTGTCTGCTTATCAATAACAGTTCTCTATAAATAACATTATTCTTCCGTGGAGTGAAAATTTTCAGAAGAGTCACTTTCATGAGCTCATTATGGAGTATAATCGTTTGAGCCAATTGTAATTTTTTCCATTAAAAATTTGGTTGTTTGAGATGAAAAAGCTTTTATTCACCGTAAAAAAAAAAAAAGGTTGAAGGGGAGAGAAATGGAAAATATATTTTGATATTTTAGGAAAAGAGCTAATGGAAATGAAGCTTGGTCTCAACAGGAAAAAGTACTAGCCCATTGGGTGATATTGAAACCATGAACATTTTCCAATATCCTAATTTAAGTGGCTTCTTACTCATCTAAAGCTCAAAGTGTTTTATATTTGAAAACAAAATTTATGTGTTGATACTGGAACAGGCAGACTCAAATCCCTTCTTCCTGCTGCAGCTTCAGTTAGCTCATTTCATCCAGTTCCTTGTGTACCTAAAGCAATGTGCAGAAGGTGGTGTGCTAGAACAGCCAATGGGATTTACTGTTGATTCAAGAAGCTTGTTTTGTTTTGTTTTGTATTAATTTACTAATTCTAATTCACTAGTTTAATCCTAAATCAGTAGAATTTACTAATTCACTAATTTACTAGTGATTCGGGTAGTTTCCAGGCAGAAAATGACCTGGCTTTAGGCATTCCTTCAGTCCCTGAAGGGTTGATGCCATAACTCTTACGTTAAGGGAATCAGAGGCAGGGGATTCTAAAACTCAGAAGAATTAAATACTTAGGCATTTCATTTAATCAATGTAGAGAAGCAGATTCCTCATTTAGATAATTTACACAACTGTTGAGATGAACCAGCATCTCTTCAATGAGTGTATAGGGCAGCTACCTGCCTCACTTAGGCTGTTAGGTACCAGACGTATCTAGGTCTGAAAACAGCTCCCACTTCTCCTTTCCAATTATTGCATCAACAGATGGATTAAGGGAAAATGAAAAGCATGTGCATTTCCTCACCATCCACTCCTAAGGAAATAAGTCTGCTTTGTCTGTATTTGTATGAATGTGTCTGTCAGCACCTAATAATGGTATTTAATCTGTTGTTGAATTTCAAGTAAGTCTGTCACAGAGGTACAAGGCTAAACTATAGGGGCTTCTCACACGAGTTATGAAGACAAGAGGCTGGGCAAAGAAGAGGAGAGGCTTCAGTACTACCATTTTAGATTCCATTGATTTAATTACTCATGGAACTACTTGTTGCTTTAAGCATTGCCCTTTCTGTTTCTGAGGAGAAAACACAAAGCCTTACCAAAAACAAGTCAACGTAACTGTTGCTCAAACATCACAGAAACACAACTTCTACTTTTCATTAAAAATGAGAATTTTTTTTTAAATGTCGTGCAAATATTTTTGCTGTGAAATAATAATTCTTTTTTGACATCTTAGATGCCTTTTCCTCACATTATACCTCCGAACTGCAAAGGCTGACATGATGGAAAAATGGCATTTTGTCCACCTAAATTTATAATTTTTGTATATTTTCTTTGTGTGTTTCCACAGGAAAGGTAAAGATAATTATCCTAGCAGATGGAACACTTACATAGAGACTACATCAAAGAAAAATTTGCTTCTATTTAGATGTATCTACATAGTATTTGAAAGCCCCACCACTAATAAATTATTTCATCAGTGCAAATACAGGGAAGTACTGTCCCAGTTTTATTGAAAAGAAATTGGTCAAATCAATATGAACAGGGAATTAAATCCAGCTGTGTGAGCCCCAGATCTACATCCTCTCAACAGACCATCCTTCCTACACTGTTTGCTAGGAGGTTTGCAGTCTGTTCCAGTAAATAAAATGGGCTAGAGACAGTTCTTTAGTCCTGAGGGTGTGTGGGATGGTATAACCCGACCTTAGAAAAGAGCAGCTCCCTCCATGCAGTATCTTGAGAAAAATCCCTGGTCTGTGCTGTCCCCACACCTGGCCATTGTTTGATGAAATGGCAACTCACATTCACCAAACACATGGGCCAAAATCATGTCAAGGAGCATCCCATTGATTGAGCAATTCAGAGGATCACATGTCCTTTCCTGGGGCCATTCGGTGTATGATTATGTGCCGTAGATGTTCTCTGAGGGGTTCTTAGGTTCTCTGGAGGTGATCAATTTTCAAAGAAGGCAGAAAGGTCCTCCTCTCAGAGACTGATCTGATTCTTTTTGTCTGCAAACTTCATGTCCAGATGTCATACTAATGAGCACAAAAGCAATGTCTCATTAATAATGATGAGTGCTGAGTAAACAGTAATTCCTGAGAAATTAAAGTTGCACTGGAGCAAAAAATAATTCTGCTAACATTAGCAACATTCTCTTTGGTCTCATAATTTAGGTCTCATAATTTACGTGATCATCTGTAGGTGTTTCTCTGTACTTTTGATACTGTGACCTGAGACCTAGTTGTCAAGAGTTTGTGGTGCTTTTCTTCAGGCAGCATTTGCTGCATATAAATCATAAAGCTCCCACTCCATGCAAAAATATAGCCTGTTCTCAGGAATTGAAATTGCCACTCACGGTGTAAAGGCTAGAGCAATAATATTCACTGATTTGATGTCACAGCTATGAATTATGAATATTTCTAGTCATCGCCTGCAGACTGGAATGATAACAAACAAGTGAAATTTCTCCCATTCACTTACTGTGGGTATTAATACAGGTAGACCTTTTTTAACACATCTCTAACTATCACTGCAAAGAAGTTTTTCATCAACAATCTAAAATCTTTAAAGTCCCTTACTGTTTTAAGCAGCTGATTGAGTTTTGAGCAACTGATTTGAGTTTTTAAAAGAAACAATAGTTTTGGCTGCCTGTGTTTAGGATGCCTCACTGTAAGTCTGATTTTCTCAGCTCTCAGCATGGGCTGAAAGTTTTTGTAACCACACCATGCCTCATAGTAAGCTTCAGAAAGCCTAAAAAACAATATGCACACACATTTTTCTAGCCACACAAATAGCTGTTGGGTGCGTGCTGTTCACCTGCTCAGGATATCCAGTAGCAAACCAAGCAACTAAACATGTGGGCTTTTTTTGGCAGTTAAGTTTATTTCCACTTGATTTTGAAGACACTGTTCTCTAGAGGTTTATGCTATTACAAATCCAGATGTACACACGTATGTATATGTATATGTGTGTGTGTATAGGTAGCACCTCCAGGTCATGTTTAAAATAAGGATGATGCTTTGCTACCTGCTATATAATAGTATCGTTATATGCAATGTTTCCTTTCCAATCTACTGCATAGGATAAGGATCCATGGAGTTAGTTGTTTTGTGCTGTCCATGGCTAGCAGATCATGATTGGAGGGACACAAAGATGATCAGAGAGTTGGACCACTTCTGTGAAGGCAGGAGGAGAGCACTGGGGTTGTTCAGCTTGGAGAAGGCTCCAGGGACACCTTATAGCAGTCTTCCAGTACCTGAAAGGTGCCTATAAGAAAGCTGGAGAGGGACTTTTTACAAGGACATGTAGTAACATGATGAGGGGTAATGGCTTCAAAGTGGAAAAGGGTAGATTTAGATGAGATATTAAAAGAAATTCTTTCCTGTGAGGGTGGTGAGACACTGGAACAGGTTGCCCAGAGAAGCTGTGGATGCCCTATCCCTGCAAGTGTTTAAGGCCAGGCTGAATGGGGCTGTGACCAACTTTGTCTAGTGGGAGGTGTCCCTGCCCACGGCGGGTGGGTTGGAACTCAATGATCTTTAAGGTCCCTTCCAACCCAAACCATTCTACAATTCTATAATTACCATCAGTGACACTCTTCAGGACTGTAGCCACTGTTGTGGCTTAAGCCCCAAGATACGTCTGTGCCATACCTTTTCCATCCAACCTTTTGTGTGTGAGACCTTCTGTTCCCCTCCAAGCAGATGAGGAATCATGTTGGTTTGACACATGTTCGCCATCAAAGGCAGGACTAGCTGGGACATGTTAGTACTTGGGATCATGCAGTAGGTGAGGTGGTGATCTATGCATTTAATTTTATTTGTTGAAACTGGAGTAAAAAAGTAAAAACTGTTAAGTATCTAAATATATTGCCTGGGATACTCTCCTGATTCTTCGCAGCTTTTTTATCTTTAATCAAAGTGGTTGCAGTCTTGTAACAGGCTCCAGTAAGCTGCATCTTTTCTTTCCTGAATAATAAGAGCTCCAGTAAGTCAGACCTTCTCTGCTGAGTGTCTGGTTCAGACCCATTTTCCTGTGCATCTGCTGCTAGTTCAGCAACCTGATGTTTCCTTTCTGCTTTCAAAAAGGAATCCCTTCTCTTTGCGCAAGTACTCTTCTCTGCCTCAAGAGAGAGCTGGAACAGGTTCAATCAGCTGTTATTGCTAATTCTTTAGAGTCTCCTAATTGTCTCTTTTCATTTCCTCTCTTCATGAGCTTCCTATACTGTTTTTGCATAGAAAGCAAACAGGATGGATTAGACCCATCATATGCAGGTTATTCTCTTTGTGTCTCTTTCCTTGTGTTGTTAGATGGGGACCAAAGGTCTTCACCCAGCCTCTGAATTGTACTTTTTCAGAGTCTGTAAACCAGAGCAGAGTTGAAAGCCTTATATGACCCATGCATGAAATAATATTTTAGTGTAATGTGCAGAGCAATTACAGCATTCCCTTCCCTGTGCTAGTCCTGCACCTCCACACACACCGTCACCCCATGCTAAATGTTTCACTTCACCACAGAATATCCTGCTTTCTTCTGATGACTCACCAGGGAAAAAAATGGCTTTCTGGGGCATCTATGGAATGAACGTGAAATGGATCTGAAATATTCCAGAGGTAGCTCTACATACTTTAATGATGCCCTCTGTGGCTCTTTTGCTCACTGCTGTAGTCATGTGAATCAGAAGGTTCAGCAGGTGGTAAGCTTGGTCACATTCATGATCCAGTGGATTAATTCGTAGGAGGTAAGCTTAGAGGTGAAATTCTGAAGTTAGAGTAGTATGGGGAACTAGGGGAGCAAGGAGGAAATTTCACAAAAAATCAGTAATGAATAAACTGGTCCGCACTGATAGAATAAAAGAGAAGAAGAAAGCAGGAAAAAGAACTGACAAGACAATGACATATGAACTCGTGGGTGCAGCTCATCTGACCTGAGTGAGATATTTTATGTCCTAGAAGTGCTCATTTCTGTCTTCTGAATTCAGGGGAATTTGACAGTTCAGATATCAACATACACATGTAAGGTATTTAAAGTGGAGGCAATTTTGATGAGATGAATTCCACCCTTAAAGACTTGCTATTTATGTACTTGAAACTGGTAATCTATTGTTAAGTCATCTTGAGCATTTTTTTAACAGGAAATGTTGATTACAGACTCAATTTAGGAAACTGAATCAGTCTGTTATTTGAGAAAAAATGGCTGGAGACCAAAGGGAAGAACTCTACTGAGGATGTTCTTCACCAAGCACTTGCTCTTCAGTCATGCTCATGGCCTGTATGTTGCATCAGGCCAGTTGGAGATGAGCAACTTGGAGATACTAACATGAGACTGTTTGTAAAGTAGCTAACATTATTGCAGCCTGTTGGTACAAAGGAAATTACTATTTCATTTAAATGTGTGACAGTAAAACATGAATTTCTATAAACTGAGAGAACTATCTCTGCACTTCACAGAAGGCATTGTAGACTCATGCCATCGTAGACGCATGCCATGATGGTAAGATGCAGTGTTCAGAAAACAAAGAAGGTGAAACAGTGGAGACAGATTTTGTAAAAAGGCATATTCTCAACAGTCCTGGGCAGTGGAGATTCCTAATGAAAGGTGCATGGATGGAAAATCAGCTTCAGTGAAAAATAATTCCTTGCTTACACTGAATTTAGTACTGAAAAGTACTAAGGATATAGCTCACATCAAAACTCCGTAATGATTTGATATTTCAGCAGCTCTGGCAGCTCTGATAGCTGCACTTGAATCCGTCTAATCAGTGAAAGCTCTAATTTATTCTGGGAGATGTCACCCAGGTCAGTCAAACCCAGGAACTGTCAGAACGTCTGAACTTCGGATGAACCTTTCCCAAGAACTTGGTGGCAGATGAAGTCAGCAATGGAAATTACTGTAAATTAACATCAATAAAATTGGTTTTACAGTGCCTAATATTCAGATCAGACCAGATCAGTGAGACGGTTATTCAAAATCTTGAAACACTTGAACACTGAGTGTATCAGCTACAAATTCAAACAGCATGGTTCAGAAGAAGCATTGGGATTTCGACTGTGGTAATGTAATTAATCTTGTGCAAGACAGATGTCATCTGACAGAAGGCTACCTGAAGCTGGATCAGTTAGCTAAGACAAAAAGCAGGTACTTCTTGAAGATGAGTTGATACAGATTAAGTTAAAACTGCCAAGTCATATTATAAGGGAGCAATGGGTTTTGTGTTCCACAGCGTATTACATTATGAATGTAAGAACACAGGATGACACTAAACCCATATGTCCTGTCTACAATGGTGACTAGTGCAAAATGCTTAGAGGAATGGATATAAGAAATAAATGTATGTAGTGATCATTACTACTGGAGACGGCTGGGGCAGTCTCCTAGGAATGATGGGAACCAAACTTCTCATTCAAACAATTTAATTTAATATCCATCAAGAGATCTATGAAACATTTGATTTTTAAACTTAATATGGTTCTGTTCCTATCTTAAGCTCCATTTATGTTTTGGACTCCATAACTATTAAAGCAAAGAGTTTCACAAATTAACTATATGTAAAAAATTACCGCCTTCAGTTTGTTTCAAAGTCATCGCTTAACAATTTCATTGGGTCCCTTTAATTCCATATTAGGAAGAGTAGTGAATGATTGTTTCCAGGTCATGTTCTCTGTACCAACATTCAATGTTTCAAGTGCTCACAATATGTGAAATATGTAAAAGTATCATTATATGCAATGTTTCCTACCCAATCTATTGTGTAGGATAAGGATCCCTGGAGTTAGATGCTTGTGCTGTCCATAAGTAGCAGATAACCACCCATGACACTCTTCAGGGCTGTAGACACTGTTGAGCCTTGAGCCCCAGGAACAGAAATCCCTCTTTGTGCCGTACCTTTTCCATCTCATCTACTGTGTGTGAAACTTTTTGTTCCCCACCAAGTAGATGAAGATTTATGTTGGCTGGGCATGTTTTCACCATAAAAGACAAGACTAGCTGGGGCATGGTCTTAGTCATAAAACTTTTTGCTATTTCTTTCTAATATGGAATATTTTAATATACATTATCTTCCTCTATGGTAGAATATGGCTAATGCTGTCCTTTTCTGCACCCTCTGTACTTCAGCTATGTCCTTTGTGAGATGTCAGACCAGAAAAATACACAGAATTGAAGATAAGAGTGCTTTATGGATTTAGATAGAAGTATATTTTTACCTGTGTTTTCCATTGCTTTTGTAACAATTGCTAATCAGAATTGTTTTTTCAAACCTCTCTGAGCCCTAAATTGATGTCTTCAGAGGAAAGCTCATTTTCACAATGAATGAATATTTTCTGAATAAAAATAAATCATTAAAACTGATTATACACATAGAGCTATTTTTTTTAAAGTGCAATACCTGGCATTTACCAAATCACAGAATGGTGGGGATTGGAGAGGAATTTAGGAAATCATCTAGTCCAACCCTCTGCCAAAGCAGGTTCACCCAGAGCGCATCCATGCAGTTTTTTTAATTTATCAACATAAAATTTCATCTGGCACTTTATCATACAGTTATCCAGAATTGTGATAACCTTCTGCAACTGTTTGCAGTCAGCTTTCATTTTGACTGTTCTGAATAATTTCATATTATTTGCACGCTTTGGTACATCACTTCTGTGAATAATTTATTAGTATGCTGACCTACCCAAAATCTAGCACAGATCCTTCTGAAATTATTTTTGTAACCTCTCTGTGATATTAAAACCCATGACCTCTTCTCAACTTGCATTTCTCAGGTTTTAACTAGGCTTTTCCCCCAGAGGGATTTCTGGTTTTGGAGAGACTGGTGATTTTGACTTCTTTGGTGATTTTTTTTCTTTCGGGGCCATATTGAAAGCTTTTTAAAGACTCTAGGCACACCCACTCACTCATTCAAAGAGGTTAGGTAGATTTTTAAGACATTAATTCTATCAACCAAATAAGTGCTCACTCTCCTCTAATTGTATTCTCTGTCGGTTTCCAGTTATTTGCTTAGTGCAGTGGTCAGTCTTACTGGTCTGTACTTACCTGGAGCTATCTATAAAATTTGGCATCACAGTTGCTCCTTTCACTCAAGTAAAAAGCTTATCAGTTAGAAGTGCAGCAAATTTGTAACTGATAGAGCTCTTGGGGAAATGATAAGAAATTCAGAGATCAATTCACAATAGGACAATCCCCACCCACCAGTGATGCATTTACCTTTGCAGGAAGTAAAATTTCACTACTTCAGCAGGAGCCATGAGAAAGCACTTCAAGAAACCAAAGTTGTTTTAAAGCCCCAGTTAAATGAGCATTCAATATAGTAGCACAAGAGAACTTCAGTTTTAATCCATGCTCCTCTTAGTGGAGTGTTTATATTATGCCAAGAAGCAAAAGCTAATGCTTTCCAAACTTTCAGTGTTCAAATGTTCCTGTGATGGAAGAATTTATCCAAGGAGGATAAAGTGAATGATCAGATGCATCAGAGATGACACAAAGTGACACCAGTATTCATACTCCACTGTTGCATCTATAGGGATAATAGGAAATAGCTGTAAACCTATTGAAGATTACCAAAGATTACAAACCACATCCAGCTAAGGACATCTCCTGAGATGAACACAGATGAAGGCTGAGACTACTAGTGGGAAGTGTCACACACGCTTGTCCTGTTGTTGCCCTTTTCTGGGCATCTGTTTATTGCCACTTTTCTCTCCCCCTCCCCCAACTTTTCTTCCCCCAAGTATTATTTCCCTTTTGCAGATGCTGGAAATGAGTCTTTTTGGAGTTATGTCTTTTTGGAGAATTTCTATTCCTATGTCTTTTTGGAGATGCCTATGATCTGGCCACAGCAGATCACTGTGTATTAACTTTGTGCGGACTTCAGAAGTGCAACAGGCGTCCATGCACTGCGGTTTCCACAGTCCTCCCACAGCTTTCCAGTCTAGATAGACCTCTCACCTGAGTTACTGTGGCCTTTTCTACAGTCTTACAAACGTAGGCAAAGCCCCAGGCAGTACAATCCCTAAATGGATTCAAGTCTTACTCTCCTACTTCAGTCTATTTTTTCCCCAGTATATTTAATTTTTAAAAAAACAGGGAGGCAAGGTCAGGTTTTTTTGTTTGTTTGTTTTGGGGATTTGTTGTTGTTGTTTGTTGGTTGTTTTTTTTTCAGATGGAAATAAAAACCTCAACTTAATATGAATTTTGAGGGTAGTATGGTTAACTGTAATAAATCTGTCATCACTGGAATCTGTCCCCATTTGCCCACAGACTTTTTGTGTAACCGAGTTCTTAAATTCCTATTGTAAAATAGATTGATTTGGTTCACTGAGAGTTAAATATTTCCATACCGAGCTAAATTCTAATTATCCCTTATACTGTAAGTACTCTATTTATTTTGGGAGACAATGGTATGCAACTTAGCAAAAGGGCAGCAAAATTATTGCAATATTAATAAAAATGCATCACAACAGTCGTGGAATAAACTATTAGGCTTTAAATCAGAGAAGTAATTACAGGCCTATTATCCAATATGGCTACAGCTGCTCTGTGTATTTATACACACAATTGCTTTCACGTATACACCAGGAGGATTAGAATGAAATAAAACCCATGAAAGAAAGTATTTATCCAGAGAGTTAGCATAAAAGCAAAGATTTCCTTTCCATATGAAGAAAAATGGAACCAAGCAGCTGCTCGGTTATTTTAGATTCTTGTTCTTGCTTCACAATGCTTAAAAATGTTAAGAGCACCAAAATGACATGTCAAGATAATAAATGAGTTTTTCTTTGTAAGCAGTATCTGTCATCAGAATTTCTATTTCTCTCAGCAATATTTGGCTACTTAACATAAATTCCTCCTTCCAATAAAGATTACATTATATTTTCTGTTTCACATAAATCTTCCCCCCATCTCCATCCCTGAATATTGATGTTATTTTCATGGCAAAACTTCAGAAATCCAAAGAGGGAAGTGACAAGAATCACCAGTAATAATGGATCTCACAAATTGTCCATTTTTTACAGAATGAAAATCCAAAGCCTAAGGTAAAATGTTTATAGGCTCTTTGGAAATCACTATCGATATGGCTGTGAAGCCCATATTTGGTCTGGCAGCCAGTTTTCATGCATTACTGTTGTGGCCGTGCAGAAACGTTCCTACCACGCTTCTCTTCTCCAATGTGATACTCAGCTGCAACCTAGCCTAATTCACTAGTTTATGTTTCCAGTCCCAGCTTATTTACTGCTCACATTGCACTTTGGTTCAGGGTAGTTTCTGTGGGCACAGGAGCGTGTTTCAGCCACCCTCATCTGCTTTCAGAGAAAGTTAAAAACCCCACAGAACTAACTTATTTGAGGATTGGAGTTTTTGTCACAGTCAGGAACTTGGAGAGGGCAAAAGATGCCAAGGGCCTGCATTTCTGGAGGCAGCCTCGTAATCAGCCCCGCTGTCGAGTCATCTAGCTCTTGCTTGCACTGCTTTTGCAGGATGGAGGCATTGCCACCCCATGCTTTAGGAAGCGAGGAGACATATGCCTCTGGAATAACAAACCACACCATCTCCTCGGGCAGAAAGAGCAGAAGGAGGGGGAACGCTTCCTCTTATCACAGCCACAACAGGCACGCTGGCTCCTGACAGCACCATCTTATCACGTCCGGAGCGGTGGCTCCCGGGCAATTTGCTTCTCTCTGTGCCCAGACGATCAGAGTAGCTTAGCTTTGAAAAGAGTTTGTAGGACAAAAGCAGGTATCCTGGGAACCTGCCCTGACAGAAAGCCATGCTATAATTGACAACATGAGTCCAGTCTGAAGACAAGAAGAACCCCCTTGGTGTAAGCAGCAGAAATGACACAGCAATCGGAGGTGGTGCAGAGGTGGTTTGTTAGCAGGATAACTGCACAGACTGAGGGCACACGGGAGGGAACCAGGTGTCGGGATGTGACGGAAAGGGCATATACAGGCAGTGGATTGGTGACCCACCGCCTTGCTTGTGCGTTGGGTCCACATCACTGCCAGCATCACTACCCCAGTTTTTACACTGCAGCCCCCACTACTATGACTCACCCAGGTCATGGCCAGAATTTCCAGCCAGCTAAACTACTGCAGAGAAAACAGCTCCTTCAACTTGACTATTGTTTCCTCCTTGAATCTTATTTTAGTTAAAGCTGGCTTTTCATACACAGCTTCAGCGTGGCTTCCTCGGGCTATTCTTTCCCTTCATCTCATCCTACATCCTTGTTTGTCTTCTACTTCTTCATCCAGACAGGAAAGCAAAGGTTAGAAAGAAGACAAGTATTCAAGGAGGGACTAGTGCAAGGTGCACTGTTTCAGGAGAAAAGAAACAGAAATACTGAGACAACAACAACCAAAAGATCCAAGTTAACATGGAGAAATCCTAGTGTTGGACAGAACTGACAGCTTCTGCCTTGCTGCTTCCCTGGCTGGTAGGGATGTGCTGTTTGCATGTCAGGTTGCTCAGTACTTCAGGTAGAAGGACAGGAAAATATGACAGTTTGATGATTTGCACCTTTCTTGGCAAAGGAAAGAAGGTTTAGGGGTATAGTTTCTTCATCTTTGGCCTTGGATATGATTGTGATGTCGGGGAGAATTCAGAAGGGCTGTCAATCAACAGGGAGAAGGATGCTTTGGATTGCCACAAGGCAGCTAACCAACAGAACAGCATTTAATGGGAGTTAGTTAGGACTGGATAAGTTTGAGATGAATAAGTGAACGTATATTATTTCAGTGTTGCCTGTCACATAGTAGGTACTCGACTACACTTTTGTAAGGGATTAAAATTATTGCGCATTACTTCACAATTGGAAAGGGGTGTTGGCAACATGCTGGATGACAGTTAAAATATTAGCTCAGATATGGTGACTTGGTTACAGTCAACTATAAAGCCATAACTTAAAATACACAGCTTGGATTTTGTAAAGTTTCTCAGCACCATCATGGAACCAGGATGGGTAACTCTGCACTGTTTATCTACACACCTTTAAGTGCTTATCAACACATACGTGTTAAATGGGTAGCTGATCTTCCAAATCCTGAAAACCCAAACTGACACTGAGTTTTTCAAGAGGCCATAACCCTGAAATTCAGTGAAACACATGTCCCTAACATGATTCAGCCCTACGCAAAGCTCAGTAGCTGGCTTCTGCTGTTGAGGCCCATTAGAGAGTGGCAGTGCCTTTGTGAGCCCTTACACAGCAGTTGGTACAGGAGTACAGTGGAATGCAGCAGGAACACCTGGCACAACCGTTTTCCCTATAACAAATCTTAAGATGTTGTTGTCATATCACTACAACACAAATTCTCATTTGAGGACCTAGCTGAACGACCCTTCACTGTTGTCTTCTGTGCTGCCACGATCGTAGACAATAACATTCCTCATCTATCTATGTATAGGAACATGCCAGAGCCCTTATTGTTATCTAAAATATTCAAAGTCAGAGTTTCTAGTGAGTGCTTTTGACAATTTGAAGTTTTTCTCTTTTGCTTAGTTCCTGTAAGCAATGAGTAATTCTCCATCGCATGATAAACTCCCTTGCCCCCTAAAAATAGTCTCCTGTGAAGAAACCACGTCAAAGCAGTGATCTAATGTCAAAAACATCTCTGGCTCAAGAAACTAGAGCAAACAAGAGAGAGGGAAAAAAAAGAAAATAAAAAAAAAACACCTTCCATGTCAATTTGGAGGAGAATTTATTTCTTCCTACAGAGTGCATGATGAGTAATTCCTTTGCAAATGCTAAATCCCCTCAGAAAGTGCTTTGGAATGATATTGTTGAAGTCTTACGCTTTCAATATTGCGGTCAATATAGCAAAATGTCCCTGGATTAAAAATACAATTTAAGAAAGGAAAAGAGTGGGCAGTGAAATAAGAAAGAAATATTGCAAGTGATGGATTAGTGCTCATCAATCACCCCCACTCCCTCAACAGCTACGAGCAGCGTTCAGCAGGGTCGCAGCTCTGGCACCTGGCTGCAGACCCCAGTCAGGCAGGACTCCTGTAGAGCTGCTCACAAGGCAGACACAGTCCAGGATGTTCCTTCAGGCAAGGTCTGTTTGGCACCAAAGGTGATCTTATATCTCACAGACTTTTCATTTCCTTCTCTCAATGGGAATGAATATTTTTTTTTATTAATAGAAGGCATCAATTTTGACCACATTGACTGGTTTTCTCTTTACCACAGACCAAACAACTTTCCTGGGTGTACTGAAAAGTTTTGTAACTTTTCCCTGAACCACACCTTTTCTTTTAGAAAGGCAGATGGAGACTTGCTTAAGAACAGACAGATTAAAGATCAGAGTGATCTAAATATATGCAGTGACGGACACACAATCTACGTTCTAAATGAGTAATTTCTAGATGTTAATTCCCTGTTTACTGCCAATCCAGTCTGAAAAAGTCTTTTTTTTGTTTTCTCTAGTAATTTTTAACCATTGTTTAATTACTAAATGAATAGAACTCCCAGATTTGTATTTTGTCGCTGTAAAGTTTGGATCCCAACTCTCAAAACAGTCTTGCTGTTTTTCTGAATGCTTTGCAGCTTCTCAACATCTCTTTTCAAACTGTGAGCATTTGAATGAGTCTTAGTGAAGCTGGAAATATAGAATCATAGAATCACTCAGGTTGGAAAAGACCCTTGGAATCATCACATCCAAACATCAGCCCTACTCTACAAAGTTCTCCCCTACACCATGCCCCTCAACACCACATCTAAATGACAAACACATTCAGGGATGGCAACTCCACTACCTCCCTGGGCAGCCCATTCCAGTGCCTGACCACTCTTTCTGGGAAGAATTTTTCCTAACTAATTTTTCCTTTCCTAATTAAGCCTAAGGCTACCCTATTGCAGCTTGCAGTCATTCCCTCTTCTTCTGTCACTAATTATCTGTGAGAAGAGACGAGCACCAACCTCTCACGATGTCCTTTCAAGCAGTTGTAGAGAGTGATGAGGTCTCCCCTCAGCCTCCTCTTCCTCAAACTAAACAGTCCCAGATCCTTCAATTGTTCCTCATAAGATTTATTCTCCAGGCCTTTCGTTGGCTTTCTCCAGCTTCGTTGCGCTCCTTTACACTCACTCCAGCACCTCGATATCTCTCTTGTCTTGTGGTACCCAGAACTGGACAACACTCAAGTTGTGACCTCACCAGTGCTGAGTACAGTACAGAGTACAGTATCATCTACCTATTCCTATTTGCTATTTCCAGTTTTAAGTAGCTTAAGCTTTCTTCTCAGCCATAGATCAAGTTCCTACTATCACACTTAAAGCTCTTAATCATAGGATGATCTACTACACTATTTCCCGGTTCAGTTTACAGTTTCACACAATGCCAATTTGCAGCTCTTCCAACTTGTAGAAGAGATCTATGTTCACTTGTCTGAGATAAATTACTTTGCTCTCCTTGAAAAAAAATCACCCTTCTTAAATGGTCCTGGTTTGCTCCATGCTCCATGCTCCATCCTGCTCTGTATAATCAACCAACTTCCATAATTATTTACCATTCACACAACAGTTCTCTGCCATTGCACCATCTATTAATTATACAAGCAAAGACTGTTATACATTTCCAGGTCATTTTAATGCACAAGATTGGGCCAAGAAAAGAGCCCTTCTCTTCTGGGAATGCATCTACTGGTTGGTGATCTGCAGTTGTTTCATTTACCCGTGTGATATTAAAGCTATTTAGGCCGTTTAAAAATAAATGCTGTATCTTTGATTTTTTTTCTTTAGTGCTTGCAATTTTTCACCCAGTTATGTCAGCCATTGCAGTCCCTTTCAGCCCTACATGCTGGACATATCTGCCATCCCATGGCTTTTAGCTGAGACCTCAATATGGTTGAGTTCCAGCTTCGCCCACACGTTTTGCCATATACTCATCATACTAAGGAGAAACAGGGCAATTCTGCACACAGAGAACAGGGAATGTCAGACTCTGTGTGCTGCAGGATTTGGAGCACAGCCACAGAACTGGATGGACATGGCCATGGTCAGTGATTTATAGTTTGATGATACTTAGTTTTGGGGCCAGTCTTGTTTAATATCTGTATTGATGATCTGGATGATGGGGTTGAGTGCACCCTCAGTAAATTTGCAGACAATACCAAACTTGGTGGGAGTGTTGACCTGCTTGAGGGTAGGAAGGCTCTACAGAGGGACCTGGACAGGTTGGATTGATGGGCCAAAGCCAATTGCGTGAGGTTCAATAAGGCCAAATGCCGGGTCCTGAATTTTGGTCACAACAACCCCAGGCAATGCTACAGGGTTGAGGATAGCTGTCTGGAAAGCTGCCCAGCAGAAAAGGTCCTAGGGTTGCTGATGGGCAGCCAGCTTAACATGAGCCAGAAGTGTGCCAAGGTGGCCAAGAAGGCCAACAGTATCCTGGCCTGTGTCAGGAATAGCACAGCCAGCAGAAGTAGGGAAGTGATCGTGCATCTGTACATGGCACTGGTGAGGCCTCACTTTGAGTACTGTGTTCAGTTCTGGGCTCTTCACTACAAGAAGGACACTGAAGTGCTGGAGCATGTCTAGAGGAGAGCTACGAAGCTGGTGAGGAGTCTAGAGAACAAGTCCTATGAGGAGAGGCTGAGGGAACTGGGCATGTTTAGTTTGGAGAAGAGGCTGAGGGGACACCTCACTGCCCTCTGCGACTACCTCAGGTAGGAAGTTGTAGAGAAGTGGGTGTTGGCCTCTTCTCCTAAGTGAATGACAGGACCAGAGCAAATTGTCTAAAGTTGTGGCAGAGGAGGTTTAGATTAGATATTAGGAAGAATTACTTACTGAAAGAGTTGTCAGGCACTGGAACAGCCTGCCCAGGAATGTGATTGACTCACCATCCCTGGAGGTATTTAAGAAATGTGTAGATGTGGCACTTCAGGGCGTGCTCTAGTGGACAAAATTGTAGGGGGGCGGGTTGTGTGTTTGATTGGACTCAGTGATCTCAGATTCTGTGATTCTGTGATTCTGTGAAAATTGTTGGCTGAGTTCATGTCAATTATGCAAATTGCAGCGAAGGAGGAAGCAAAGAGATGATTTTGGTGCTCTTAATTACCATGCACCTGCATCTGCAACCCAGCAACACTGCTATTTAAACAGTGACTATCGTTCAATTCCCTTTCAAGCAGGAAAGGAATAGGAGGAACGTGGGAAATAAGCTTTTTCAAGGAGTTGGGGCTGAATCAGTTGCCTAAATACAGACAGCTGAACATGCAGTCTTATAAGNTGCGACTACCTCAGGTAGGAAGTTGTAGAGAAGTGGGTGTTGGCCTCTTCTCCTAAGTGAATGACAGGACCAGAGCAAATTGTCTAAAGTTGTGGCAGAGGAGGTTTAGATTAGATATTAGGAAGAATTACTTACTGAAAGAGTTGTCAGGCACTGGAACAGCCTGCCCAGGAATGTGATTGACTCACCATCCCTGGAGGTATTTAAGAAATGTGTAGATGTGGCACTTCAGGGCGTGCTCTAGTGGACAAAATTGTAGGGGGGCGGGTTGTGTGTTTGATTGGACTCAGTGATCTCAGATTCTGTGATTCTGTGATTCTGTGAAAATTGTTGGCTGAGTTCATGTCAATTATGCAAATTGCAGCGAAGGAGGAAGCAAAGAGATGATTTTGGTGCTCTTAATTACCATGCACCTGCAACTGCAACCCAGCAACACTGCTATTTAAACAGTGACTATCGTTCAATTCCCTTTCAAGCAGGAAAGGAATAGGAGGAACGTGGGAAATAAGCTTTTTCAAGGAGTTGGGGCTGAATCAGTTGCCTAAATACAGACAGCTGAACATGCAGTCTTATAAGTCACAGACATAGGTATGAGGCTGCCAGGTTTGTCCTTCCAGAGCAGAGACTAGGTGGGATAACTGTCATCTGAAATGAGACCAGGGCACAATATATAACTGAATCCCACCATAATCTTATTTAAATGTAGGTGTTCTGTGTGGCAGCCAGGTATCTAAACTCCAATTCTATTCAGGGGTGATCTAATCGATAGTCAGTTACTCTAGACAGAGATTAACTACCCAGCGCTTAATGACAAAATAGTCAACGGGCGTTTACTCTTCCTCCCTTATGTTGAAACATACAGTGTAATGATAATTGGGCCCAGTAGCACTGCACAGGTCTGTAGTCTGTAAGGGACTATGTATTCTGCAGTTTCATTCTAACAGCTGCTCAACAGTAAAGCTAATAAGAGTTCGATGTAACTTTTTGGGGGTTGGAATGAAGCTAGGCAGCTATCGAGGCTGCAGTTTTCAAGGAAGTGATGGTTGTAGGGAAGACGTCAACAACCACCCCCCCAATTTCCTTTAAGGCACAGTGTGGTTTGTGGTTATCAGAGCCCAGCACAACCTAATGGGACAAATACAGCAGCTCAGGCAGGATTTGGCCAAGCCCAGCCTGAAGGAAAGAGATATTGGTACCATCTGGGACAGGTTACTTGTCAGTGGTGAGGGCTCAGGAACAGCTCAGAGGTGACACAGAGCTATTTAGGGTAGTAAAAGATGTGGCAAGTGACCTAGTGCGAGCTTGGCCTGGCCTGTCTCTGAACCAGGGGAAGAAGCCAAAGGAGCTGCTAAGACAGTATCTGCACGGCGGAAAGCATGAGAGTAGGCAAGAAAATAAGGATGCTGTGTTGGGCATAAATTGCAAGGTTTCAGGGGCCCTCCTCCATGGGAGGAGGTAGGAGACTGTGTTGTGCTTGTCACAGCTGGTTCCATTTCACTCTGAAGATGCTGTGAACAATTAATCAGGTACCAAAATCTCATGCTCAAGTGTATTTAAGGTAAAGTGTCAGCTGCAAGCATTAAGTCACATGGGAAGAGACACATGAGGAAACACATGGAAGAAGATATCGTTGGGGATGTGGCTGAAGATGCTCTTGGAAGGAGGTGCTCCATGCCAAGTAAGGTACCTCTGAGAGGTTAGTAGCTGTGTGTGACTCATGCTAGGGTATGGACACCACTGAGAGACTACAGGTTGTGAAAGAGTTGTTTTCCTAGGTTTTTGTTTAATCTGCTATAGTTCTCTTTTCTTTTTTACCTTGCTTTTATGTGAATCAATAATCAAAACTTACTGTTAACTAACAATGAATTAAACAAAATTCCTTAAGCAGAGACTGCTTTGAATTTGATAGCCTCTTTAGGGTCACCAGCTGGAGCCATGCAGGCTTCTGTGTTCTCTAGACTCTCATTCGAGGAGCACTACTCCCACGCCCAGCTACGAACAGATGAAGGGAATAATGTGACAGGGAGATGGAGGGTGTAGTGCATCAGTGAACCTTTCTTGAGGAGGGTGACCAAACTGCAGTATCCAACACTCCAGTTGACCAGGCCTTAAGGTACTTCTAAAGCTGTATGATTGTGTTTTCCTGAACTTATTTCAGTTTGCTATAACTCACAAATTGCTTTCTCATTAAAGCAGTCCAAGTTATCACTGAATAATAATAATCAAAGGAATTAAATTAGCCTTACCTCCGGCCTGGGAAAAAATGATGCCATTTTCCAAAATGAGAGGGTTCTATGGCACAAAGCTCAGCAATTAGCAGTATTACAGTGTTGTACTTTGCTGTGATCTTGCAGCACTGCTGTTCTCCCAGTACCTCTGGCTCTGCTGTGTTCTCAAGAAATCTTGCATCTCTGGAGGGGTGGGGTAAGCTCTCTTTCTCTTGTCATACCGTGAGCTGGAGAAAAGAAGGCTGAGGGGAGACCTTATCACTCTCAACATGTACCTGAAATGAGGTTGTAGAGAAGTGCAGGTCGGTCTCTTCTCCCAAATGATAAGTGATAGGACAAGAGGAAACAGCCTCAAGTTGCCTGAGGGGAGGTTTAGGATGGATATTAGGAAAATATTCTTCACCAAAAGGCTTGTCCAAACTCAGAACTGTCTGCCCAGAGAAGTGGTTGAATTGCCATCCCTGGAGGTATTTAAAAGATGTGTAGTTGGGGTGCTAAGGAACATGATGGTAGGTTTGGCAGTGCTAGGTTAACAGTTGGATTTGATGATCTTAAAGGTCTTTTCCAACCTAAATTATTCTATGATTCATTTACACCCATGTTAACTAATAGGAGATGATTATGGAAACAATAAGAGTATGGCCAGTAGGTTTTCCTGCACAAAAGATATGCCTTCTAAAGATATGCCTTCTTGGCCTCCTCCAGACTTTGTGTTCTTTGAGCTAGACTCAGTATGCTGACTTTGGACCTCTTGTTCTAGGATATCCACTGCTTCTTATCTGAATTGTAGTGTTGGCTCTGTGAGTATATACACATCCCAGTTCTGGCAGTGACACTAGTTTAGGTTTGTGTAGACACTTTACTCACAAGTGGAGGAAATCCAGTTCTTTTCCTGTTCTGGAAACATGACAACGTCTGTCTAGGGACCCATAGTACTTGGTTCACAACTGCAGGCCAGTGGAGAAAGGATCATTCCTAAACACCTTCAGGTTTTTAAGAGTGAGAGGGGGTAAAAAGTGGGTTTCTGGTCAACCTGCCAAGCACTGAGTGCTGAGCATGTCTCCCTGCCTCCCCAGATATACTGGTGTTGCTGGTTACACCAGACTATGTGTGGATGCACTCAACTGCAGACAATAAGACAGCATCTGTTAACAAAACTTTGCAATGGAAAATGGGCCTTAATTGCAGCAGTCTTCTTGCTTTATGGATAACTTAGAGAGCTATGTGTTTTTGAGGTTTGCATTAATTAGTACTATTAAAACTGAAGTTTAAGCAGAGATAATACAATGTAATTTTTCCTGAGGACCTATTAAATAATATTTATGGATACAGTAATTCATTAAAGGCAAATAATATTTATACATAGCAATGGAGGAATTTCAGCATAATAGAAAATGTACTTTATTAGGACATAAAACACAGAAATAGATAGAATCACAGAACAAAGTAAGTTAGGTCCCTTAAATTCTCCCATATATGATACACTCCAGCCCTGACTTTCCTAACAGCTCCCATCTGACCTCTCTCCAGCTTGCTGGTCTCTCTCTTGTATGAGTAAACATACTTAAAATGATTACATGAAACAACAATTCCTGATAGCAAATCATGCATTGGAGGGGGAATCCATAGGATTCAAATAGACGTTCATCTTGAATCCTTAATGGTCACTGAAGACAAATAAGCTCTTGCCAGCTGCTGTCCTTCTAAAGCAGACATTAACAACAGGTTAGATGACTTTGCATCCTAGATCCCGTCACTGAATATAAAGAAGCCAAGGATGACTGGCTCAGATGGAGCCACTGACACTGTAAATATCTGAGGCAGATGACAGGAATCCTTCTCCCATGACTGCATTTCAGTGTTGGGAAGGAGATGCAGGGCACACAGTTTTGCACTGGAGGCCCTGCAGGCAGCAGCCCCTCTACTCCAGGTATTAATCTTTGACCAAAAGATGCACACAAGCTGTAACCCCTGCTTTGCTTTCAGTGGGATGGTGAAAGGCAGGCACCTGGTCTCCTTACAGCTTGTCCATTCACATCTAATATGAAGTAGTATATGAAAATATTCTTAACAATTCCCAGGAGCAATCCTTCCTCCTCCTGTTTAGGCAGTGCTGATGCCTCAACTGCTGAGTTGCAGACATCCCGTTCTCAGAGAGACCCCATGAAGTTACTGAAGACAACAGGAGCGACCTAATGGACTTTAAAAAATCGGCACTTCATCTTCGATGTGTATTAAGCCTGAATTCCTTGTGCTGCTTCCTCACACTTTTTTTTTTTTTTTTACAGTTATGATCACCTTATAACATTGTGTTGATAGTAAATAATGCATTTAATTTTCTGTGTTACTTTAAATAAGACAAATTCCTTAAAGTGACTCGGAAAAAAGTTTCCACAGTTGGTTTTTTGTTTTTTTTTTTTTTATATTTGCCACAGTCTCACGTAACTGCTCAGTAGGTTGTGGCAGGCAGCTGTTTTCTCTGCTTGGCTGGCTTACAGCAGCAATGTTCCCTAGAGATCGATTCATGACATGTCTGAGCAAGCCAAGAACTAGCCAAGTGGGACGGTTGGAATTAGCTTCTGTTCAACTGGTGCGTTGTACCTTCTTTCTTCACGAGGCAATCACTTTGGAGTATCTGTGTCCACAGAGCTGAGTAGGTTTACCCTGAGCTTGTACTGGAGAACATCTCCCCCGGGAGGTACCTGTGGCTGTCTGTTGGTCCTAGTGGGCGTTGGACTGGACACACTACAAGTTTCCACAACCTGTTACTATAATACAGGGAAGGAAGAAATAGCTTATTTCTGGCCCAGGTCAATGGGACAAACAGTGGTGGTGGTTCCCTTTTGATAGGACACTTATGTGTGATTTGACCTGTTTGTCATCTCGATTATCTTTTCCATCCTAAAAGAAATTCTGATGCCACTCCCTATATCTAGCACCGGACACTAAATGGAGGCAAGAATTTTAAATCACTCGGTCTTCATCGTTCTCCAAACCAGTCCTGCTTCTTTGTATACTGCTCTGCTCCATCTCACTATAGCTGAACTTCGCTGTACTGTTGTGCTACTTCTGCTGCCACAAATATTTCCCTGAGATTGTGTCAAAATCTATCAGGGAAGGTGGAAAAGAAGAGCTCCTCTACAAGCAAGAAATTTAGAAGTAGTAAAATAAATAGGAACCTGGTGAAAGTAAGCGACTAATCCATTCTAGGGAAAGAATCTGGTATTCTTGGGGAAGAGAGACTTCTAATGTTGACTTGATATCTTGCCTTTACACAGTTTAACTTCTGTTTCAAGAATGTTGAGAAAGGGTATTTGTGCCCTGGCTGGTGGGCTTGGTTCAAATACTGCTCTGAATCCTACATGTTTTAAGNGGAAGGAAGAAATAGCTTATTTCTGGCCCAGATCAATGGGACAAACAGTGGTGGTGGTTCCCTTTTGATAGGACACTTATGTGTGATTTGACCTGTTTGTCATCTCGATTATCTTTTCCATCCTAAAAGAAATTCTGATGCCACTCCCTATATCTAGCACCGGACACTAAATGGAGGCAAGAATTTTAAATCACTCGGGGCTGTAGAGTTGAATACATGTGTGGAAGGAGACGTAAATGGGGTTCTCNTTTCCCTGAGATTGTGTCAAAATCTATCAGGGAAGGTGGAAAAGAAGAGCTCCTCTACAAGCAAGAAATTTAGAAGTAGTAAAATAAATAGGAACCTGGTGAAAGTAAGCGACTAATCCATTCTAGGGAAAGAATCTGGTATTCTTGGGGAAGAGAGACTTCTAATGTTGACTTGATATCTTGCCTTTACACAGTTTAACTTCTGTTTCAAGAATGTTGAGAAAGGGTATTTGTGCCCTGGCTGGTGGGCTTGGTTCAAATACTGCTCTGAATCCTACATGTTTTAAGAGGATGCCGTGCTGCAGGCAGTATCCCTCCTTCCCTGGCAGCACAAGGTGTGCTCTTGGCTGCGTTGTGGTAGGGCATTCAAAGAGTTCTGGAAGGAACATCTCCCCTTCTTTCCACACTGGAGCTCGGCCAGCCGTGCTTTAGCCCAGCCCAATGGGGCAGCTTGGGCTGTGGAGTTGAATAGATGTGTGGAAGGAGAAGTAAATGGGGTTTTCCCTTAATGCAACCCCCTGAGCAGACCAAGTATTGTCTGTCTGCTTAGCACAAGGGCAAATCCTTTCTGGGGCATTGCTTACACATCTGAGACTTCCCACTCGAATTTGTCCCAGTTGGTCCCAACTGTGCCAGTGCCACAATGCTGGAGGATGGAGATGCCCATGGCAGGAGGCCAATCTGTGCTGCTGCACTGTGGAGGGGCTGCTGCTTTATTCACCCATCCCTCGTACCCCCACTAAGGGCTAACACAGGACAGCTGGATTGTCCCCCAAAATTGTCTCAGTCGATGGAGCTCTGTCTAGATAGCTACATGATGCAATGATGCCTCATTTAAGGATGTGGATTTAATTAGGCAACTGCCTTAGCGTACACAAAGCAGCTTAGCAGGCCTTGGCAAGAGAACTCTGCAGCATGACTAGGGGCCCCTAAAGAGGAATTGCCATGTAAAAATGAAATTAATTGGAAGAGTTGAAAAAAGTAGCATTTTCTGCAATCCTGTACACAGAGGCAATGAAATGCTGCATTCCTTGCAAAACTGATGTGTTTTATCTTGTTCCCTCCTCTGAAAGTAGGAGAAAAATCAAGAAATAGTCAACACAGCTGGGCTTTTGTTTTTGTTTACTTGGAAAACTTGTTTTAACCATCAACTTTAGCAAATTTTGGCAGTTACAAACCTGTACACTTTTTTTTTTTTGTTATTTTGTTTTTATAGCAAAAGAACACAAGACAATACTGCCAACAGCAATTATGAAGGAACAATTAGTTTTCAGATGAAGGGCTATACCCACTCAAAGTGATAAACCTTCCCTTTTGCATAAGGTTGAATTTGTTGTCATTGGAGAAATGACATCTCTTAACACCTACTTGAAATGGCATAAAAATCAAATCTCTATTTTTTTTGTGCAAAACACATTCATTTAAAAAAAGTCAATAAAAACCACCTTCTTAAAAACAGAAAAAAGTTAAATGAAAAGAGCTGAACCCAAAGGAAAGTTACAGTACGCTTTGAAATAATTAAAGTTTTCAAATCTAAAACTTTTTTGTTTTCTGTTTTTTGCTGTTATCTTGAAAGTTTAAACCAACTTTGATGACTCTTTAGAATTATATCAAACAAACAAACAAACAAAAATTAAAGCAACCTGATTGGCATCAAGTATCTACAAAAGCCTGGTAATTTGAAACCATTATATACATTATTTTATAAACTTCTTTTTAAACACCAAAACATACATCTTTTACAAACCAGCCTGCTTGCAACAGGTAAAATTTACAAGACAATCTTTTCCGATACAGTGCTTTAAAGAGAACTGCTTTTACTCCTAAACATCTTTGTCACCTTGTGAAAAGCGGCAGTATGGGCTCCTTGCATTGTTAAATAATAGCAATTCAGATATTCCTATGACAGAAGAATGCTATAGTTCTGAGGGCTCCAATATCTTTCCATAACACAGTTCAAGTGCATTCTTAACACTGGTAAAGATTACTTATGGCCTTTGTGTAATACAACATATTTGCAATTATTGCTTTTCATTATTACATAAAGAAATGAATTTAATTTCATTTCCTCCCCATCCACCCATCCCTTGGATGATGCAGCTGACTTACTAACTGAATGGCCCTTCTGATAATGGAGGTGTTAAATGTCAAGTTTATGAAACACAGGCTAAATGTCATGGATAATGAGCATTAGTCTAAATTTTCTAAGGCTCAAATCACAGTTTGGTGTATTGAGAGGAACAGAGATGCAAACAGGCAAAAAGCACAGATTTACTGCATGGTAGATTGATGGTAAACCATCAGAGAATGAACCTGAAGATGTAGCTCTCCTCTTAGAAACCTAGGAAATGTCCATTACTAACCAGTGAGTAGCTCCAAAAAATGCCAACAAACCACAGATGTACTTTCATACTGGCTTTAAATAGCTATTTTTCTCCATTATTAAGCATGCTACCTTTTGAAATGAAGCTTAGCAGAACTAGTCCAGGGCACTTTCAACTCTCTCTCCCACAACTGCAAGTATTATCGGCTATAAGGATACACTACACTATTCATTTAGCTTTTTCAAGCAGGAGCTTGATGATCATTACAGCTGTGTCCTTAGCCATTTGTCCTGTCCAGCCCACATTTCTCCTTACAGTGGAATTTATATTGAGCCAAGAGCAACAAATTTTATGTCGTATTTTCAAGTTGACCACCTGCCTGGCTCCCAGAGACTGCTGCCTCCCCAGTAATCAGCATTTCAGTGGCATGCATTTCTGCACTGCGCTGAACCCTGTCTGAGTTTCTGACTGGAGAGGGTACCAATACAATCAAGGCTAGTGCTACCTCAAATGAGATAATTTGGAAAAATGGGATGGAGAGGGGGGAAATCTGAGGACCTAACATTAACTTGTCTGTGAGACACGCAGAGAGGAGCCTGATTGAGAGACAGGGCACCTAACTTTCTGACTTCAGGGAAACAGTAGCAGTGAGAAGCCTTTGACTCCTTCTAGCCTTCTGCTGCAGGTATAGGCTATGGAAAGCCATGAGACAATTCAGGATCAAAGATGTCACCCAGCTTTAGGAAAGCTTATTTTAGCTTATTTTCCTAAAGTTATCTGCCTGGAAATCACAGCACTGTAATGTATCTCTGCATTGCCACATCTTCCATGTTGCCAACACATGCCGTGTCCTATAGGAGGGTCCTACAGGGAGGCAACTTTATGGTGCTCTTCTACTGGGGCTGTCTATTTGACCCCAGGGGAGAGAAGTGATGCTGCAGTTCCTCGGTGTCATCTTTGGCCCTTTGCCCTGCTGTAAGACACTGGGTCAGGCCAGTAACCACATCCAGTATCTATGGTTTGGTGAGTGCATGAAGGGCATTTCGTTCTTATTAGGGGCCCCATCCTGACTGAGTTTTGTGCTTCTGTGTGGGTCTTTTTTTTTTTTTTTTTTAAATAGGATGCTTATAATATCGGGGGATTGGACTAGATGATCTTTCAAGGTCCCTTCCAATCCCTGATATTCTTTGATTCTGTGAAATACAAAGGCAGAATAATCAACATATTTAAGACAGTTACATAAGCCTAATTTTTCCTTTTGCACAAGGCCACTAATGCAGTGTTGGCAGCATGAAGAATGTCGTGCGTCACTTTAAGGCTCTTTCCATTGGCAGACCTACCAAAAAAGCTGTCAATGGGCATGACATTCTCCACCTGTTCAAAATGCAGACAAGGACCCTTTTATTCAGACTCACGCACCCTTGGCAAAATTGGTGGTTTCTGATACAATCATGTATCTGCATTTTAATAAATTGTTTATTTCTGGTTTTGTTTCTTTACAAAAAGGAAAGACTATCTTGATCCTAAGAGTTATAATCCACTGATACCCAAAATTTTTTTATTAAGTCTATCAAACCTCTCCTAGACATGATTCTGAAAGAAAATACCATGTAGTGGAGCCATCTACAGGATCTTGAGTTGAAATACAGACACACAGGATGAGCAGGGATGCCAGAGGAAACTAATGGAACCAGGGACCTGGTAATGACAGCAGCAGCAATACGATCGTATGGCAGAAAAAGAATTATATATTGGATGGAATAATATGAACACTAATTCTTACATTAGTTTATGAATGTGTTGCTATCTTCCAGGCTAGTAGATTACTGGTTGTCCATGTAAAGCAGTGATTAAAAAGAAAAGAAAATGTTTTTGATTAACAAGAAAGATGTTAATATGAAAATGTTACTCCCTAAGAGGTATTTCACCTTAAGATCTGCCTTCAGGTCTTATCAATTTCAAGAAGAGCCAGAAAAAAAAACAGAAAGGCCACAGAAGTATCAATATTCACAGAGGGGCATCTATTTGAAGATGGATTAAGCCTATTTGATTTGGAGAGGAGGAGATATTGAGGTATAGAAAACATGAGCGGGACAGAGAAGGCTGAATGGGTGATCCTTGGCACCTTCCCAACAGCACTTTAATAAGTAGGTGTTCAGTAAAATGAAATGGCAATAACATCACAACAGAAAAACTACTATACATTGTATTTATGCATATTTTACTAGTAAAACTCACTACCAACAAGATATTACGAGGCAACAAACTTGGTAAGAAACATTGATTTTTGTTTTGTATGGCAATTGCTAGGCTTACATGGTGTTCTCCCCTGTGACACGTTTGATATGTCCCAGTAAAGTTTTGATATCGGTGTCCCAGGCTTACTTAATTTTCACTGCAGAAAACAGATGATGGTTCATAACTAGCTGGGCACTCAAAATGAACTAATTGCATAATGAATGAAAATGTCTCACACCAAAACTGAGTAGGAGCAAACCCCATGTAAACTGCAGCCCAATGCTAAGAGTATCAAATTCTCAGAAAGTCATACCAGCTCTAGAAGTGCAGCTGAATTTGCAGCTTTGCTTTTCAAACTGAGATGTTCCTACTCTTGAAGAGACATCAGTCTAATTGCATCTGCTTTCCTGCAACATAGACTCCATGACCAATGCAAGTCATCCTCTGTCTATGCCTCTAGGCTTGCCAAACCATTTCATGGCTTATTGGCAAATGTCTGAGCTCCTTGCAATCGCGATACAAATCTCCATTTTTTAAAAATTCTTCTTGAAAACACAGGGATAATAGCTGGGGAAAGGGGTTGAAACGTACCATGAGCAGATTCAGAATATATCACTGTTACAGAAGCATGTTTACCTTGAGAAGACCAAGTGACATTCATAAATTCAATGGACAGTAACTATTTGCAGACAAGTACTTGCTAATACTTGTATGTGCAGTACATGGTCTTTCTATAAACTCACTCAATTTAGTCATATACCTGCATAATGAGCTGTTGTCTAGTGAAGAATTGCTGCATGATCCCAAGGAAAATATCTACACCAGTCTTTCACAGCTATATGAGTTATTGGAGGGAAGCAGCAATGCATCTTACCTACAGCGAGAATTTTAGAAATCCTGTTTTATTAAAAGTGTTACAAGCTGCAATTTTAAAAATTACATTCGATTGATAATTTCTTTTTGCTGGGGGCAATTTCTGAATAGACACTTCCTGTATGTCAAGAAATGGCCCACAACTTAATTTGGAGTGAAACTCAAGTCAGTCAAGAACACGTTGCCCTGGAATATAATTGCTGAGACTATTCAATTAAGACATTTGACCAAGAGACAAGACACAGAAAGCAGCAGAGGAAAACTGCTAAGGAATCTGCTCATCTGTAACAATGATTTATGTATTCCAATAGGTTTTCAGAGTGACTGAATTATGCCATGGAAGCAATGGATGAAACCCAAGCAGTAGCACAGAGTGCAGGCTCACATTCACCGAGTAAGGCGTACAGATGCTGTAAAATGCAGTGGTAAAACCATTTTCATAGAAACAAACAATGGGTATGTATAATCTGCTTTAATACATTGAGTGAAAATCCCCCATTTCCATACTGCACTTAGCTGCTCGGGCCACATTAGTGTGAAAGGCCATTTACTCCTGTCAGGCTGAGGGAAGCACAAAAGCATATGGGTGCCATGATTTTCTTCATCCCACAACCATACTCTGAAGTCTGCTAACAACCTTCAGAAGTCCTCAGACCCTGGGAAATCACACATCCAGCAGAAAATCTAGGGCCAGATCTTTAGCCGCAGCCCATCTGTGCAGATCCACCGACTGAGTCAGCTTACAGCAGCTGAGAGCTCACCTTGTAAACTCTAAAGATGGACGTTTGGTTAAGCTAACGATCTGAAGTTTCAGCAGCAACTTAATCACAACCAATTTTACTGCAATAATCGTAGCACGATGACTGCTGCTAAAGAGGTGATTGCCCAAGCAAGGAATTTCAAAATAACCAGTGGTGCTTCGTAGGCAGTTGGGTTTCCTGATGTTTTCAGATACGTGTTGACATTGCATACTGAAGTTGAGGGAGGCTGTGCACTCACAGCTGGGGCAAAACTGGACCAGTACCGAGCCAAACTCTGACATATCTGAAAGTCCTTGGGGGTGAAGTTATGCACGCACACCTGACATCAGGTTTGAAAAAATGTCACCCCAAGTGGGCCAATTTGGAGTAAATATACGCTGTATATATGTTGCTCTATATGCACACAAAGTAGAATGAAATGCTATGAAACAAACAAAAGTATAGATAAATATTTATGGACAAATGACTGGTCACTTGTCTTTGATAGGTCAATTTGTAAATGCTGTTTTTTCAGCCATCTGACGCGTTGTACACAGCAGCCTCAGCGATCAATTCCTTTCGTTCTTTCGCTGATTTCATGCAACAGTGCACCTTGGAATGATCCATACCAGTTCCTTAATACTGTAGGGAGATCATAACACTGTAACACTTTTAATAACGCAATACAAAAAAAAAATAATTAAAAAAATCAAACCTGGGGGGAGAGAAAGATATTATTTAGCAATTTTTGTTTCCCCCTGCCTCAAAAGCTGAGTTTTACTCTTGGTAATAAATAGAAGGTACACACTCTCCGGATTGTCTGTAACAATTCTCTGATGTGTGATGCTTAACACAATTGGTCTCTTCATGTCTGCACATACAGTATCATTTCTGAACAAGTTAATAATGGGTTATACTGCATTTTTGCCTTGCCCAATATATATAGATACACCTTCAGCAAAATTTCTTCTCAATATTTATACTATTAATTGGACTGAATGACCAAAAAAAAAAAAAAAACCCAAACAAAAAAAGAAGCAGAAGAAGAAGAGGGGAGCTTGCTTTACACTTGTGTTTGATGCTGGGTCTCCACAAATGGAATGTGAACATTTTCTAGGTTGAGTTCCTCCACGCTTTCATAGTCACTCATGGCTACTTCGGAGTCATCAAAGCCGCAGCTGGCTGAGACATCAGAGGAGGAGGCATCTAGAGAGTTGTGCAAGGATAAGGGCACCTTACCTGCACTAACATTTTCTGTGTTCTGGCTTGGGCCAACAGCAAAAGTACTAAATTCGTTCCCAGTCTGAGACCCTGCAGTGTCCGTCTCATTGGGGAACTGGTGAGGAGGGAGGTATTGGCTAGGGTGGAAGTGCGGCCGTCGCCTGCAATCGGGGCTGAGCGTACTTGCCATTGAGACCGGCTGTGAGGGCGGGAGGGTTTCATATTGGTCCGGATAATCCTCTGGAAGAGGAGGTGGTAACTGGTCCTGGCTTAAAAACTCCTCTTCATGAGGAGGAGGGTAGTCGCTGTCAATGTCGTAGCCACCAAGGTAGTAATCTGTTTCCAGCTCTCTGGTACTGCCGTGGTGAGCTGAGCCTCCGTCTGCTGTCTCAAAGTTGGGCACCTCCTCGATGTCGGACAAGCGAGCACTTGGCATCCAGTCAGAGGTATCCCAATGGTACGCTGCAGCAGGAAAGAGAACCACAGAGCTCCGTTAGGATGGGGTCACCAATGAGAATGAAACGTCCTGCATGCACACACCTCTTAGTCCTCACAGCACGTTCCAATCACAGCATGCGCCACAGGCCACGGACACAGGTCAGCCATGCTCTGACCCAAGGGGTAGGGGAGGAGAAGAAATTGTATTATGATGCTAATACAAACAAGCAAAGAAACAAAACATGGCCACTCTCAGGCACTTCGCTTTTTAGGATGCTACTAGGTTGTATTAGAAACCATGAATCCACAAATCAAAATGACAAAAACCTCCGAATGAATGCTTTTCACAGTTATTTGAAAAAAATCTATAAAGGCATGCTTATAGTATCACCCTAGTCTCCCCTTCCACCTCCAATGACTTCGTTGCAAGAAAGAAAGTGTGCAAGCAAATAACCTGATTGACTGAAAACTGGATCCTGAAATAAAAGAAAAAGTGTCTGGCCATTCTCATGCAGCATTTGAACCCAACAGAATTCAAACATAAGAGGAGACACGAAGCAGTTCAAGAAAAAGATCAAGTTGGTGCCCGCCCCCTCCCAGCCCAGTCTCACAGGCAGAAAGCGTCTCAGAAAAATCACCTCTGTTGTAGTTCTGTCCTTGATCCATAACAGACACTGTCAGATACAAAGTGAAAAGTAAAAACTGGTAACTCAGAGCTTGTTACCAGCGCAGAATTACACGTGAAAATACACAACTCCGCATGCATATTTCTAAAGTACAGCTGCCTTGGTGTCATTTTAATAGGATTTTTAATTGTTCTTTATTTTAGCATACAAGATAAGCTTGCCCAGTCAAATGCAGACATACACAAAGAAATTATTATGTCATGTGTATTATATTCCTTTTCTATCATATCTTAATTATTTACCCTCACTGAACAGATACGGAATTACATTAGAGCTTGAATTCTTAATACAACAAGGGCTATCCACCATCGCTATGGTTTATAATTGCAAAGTACATTTCTCTCTCAGTTGTTCACTTTGAAACAGAAAAATAAGAATCTACCATTCTCAGGGCCGGTTCAAACAAATCTGGGCCCACCTGGGCTCAGATACCATGGTGATGGGCACGGTATAAGAACCTGAATAGAATAGAATACAAAGCCATTTAATGGGGCCGTCAGCTACAATGCCTCGCGACCCCATACCCCCCTCCCACCTGCACTGCCATGCTAGCTGGTGGGGAGGGAGGCATTCCAGTATGGAGCGGGTGCAGGGGTGGGAGAGAGAGCAAGGAAAGACGTTTTATGTGAGACAAGAGCAGGGAATAAGCTGCAGCGTTCTCTAGATGAGATGCTCTTGTTCAGCCACATGTTATTGGGCTTCATGCAAGAAGTCACTGGGCAAGGTCTCTGGACTGCATTGCTGGAGGTGGTCTGGCCCCCTAAAATAGACGTTTATGGTATTATAGTACCTAACTTCTGGGGCTCAGCCACAGATGAGAGCAGAGAAGGCTATTCTCCAGGTCTCCATCTATTATCACCACTCTTGCCCTTGCTTATCACCACATGCTGCATGTGGTAATGGTAACTTCTTTCTTCACTCATTAGCCATCTACCCGCTCTGAGTTAACCTGGGGCGAGGAGGGCTGGGGCTACTGCAGGTTTAGCAGCAGTGTCTGAACCGGCCCTACTCATCTTCGTCTTCACATCTCTGGTTTGTAAAGTGGATTTTGCCATCTTTCAGTCAGTAGAATGACATGGCATCCGGTATCAGGTCCCTCCGAGCTGTGTGCTTTCAGGATCCAGGAGAACCTCACTAATTTGCTGACCTGCATGACCCAAGCAGCTCCCTGGGGAAGGAGCCTTGTTCTCTGGCTCTGTGATTCTGCCTAGAACTCCGGTGCAGCTATCAATTCACTGCTTTCACCAGCTCCACCACAGGGCATGCAAGATTCATACATCTCATACAATGAACTGGGAAGTGGCCAACCATTTTCAGTGACAGCCTCTTAAAATTGCTGCCAGACTGGCTTTTCCTGACCTGTAAAGTATGATGAGGAGCCAATGTGTTTGCTTAAGCTTTCCTTATTTTTAGAGTGGGACTTTCTTTCTGAGTTAACCTTGGCTAATTCATTTTATTTGACAGCCAGAAGGGCACTCTCACATGTCAGGAAATCAGTAAAAATTAGTATACATACGTGCCATCACTAGATAGGAGTAAAAGTGCTTCTCAAAACAACCATAGAACTGGCTCAAGAAAAAAAATATTGTCATTTCCTACAAAGAATTTACTTTATAATCTTTAAGCATTATTCAGATTGGGTTACCCGAAGTCTGAAAAACCTGGTTTAAATTTGCTAAAGACAGATTAAATTTTGGATAACTTGAGTTGATGTTGAGTTGACGTTTTTCCAAGGACAAGATAAATGTTGCATAAGTAAATAAAAGTAAAGTTTATCTTTGATATATCACATTTCCTCAGTGCTCTACAGAAGAGGAAAATAGTGATATTCCTGTTTTACAGGTAGGGAAACCAGTTCACTTAAAACATGGTGTGCCTGAGGTTACCAGGAGGTCAGTGACAAAGATGAGTGTTAGGTCCTCAGCCCCAGCTGCTGTGCTCTGTTTGATGGGGACATCATAGAATGGTCCAGGCCAGAAGGGACATCTAGGGTCACCTAGTCCGATGTCCCCACAGTCAGCAGGGACACCTCCAACTTAACCAGGTTGCCCAGGGCCTTTTTGAGCCTCACCTTGAATATTCCCAGGGAAGGGGCCTCAACCACCTCTCTGGGCAAACTGCTCCAGTGGTCCACCACCCTCAGAGTAAAGAACTTATTCCTAATATCCAATCTAAATCTGCTCTTCTCCAGCTTGGAGCCATTGCCCCTTGTCCTGTCCCTTCTGTTTGACATTGTGTTACTTGGGAGAAACCAGCCACCTGCCTACCACCACTTTACTCCTCTCCAAGTGGTCCTGTTGGAGTGCACAGCCCAGCTTTCCTGCCACCTGGGATACCTGACAGCCTTCCTGTATCTTCTTCTATTCTCCAGCCTCTGTAGCCAGGATAATTTCAATTATTTGGCTCCACTATCAACCTAATCCTGTTGTCTCTAAAGGCAGTGGGATTAAGCAAGCAAAAACATCGACTTGAACAGAAGAGGATGAAGATCTTTTCTGCCACCTTCAGTCCCCCACAGATATTTTGTGGGACATCACTCTGGTGTTCCCATGTTTGCTGGTGAGCATGCTGATCTGCAAATCCCCATCCCCTCCATGGGTTTGCTGGTCAGTGTAGATTAGTGAGGTTCTGCTGGAATGTTTCACAATGAAAACAGGAAGCATTGTTGCATAACAAGAAAGAAAAAAAGTTAAATACCTTCATTTTCTATAGTGTCAACTACATTGTTGACAAGCTGTATGACAGTCACTATGGAAGCTTGCAGGGGAGGGAAAGCAGAAAATAAAGGGAGGGGAAGGACAGCTTCATGTTAGTATTTAAAACACACATCATATGTTACCACAATAAATTGTCTCAGACAGAACTGACATTGGAAAAAAAAAAAAAGGCTGCTGACCAATGCATGATTTATGCAGTAGCTTGCAGAACATTTCATTTCAGATAATTCAGTACATTTTCACAATGCTGATAAACTCCAAACCAGCATTCCCAGAAAGGCATATGGGATGATGTGTATCACCTCATAAATTCAGGCAGACTGGCCAGCTGATTCAATTAACCAAAGCAGTATCTTGTCTACCTGACACTAATTTCTAATCCATTCTTGCTTAAGGCTCTCCAGAGATGGTGCCACGTGCTCCAAGGGATCTTTATCTTTTAGGCCATCACACCATCTGAAATGGTGCTAAGCTCAATCTATTTCCTATGAGGAAGGTTTTACTTATTTACCATGTGTGCTCTGCTGTGTAATACCACTGGGACGTTAGGCAGTGCTGCTGTAATTTGAGGACACATCTAAGTAGGTTTCCTTCAAATTTTCATCTGTCTTTCACAGATTATTTTCACAAATGTTTTGTGTGTTCTCGGCAGGTGCTTTACCAAAACATACTTTTCCCTTAAAATAATTAATACAGACTGTGCAATTATTTCACGTGGAGTTCAACAGTACGATGATGTGTGATCCTCTAGGTGATCTGCATTTTGGACCAACTAACACCCCTACCTTTGAGGACCTGAAATAAACCCCCCCAAAACCAGAGGGAAAGCTCTGATTCAGTGGGTTTTGGATCTGTTCCTTTTCCTTTGATTTTCATTATGAGAAATCCAATTGCTTTGGAGCAGGCTAAGAAGGGGACCAGAAATGTTGGGCAAGGTGTACTTTTTTGTTTCACACAGCCAATAGACTTTGAGGTCACAAGAAACATAGTAATTGTAATAGTGCCATTCAAACATATATTGAATATTTTGACATTTTTGTTAAACTTTAGGCATGGGATCAAGGATGTAATCCAATTTCCTCAGTTCTTGTGAAGGCTTGGCAAAAAGAGCCTTGATAAGCCAAAGAAACCATGTTCAATGTCTACACTGAGCATGCCTATGCCATCAGCAGCATTGGCAGTTGTACAAGGGAGACTTGTAGTGTCTAATGCATAATAAACATTATGGAAAAATAAGTAATTCCATACATTTAGCTGCTATGTCAGTGGGAAAAGAGGTGGAGGGCAGACGTAAACTGTAACACGAAGAAAGAAAAATAAGTGCCAGCGGAGTGTTCATTGCAACTAGGGGCTGGCTCTGCTGGGAGTTCAGCAAAGCATCTTCAGGGAAGGGAGAAAACTTCCACCCCAGGAAGGTCAGCACAAGGCAATACCCAAATTCAGCATTGCTTGCAGGTAGAAAACGTGTGTCATCAACAGAAATTCCTTGGACTTCCCAGCACAGCCAACCTGCCATTGGTCTGCAGTGAAACAGTAACCTAAAAATACACCTTTGTCACACTCCCCTTCATTCAAAATAGCTACCATGGAAATTTGTAACTTTCCTTTGAAGTGAGTTCTCAAAATGTTATTGCAGCAAGAGAATAACTTTTTTTTTTTTTTTTTTAATTTGTGGCTAATACAATGATTTTATTTTTTATTATAAAAATACTGCTAACTACTAGCAGCATGACTAGGGGAGCTGAGCAATTTAAATACAGTACAAAGAAGATTTAAAAAATAAAAGTAGGCTCAAAATCACTACCAAAACATGTTTGCACAGTGAGACAGCCCCTACTGGATCCAGGAAGAGAAGGCTCCAGGCATCCTGGTGAGTGTGAGCGGAGGCTGCCTGTGCCTGATACAAACTGAACAGCATTCACAACTGTTCACAACTTCCACAGGAGGCCTCTCAGTGCTTCTCAGGTGCAAAACAGGTTTCCCCAGTTGGAATCGATTAACCAGCCTCTCAAGACAGTATTGGCACAGTCCTTTGTACAGCAGCCTGACACAAGCCTTTCCCCACTGCTAGCCATGGGACTATAGCAACGTCACACAGCTTTGGGGGAAGGAGTTTGGAGAAGGAGCATCCCGTCCTCTCTCCCCAAAGAGCATGGGTGCTGAATTGCACTTGTTGAGGTTTCACTGACAACCTTTTGCAGGTTTTTCACAGCACAACCTCTGCAGGGATGTGGAAGCACAAAGAATTGAAATGAAAGAAACAGGACAGATTTATGGCTTCAGAAGGGATATCCATTAGCCCCTGTGTACATCTATGAGCATGTATATGCTTACTTATGCCTCAATTTATATTTTAAAGTCTTTCACTGCAAACCCTCCCTGCTGCTGCAAGAAAACCAAAGTTGTGCAGTCTTGTGTTGACCTCTGCAAAACAACTCAGATGATTCTTCCCTAGTTTTCCCTGGAGATACGGATTTGATTAGACCCTGAACTAGAACTGTTATCTCTAAAGGCCGTATTTTAAAAACAGCTTTCAGATAAAAGAAGCAGAAGGTCCAATCCAGCTTCAGTGGGTACCGTGTCACTGATTTAGATGGGGGCAGAATCAGATGCCAGAAAAGCCTAATTAGAATTTAGGAGATATAAAAAGTAATCATGTACAATAAATGACCACCTGAATAATTATTCTAAAGGTAATTATAATTTAAATATGTATTATTAAAATAATAATAATTCTAATAGATATTTAAAAAAACACTAAACATATTTTTGGGGGTACAGGAGCAGAAAAGCATTGACTTTTCTGACTGGCAAAAAAAGTCATGATGCTTCAGCCACAGATAAGCCAAAAGGAACTGCAAGTGCACTTCTCTTTAAGTGCATTTTCCACCATTTAGGAGTACCCAGGGATGAGCTGCATGACATGACTGAGGAACTGAGTCTCCAGACAGTTCATTAACTGGTGGCTGAGGAAACTAAGTGCAATTGCTTTGTGCTAATCTTTTTCTGCGTATCTGAATGAGGCTTCCCTGACATCCATCATTGCTCCCTGGCAGAAGCATCTTGCCTTTTCTCAGCCCCACTGCTCAACATACATGAGCTGTAGGAACAAAGGTTTGCTCTGACTTTGTAGGCTTCTTCCAGCTTGTGTATTACTCTGCCTATGTCACCTGCTGAGATAATAATGTAGGACACGAGAGCGGCCAACGAGCATGCACTGAGCAAGGATTTAACAGTGCTGTATTGTTCGCTGAGCTGGGATTGCCAGGGAGAGGCCTAGCCACCAGGGACTGGCTCATCTGCTCATTGCTGCTGCTGAGCACCAGGAGTTTTGGTGGGACCACAAACGAGACCTGGCAAACAGCACACAAATTCCCTTTAATTTGACTGATGAAACATGAAAGTTATCCTCTTCCCAGAGGGACAATGATAAAATTTCTACAGTTTCACTTGCAACCCAAGAGTCAACTGATCTTGGCAAGATGACTCTGCTGTATTCTAATTCACTGCAAAGCTTTGTACAGATAAAACAGCTCCAAGAATCAACACTGGAATTATGTTCCTAGAATTTAAGAAATGGACACAAAGTGAGGGTTTGAACCCAGGACTTTCAAATTTATAGCACCATTAAAGGATTTTCTAGATGTCACCTAAATATTTTAAATAATATTAGACAGTTGAATAGCTTTGCCCCAGCATAATAAAGATAAAACCTTTTCTTACCGTTATCATCACCGGAATCAGACTGGAAGGAGCTGAGGGACTGTACTTCGGAATTGCTGCCTTTATTGCTTCCTGCAAAACAGGTCACTTCTTCAGCCTCATCAACCCCTTTACCTTCATTGACAGCAAAAACAAAGCAAAAATGGTACTCTCTAGGTATGTACATTTGTCTATACCACAAAGCCATTTAAATTCTGCCAGCAAGTAGCCTTCTATTATTTTTGTCAGAATTAAATTATTTCCTTCAGATAGAGGAAATGAACTATTGGTCAAGAAGGCAACTGATGGAAAATACCAAGATTTTTGAAGTGTTTGAAGCACAGTCTTTCCAGTGGCAGACACCACTGTAATAAAGTAAGCAACATCTATATTTGGTATTGCATTTTTAGATTACATGTGGCCTCAGCAGCAGCAAAAATGATGACTTCAAAATGTGGTATAAACATCTTATACGAGAGATTACAGTTACATTTATCTTTACTGATCATTTCCTAATATGAGAGCCTCAATAAAGGCTCATTCAATCATCAATAAAGTTATTGTGCATATATTTATTCATATCAGTGGCCCTTGGATCAGATGTTAATGGCTCCACCACTGACATATAACAGATTACACTGCTTTTCATCAGGGACACGTAGTCTTGACAACTCTTACACAGTTAAGAAATGTAACTGCAGCCTATGGTATAAATTCTCATGTAATTAAACACACATGAATAAGCACATTCACCTATACATTATATGAGTGACAATAAGGAACACAAAAAGTTAATCTCCATGGTAAGCACTGATATAGATACCTGAACTAATTATAAATGAAGAAGATCAGGTGCTGCAAACAAGAAAGTACAGCTCTCCACCTGCTAGCTATAGATGTTTCTACCCAGCATGAGGCACCTCCATACAGTAAAGCCTGATTTGCTCCTGCTGAGCAGCAGGGTATGTAGTAGACAGAGTGAGTGCTGCAGTAACGAAGCTGCACTGCTTCCCACTCCTTGACAGCTGAGGTCCATCTCCATGGCATGGCCTCACGCTGTGCAGAAATTCATACAGATACCAGCAGTGTCTGTGGCAGAAACACCCAATGAAATACAGAACTGAGTATGTATGGGGGTTGCTGTGCTGATGCTTTCAATCAGCACAACTATATTTAATAGTTTAACAGGTGAACAACAACAACAGAACTATGAAATACAACCCATAGAAAATGAAAATTGATTCCTGTTTATCAGTAGACAACCTGAGCCTATATGCTGCCTTAGATGAAAATGTGCAGGTCAGGGCAAAGGTATGAAGCAGTGCCAGATTACTCTCTTTCCCTCTGTTCCTATTGCCTAAAACTACATGAGAATGGAAGTTTCTGTTTGTTTGACAGTTTTGATTATGGCTGTGTTGCAGTAGGGCTGAAGATGCAGTAAGAAAAATGAAAACAGAAAACACAAAGAAACCCCTGCAAGCTAAAGCAAACATCTCCCCGTCCATATGACATGTTCTGGCTTGCAAGGATGGACAATGTAAAACTGTAACTTGGTCCCAGTAAACTGGTATTTCCTCTGATTCCAGAATATGTCAAGTTTGCTGCATGTTCAGCAACTTGTTCAGGAATGGAGGGGCACTCTGTTACCAGGTGAGAAACCATCAGAGCACAAACAGGGTAAGTGTGGGGATCAGAAATTTTGTGATCACTCTGATACTGAATGCAGATGGGAGTCCAATGTCCTGAAAAGGTGATCCTATAAGTAGTGCATGATTTTCTGCTTCATTTCATAGATGCTGGAAGCAGAGAATGTTAGTTCATCTCTCCCTGTTGCAAAACACTTTTGCTTCTTACAGAATGTTTATATTTTTTTTAACTCTCTCAGGAGACAAACTACCCAAACCAACAGAGTCTGTATTTGAGAATTTTGTCCCCAAATTATTTTTTCCAATAGAAAGATGATTGCATTGTAGCACTAGAAGAACAAATGCTCAGAGCACTTACTCATTGTACCTTTTGAACAAGGGAAATAAATGTGTTTAGTCATACTTAATGCATAGAAGTAGAGGTCTTCTACCCCTAGTGTAATTATAACCTTTCAAAATTAAACCAAATCACTTCTTGGAGAAATGTAACAATTGTAAGTGTATGAGGTTGGAGCATTTAAGAGTAACTGTGCAACTGTGCCTGCTGCACTCTGAAGGTAACCCTTACCTACAGCAGGGAAGTGTGAGACTGGCATGCAGCAGTACTTACTTTCTGTGCCAGCATCCCACGTGCTCTTCCTGATGGAGTCGCAGTCGGAGCGACAGGGAGACATGGCAGGCAAGTTTGGAGCTACACTGCACACCACCACTCCCCTCCTGGCTGTCAGTATTCGAGGGGATTCGGGATGAAAGGTGGTCATCTCCTGGTGCTCCACACCTAGCCCATCCACTATCTTGTCCAGGTTATTCCTTGAGTCACTCTGGAAGCATGGAGTATAGGCCATTGGCCTCACCGGGACCTGCGGAGGCCCAACCTCTTGGTAGATATTTCTGGTGTCTCCACTGTTCCTGATGTTCTTGAACTGGATGCCATTGCTCTTGTTGAGCAGGGCAGCAGTCGCTGGATCCTGTACAAGTGTGATGTTGTTGCGGGAATAGTTCTTCCTGAATACTTTCTTACGGAAGATGATAAAGAGGACGATCAACACAAATATGACGAACAGGACAACGGCTATTCCTATCAGCTCCTCCTTGCCAACATACGAATGCCCAGCTTGTATATTGGGAACCACCACGGGGCGAAGACCACAGTATTGCCCCACATAGCCAGGGGTGCAGTTACACAGAAATGAACCAAATACGTTGACACAGGAGCCACCATTTTCACATTCCTCTCTTTCACACTCATTGATGTCTTCTTCACACCTTAGAAGAAGAAAAGGAGAGAGAAGAAGAAAAGGAGAGTTTGGAGAACACCTAGTAAACAACCCATGATTATTTATCTTGTCAAAGTGGTACCTTACAGTTAATGCCTTGCTGGTGCTTGGTAAATTATATTAATATTATTATATTATTACTAGTATTTAATTTTTCTACATCTATTCCATGTGTTTTTAAGATAATATAATGGAAACATCAAGAAAAATCAAAGTATTTAAAGCATCTGATAGAATAAGGCTCCTTGACTCTAATGAAGCTCACTGAATGTAATAAAGGATCTCAGACTTTTTATATTGTTCTGGAACCACCCATTGAGATTCAACACAAAATAGTAGGAGGACTCAAGGAGAAAATAGATGAGAAAAAAATATAGTAAAAATATCAGACTAGTTATTTAAGAGTAGCAGGGGGAACCTTAAAGAGAGAGGAGAAATGGAAAAGAGTTGATTTTAAAAAAAGGCAGAACAAAAAGTACAAACAGTACACAAATTATGTTAGAAGAAAAGTATGTTGATGGTGGATTTTCTGTTTCTACACCAGGTACATGATCAAGGCTGGGATTAAAAAGTCATAAAATCACAGAATGGTAGAGGTTGTAAGGGACCTTCGGAGATCACCTAGTGCAACCCCCCTGCTAGAGCAGGTTCACCTAGAGCAGGTTGCACAGGAACATGTCCATGTGGGTTTTGAGTACCTCCAAAGAAGAAGACTCCACAACCTTTCTGTGCAGCCTGTTCCAGTGCTCTGGCACCCTCAAAGTAAAGAATTTTTCCCTCCTGTTAAGATGGAATTTCCTGTGTTCCAGTTTATACCCATTAAAATGAATGCAATAAATTTGGCTCTCATGTCAGGGTTAAGGTGACTAAATAATTCATAGAATCATAGAATCATAGAATCATTTAGGTTGGAAGAGACCCCTGGGATCATCAAGTCCAACCATCGGCCCTACTCTACAAGTTCTCTCCTACACTAGATCCCTCAACACCACATCTAATCTGCTCTTAAACACAGTCAGGGAGGGTGACTCCACCACCTCCCTGGGCAGCTGATTCCACTGACTGACCACTCTCTCCGTGAAAAATTTTTTCATAATGTCCAGCCTAACCCTACCCTGCTGCAGCTTGCAGCCATTCCCTCTTGTCCTGTCGCTCATTGCCTGTGAGAAGAGACCAGCACCAATATCTCTACAGTGCCCTTTCAAGCAGTTGTAGAGAGTGATGAGGTCTCCCCTCAGCCTCCTCTTCCTCAGACTAAACAACCCCAATTGGTTCATTTAAAAAAAAAATTATTACACAGCAGCTTTCACAGGCTTTATGGCATTGCTCATTGAAAACTGCCTGGAGATAACATCCTGAAACAATAATTTAGGAGGCCAAGGTCAGAAAAGCATTTCTGAACATGCAAGCCTCATGTATTCCTCAGCTCTCATCAGCTTAGGCTTGAAACTAAGTCTTGGTTTATTTTTGCTAGATGAATCACAGCTTTTGAGTTCAAAAGGCCTGATTGAAAAATGCACCATCAGTGAAATGAAAATCTTCCGTGTCCCACCTGGACAGTGTCACTTACGTTACGCCCGTCAGGCCATTTTTGCAGTTGCAGATGAAAGCATTGCCGATGGGATCGCACGAGCCTCCGTTCCGGCAGGGGTTTGGGAAGCAGGCTGTGATCTCTGACTCACAATTCCTTCCCGTAAACTGGGAGAGGCAATTGCACTGGTAGCCTAGGAGGAGAGGGACAGAGAGAAATAAACCAGAAGCCTATCACAGTATGTCAGGAGGAATGGGGATTAATTTGGCTACTTTACTCCAAAAACCTCTTACAGTACTGTGGAGAAAAGGGGATGTTTATACTCATTTGGGTATGGCTGCGTGGTCCACACTAAGGCCAGTCGAGGGTTTACTTATCTGGGATGTCTGGATAATTAGGGCTCATGTCTACAACCAGGGACCAGAGGAATCACTGCACAACCCAGATCATGCTGATCATAGTGATTCAGGTATGAACAAATGTACAGAACCATGGAATCATTCAGGTTGGAAAAGACCCTTGGGATCACCAAGTCCAACCATCAGCCCTACTTTACAAAGTTCTCCCCTACACCATATCACCCAACATCACATCTAAAAGGACTCTTAAACACACTAAGGGATGGTGACTCAACCACCTCCCTGGACAGCCTATTCGAATGTCTGATCACTTTCTGTGAAAAATTCTTTCCTAATACTCATTCTAAACCTACCCTGTTGCAGCTTGAGGCTATTCCTCTTGTTCTATTGCTAATAAGCTTTGAGAAGAGACCAGCACCTCTACACTCTCTACAATGTCTTTTCAAGTAGTTGGAGAGTCTCCCTCAGCTGATGAGGTCTCCCCCTCAGCCTCCTCTTCCTCAAGCTAAACAGTCCCAGCTCCTTCAATCGCTCTTCGTCAGATGTAGTCCACAAACAACTCCAGTCACAAGAAATACTTTAGATCAAGGGCGAATCTCTCAATATGTCTGAAAATTCAGACCACATTTGCTGACAAGGGCAAACTAAACTGCTTTAAGACCAAATACCTGAGCTGACAGCTTTTCTACATCTGCCTTTCACAAGGACAACACAGTAGGTATGTGACAGTAATGTAACACGTGATAGTGATACTTATCACTTTCACAAAGTGCATCATCTAGGCATGAACTGTAACCTTCATAATACCAGCTGACCTGGGCAACACCAGCCCTAAACTGATGATGTGCAGCGTGTGATACTAAGAAACTGATTAATCCCTGTCTGCAATACATCAGACATAACTCCAGTCAGGTGGAGGGGGATCCTGTAGTGGATCAAAGTCCTACTTGCGTGTTTCTTGCCAACATAGGAGCAACATCAGAATAAGAAAAAAGCTTTTAAACCCACCAGTTCACAAGTATCAAATGATAAATTCCCTCCTCCTCCCCCCCACTTCATGTGATTTCATATGGCACAATGCCATTAATAAAAACTTCATTTAAGGTCACAAATCCAGTGAGGCGGTGCACCTCTTTATGTTGTGAACTGGATATTGAAATCTGAGTGCTTTTTCACTTGAAAGGAGCAAGGAACATGTAGGCAGTCTCTGGGATGGCAAGATTCCTAGATTAGAGCTGGTGAACTAGCAAAATTTATTGGACATCTGTGAAAAACTGATTTAAAAAAAACCTACTTACACAATCCAAATGCCCCAAACAGTTGTATATGCAAGGTTCAGGCTCCAGTTATGGGGTTCGTGTACATACTGAATATAGCATATTAAGCAACTGGAACAAGGAACCTTCCTGACATTAATACTGCTGGAGTTAGAGCTGAAACGTTTGAGTGCAACTCAGTTCAGTGTTAAGATTACTGGAGATCAACTTGATGTAGCTGAAATATCATCCCTTAATGGTGAGCTTTTAAAAACATATTTTTAAAAACTTTCTGTATCTATACATCTGAAAAAAGCCCAGCCAACCCAAACATATTTTAAAAGTCACGGATCTAGTAACAAGGCAAGAATTTCCAGCACAGTTACAAAGAAAATAATTTCATGGAAGCACTAAGGAAAAGCCCAGTGGAGGCACGAGGCTAAAGCAATTCTGTATTAAGACTCGCACATCTTTTATGTCCTATATGGTTCAATTTGCCTTCAGTTACGCTGATTGAATTCTTTCTTGAGGACAGGCTTTAGAGAACAAACTTGGAACCAGACATTGCTGGTGCATTCAGCCAAGAGTCCATTCCTATTTAATTGAAGATGAATGAAATAGATACTCGAATATCATGCTGTTTCATTGTCTGCTAAAAGAGGCAGAAGCACTGCTGTTTTCAAGCTTGCAGACTTTAGAAATGATTCAACTTCGGGGATTCCTAGCATTTGGTCAGCATCAGCAAGGTGGGATTATTTTTCTGGTGTCTATAAGCATATCTCACTCAGGCAACGCGAGCAACTTTCTGGATCTGTAGAGATCTGGGTCTGAAGAATTCCCAAACTGCAACTGCACCAGGCATTGCATTTTGATAGCAACCCCATGGAAGATTTATTGTTACTTGGCAAAGTAGCTGATCTAGAAATACTGTAAGTAGAAATCACAGCATGAATAAATAAGGCTGTTTCAGTACTTCGTTTTATGACTGAACAGTGACATCTATAGTTCAAAAATTTACAGTAATGTTTTTTTTTTATTTTTATGATCTCAGTGAGTTTAGCAAAATGAAAATGTTTTCAATTCATATATAAAACATTTTATTCATAAACAAATCTGTTCTGTTACATAACAGGAGAATAGATATGTTCTTCTATTTGTTACCCAATATTATAAACGTACATAAATTTAAAGTGACTTTAAAAACCAACTTTGTGTACCTAAGTCACTAGTTGTCAGTCATTTGTAAGACAAAGCCTTTGAATCACTTTCTTTTCACGTCTTGTGTTTGTTGCAGCTGATTAAGTTCTGGATTTTCAGCCTGTAACATATTCTGTTACTTTTATTCACTGCAGAAAAAATAATCCTTTCAGCTCCAAGTTAAAAAAAGGAACATGGATTTATTCACTATTATTATTGCCTGTTGCTTATATTAAAGATGCATGAACTTAATTAACATTTTATACTAAGAGGAGATGAAACTGAATGCTCCAGATGGGTCACAACTCTACTGGGCAACGTATGAACAAGACCAAAACATAAAGCCTGATTCTGCAAGTCTACATTTTTGACTGAACTTGATTTAATGATGGTGGAACACAGTCAGATATTAGAAGACTGAGGTATCCAGCATAGATTCTAAGTCTAGGGATCAAAGTCAAAAATAAAGAGGCAATAAATTGAGATATTTATCACTGCTTTTCCTCCTGTTGGAAGCTCTGCCAACTCGGAGCCACTGGCAAAAGGCGGAGAACTTTCGCGTGACATGCATGCTCAGAGCTGCCGACCATTCACCCAGGAGGTCTCCAACACAGCAAAGCATATGTCGAATTTCATGGAGTAGGGAAGTGAAGAGCTGATATGACGGCTCACTACACAGCATGTATCGCCTTGGCCAGCCGGCTTGCCAGACCTTTTATGCTTTTCCAAACCTCTCAGCAGAGGCTGCAGCTTTGCCTAGTACTGCACACTGTAGCCATGGACAGCCATGGACGAAGTGCATGTAAAGAAAAGCCCTTAGGTCAAGGGTGCACCCAGGGTCTAACAAAGAACTTTTATCATGCTTTTAATTTAATATCTTGGTAATGTGTCGGGAATTTCTTCCCACCTGTTTAGCACAAGAATAATAAACAAACTTTCCACATCCGAGGACAACAAAGCTGAAGAAAAGGCTAGATGCTCTGTCTTCTCAGCAGGGGATGAAAAAACCCTTTCAAGCAGTTTAAGGCTTGAGCCTGTCCATAATGAAGGCACTGGAAGTCTTGGAATTTCATCAGCATTTAAGATCATAGAATTCCCTCCAAGAGATATGAATATTTCATTTGCACACTCATGCTGGAAAATGTTGATCTGCATTCTCCAAGGCAGCAAATGTGATGTCACCATTGTGTTTCATCAGAGGGAAACAGTGGGAAAAGAAAGAAAGCTCTGGTAAACACATCTGCAATGCTGATGGGGAGGCACGACGACACCTTCAGCATGTGCCACAACACCTGACCTAAGAGCAACAACAAGCACTGAGCGATGACATAGCCCTTTTAGGTTATAACTATATTAGCAAGTCCTGCAGAGCAATGGCAGTGAGTCCGCGGAGCAAGCCGGTTGCTGCTGAGGACCCAGCAGCCTCAGAGCACCCATTTCAGGGCCTTAAAATCACATTAATTGCATTCCTGGTGCACAGCTTCCAGCTCAGCAGCATCCAGAGGGAAGCCTGGTCCTGCCCTTCAAGATCTCGCTTCTCCACAACAGGAATCACAGTAAGAGGGGATGATCAGAAGATATATATCAAAGCTCATTCATGATCTAAAACTTTTATGTAGACATTCCTCTCCTGCCTATGGAGGAGTCTTGGGCTTTCTGGTTGTTTTATAGGGGGGCTTCTTTCATGCTCCTCCACTACTCTGAGTCCCCACTATGTAGCTGAGTCTCAGAGTCTCACTTTGATTCCAACAGCTTCTCTTCCTGCCTTGTTGTTCCTGCCCAAAAGAAAATGGATTTTTGAAACCAGACCTTACTAAAGAGCAACATGCTGTAAGTGAGGACACCACACAGATCTCTTGCCTGTACCTATGTTTGCTTGGCACTTAATAAGCAGAGACAGTGGCAAAAGGCAGGCACAGTGCCATCAGCAGATGGGATGCTGTTATGCAGCAAACGTCTCCATTGGTAGTGTTCCCAGCCTGAACATCTGAATGTCTGTGTCTCCCCAGGTTTACTTGGCTTTATTAAAGAGGATGCTCCAAACTGCTGCCAATTCTTTTTCTGAACATGTGTATGCTCCTGTTTCTATCTGTCACATGCAAGAGAAGCTGGCTTTTATCTATGTGCTTTGCCTTTTGTCTTTGATCTCCCCATGTAGTTTCTTTCTCTGCTGTGCTGCCTGACCTGACAAACTCGATGTCCAGAAACAGGTCTGCCCTTGGCCCTGTTCACATAGTGGTTTATGGCACATTAACTGATGAAAAGAACTGGAGGTGAAGAAGACCTCTCCCAGGTCCAAATACAAATAGAATTTGCCGTTTGACGTGTTTATAGACCTACCAGGCCTTCAAGAACCGTGTGTTCTTCAGCCATACATATTCCTGCCACTTCAGATTTAACTGACCTCTCTTCAAACAGCTGCTTGCCTCTTGCCACTATTTGAGATGAAAATAAACCTCATTCTTAGTTAAACTGGTGCTTTCTATGAAAGGATTGGTGTGTATGTGCTTTGAAAGTGGGAATTTAAATTCTGATGTCTGGAAGCATAGCTATAAAAAAGATTAAACTCCCCAAAATTTCTAAAAAAAATTTAAAAATTAACTGCTGTGCATTTGGTATGCTCACATTACAGCATGATGGTTTGTTTGTGTGTGTGGAAAAGCAAGACTGAGAACATAAGTACGACCAGGTCAATTTACGAGTATTGTATTAATACGCTCATTTTTCCCTATTGTCATGCTTATGAACTACCTAATCCCCCAAAATACCCATGTGTTAATGTTGCCAACATGCTTAAGAACATGTATTAAAACTACCACCGAAGTGCCAGGTTGCATTTTTTCCTTTTTCAGATTTTAATTCTGTTCATAAAAACAAAAGGAAACGAGAAAAGATGAAAAATGAGGATAGAGAAAAGTAATGACTTTCTGTCCTCACACTCTGCCCACAGTCCTTGACTCAGTAGATATTTCTGCTCAAATGCTTCACGTTCAAATAAAATTGCATACTCATGCAAGCCAGGCACTTCAATCAAAGCCAGATGTATACAGGACTGATCAAATTAAAAGGAAGTAAATATACTTATAATTGCAGGCTTTACAAGCACAAGGTTTCTCTCTGTGGTTGAAAAGCTTGGCGCAGTGTTCGGATTTGATTACAGTAAAGCTTTCTGTTGCTGTGATTGCTCGTGTTGTTATTCATGCAGATAAACATACATTTACTACTGGCAGACCTGCTAATGCCACTCTATTATTAGGGTTGTGTGACATTTCCCATTTTAAGATCTCACATTCAGCAGCTTATAGCTTAACCACACTTTAAACACTTGGTTGAATTTTCTTGGGATATTTCATTCCACAGGGCCAAGCTGTTTCTGAAAGTCATGTTGTTTGTCAGGTTTCAAAATGCCAACAACTTCCTTTAAAAATAGTTTTACTGACCCATACTTATGGGTAGGGACTGAAAAGTCTGGAAGAATGTGGCCTATATATCAGGGCTGTATTTTCCAGTGTCTCCAAAAAATGGTGCTAAAGCTTTACATAGCTCTTTCTGCTAGGATTCTCCTGAGCTGTCAGACTGGGTGAGTGGTCGTCCCCCTTTCCCGGCCCTTTTTAAGCATGCATGGGATCTCCCTGCAGGGTTCTTGGATGCACAATACCCTTCCTTTAACCACTGACAATGCTGGGCATACACCGCTGTCATGGGACTTGATTTGGACCCGTGGGAACACATGAGTGCAAGCAGAGGCTTGTCATGGTCATGGTTGCTTTCTGCTGGCCCAGAAACCAGATTCCAAAAGCAGAGAGGTTTCTCTGTGATGCTCTCAGTGGTGCCTCAGAGCATCTGAACTACGTGTACATCCTCCTGCAGGCAAAGATTCTGCTTCAGGACAAGAGGAAATGGCCTCAAGTTATGGCAGGGGAAGTTTAGATTGAATATTAGGAGAAATTTCTTCACCAAAAGGGTTATCAAACACTAGAACAAGCTGCCCAGGGAAGTGGTGGAACCGTCATCCCTGGAGGTATTTAAAAGACAGGTAGACATAGTGCTTAGTGACATGGTTTAGTGGTGGTTTTGGCAGTGTTCACTTGACAGTTGGACTCAATGATATTAAATGTCTTTTCCAACCTAGACAGTTCTATGATTCTGTGATTCACAACTTGTCTTCCTGTTCAATATGCAGAGAGGTCAAACAGAAAGAGCCAACACGGGTCAGATAGCCCTGTGCCAACTCTCCTTTTGGGGAATCCCCAAAAGGGAGACTTTTTCCGTCATCCCCAGCTCTGTGCTGCCCGTGCACAGCACTGTCCCCGCGTCCAATGCTTCGAAGTTGCTGTGAACATACCCATACAAACGCTAACAGCAGCACTGCGGACACACTTCTGGCACATACTAAGCATCGCCTTAGCAATTCCCAGAACGGGGCTGTAATACCACCCTATTCCCATACCCGTAGGACGAGGTGGAAGGCAACCAGAGACAGCTTTTTATTGATGGTGAACTGGGCAGTAGGCATTTCTATAGAAAGGAAGATCTCAGAACAGGAATACTATTATGGAGGTTTGTGTTTCAGATGATCGGTTTATGCAAATTATATGTAAATTAGATGCGTCCCCTTTGAATTCTGGCATGTAGCCAGCAACTCTTTCATGTTATAATGTTGGGTAACCTTTGCTTGACTGTTTTCTTTTAAAGTTAGCTATAAATCTGAGCTTTCTTTTTCTCTCTCCTGATTTCCTTGTAAAGCACAGTGGGTTTTTTTGTAGGAAAAAGGATGTTAACAGTATATGAAATCTGCTCTGTAAAATTCAAATTAGAGGATTTATGTATTAAAACAAATCCTATAATTATGCCAAATTGTCTCTGCTTGGGAAAAGGAACATTATCCTCCAGAAACTTTAACAGGAGGATACTATCATGGAAAATCCTAGCCAAGAGAATGTGATGCTACTGAATGCCCTTGGATTGGGAAAAGGACCTTTGCACGGTATGGTTTTGAATGCTTGCCCCCACCCAAAAAAAAAAAAAAGTTGCCTTTTTTTTTCTTTAATTAAGAGTTATTGCACATTTTTCTATTTTAAATGAAAGCCAGCTGCTAGCATCTATATCAGTGAATACAATGTCCAGCGATTCTTAAATGCACGTTGCAATTTGTGGCTCCACAACTAGCAATGCTGCTGGGATCTCCGGTCTATGGAATTTAATTATGTGGCCTTTTTGCGTACAGAGGATACTAACGACAGGATTGCTTTGCCCGGTGGAAACAAAAATGCCCATGCCTTCTCCTTGTGGGCTGGGCTGCAGAACCCCTGACGTACAGTCAGGGCCCACTGCACTGGAATTATTGCTTTATAACAATCCTTTATTTACATACAGTGCTGAGGCAGTAAAAACAACAAACAGATTTTTTTAATGGCAGGCAGCCGAAACATCCCCGCAGGGCACGTGCCCCCTCGCCGAGGCAGGAACGCAGGCAAGTTAAATCCGTTTTGTGACTGCTTTCCAGCAGCGAATTCTGTTGACGTGAAAATGGTGCGTGCCATTCCAGTAATAAAATGGGTCCAATCTTCAGCGCCGCCTGCTTCTCCCCCACCCCACGTCTCCCCTCAGTTTGAATTGGCATGCACACAGCCATGGGGAAAAAAAAGCATCACTGTAAAGCATTTCGTTAGAAAGGTTTCAATTTACTCATCACAAGATTGCTGAGCAATACTGTGAATAGACTCATATAAAATCAATACAAGGAGCTGTTCTCCTGCTTCCTAGGATGCTAAGGTGAATGGTAAACCTCATTTGTTAAGTATGGAGTCTGAATCAAAGCCATGTTATGTTCATGTACATACTACAGCCGTATTTCCTAGGGGTTTAAATAATCTTGTTTAGCAATTCTTTCAGCAGCTTCAGCATCCTTCTGCCTCAGAATGACTTCCTTTTGCCTATGTTGTGCAGCCCTCATTTTATTTCCTTCCCTTGCTAAATAAAGAGCCTTAACAACACACACATGCAACGACGTTGGTCCTCATGCTGCACATCACACCATGGTTTGCTGGTGCTGTGCTTCAGTCCTCCCAACTGTCCTCCCATCTCCTTCCACGGAGAGCAAAGCCGAGAGCATCCTTGATGCACCCTTTGCTCTGGTGTGGGAGGTGTCTGAAACAAAGCCAAGGATCTGAAGGAGATGGAGATGTCAGATGAGGTATCTCAGCACCACAAAATTCACATTGCCAGGGCTTACTCTATACAGGCAGGGTTATCCAAATTAGAAGCTTTGGTCTGACCGTCAGTTTTGCTCAGGTCTCAACAGACTACAGCCTTGAAAAGCAAAGGGTTATCAAGTTTAGGAAGTTCCTAAAGTTCAGAAAAATATCTGCGGGAGAAGGGTCTCAGAAAGGAAATATGAGAACAAGGCTTAAAACAATGAAAACCAGAAATAACTATTATGGGTGCAAGGGAACAGCATGGACACATTAAAGCAGAAAGCCCTGGATGATGGTTAAATGCTCCATAAAAAGAGTTTAGTGGGAACTTCTCTAGGGAACTGTGACCAAAACCACTGACAATAAGTGAATGGAAAACTCTGAACTTGCAGAAAACCTCTCGATTGAGTATCCTCCTTTTAGGGTGAAGTTTTAGTCTGCCAGAAAAGGTGAGCAATGCTGCCTACTAATACAATATGGGGAAATAGAAGGGAAACCTGTATACTACAGAAAGATAAAGTAGCCCTAGAGGAAGCACCCTGCACATATGCCATTTGCCTTTTTCCTGCTAAGATGCTGACTCTCCCTGTGGCCCGGTAGCTTGTGTGCTTACTGGGGAGTAAGTCACTGGCACCAAATCACACAAGCCACCATATAACCACTGGATAGGCAACTCCAGCATGAGTACAGTTTAAATCAATGCCCTCTAAACTTTGGATAATATTACTTAGACCTTGAAGCACTCAGACCTCCAAGGAAGCTGTAAAATACACTTCTGGGAAGTTTATAATGGGGCAGACTCGCTATTTTCCATGCAGACATGTAATCAAATTACTCACTTGCAAAAGGACCAAGGTGTTTTTGGACAGCTAGGTAATTATTTGTGACAGCTTCAGAAACAGAGAAAGGCAAGAGTGCCATTGCGTCTGTGATGGACGTTTGAAATCACCATCTTTGTGTACAGCCCTCGATGCTGTAAACGGATCCTGAAAAATCCAGCTGAGCATTACAGTAATTGTAATTCTATTGGTTTCTATAGAAATAGGATTATCCTAACAGCCAATAAATCAATTTCCTCCTGGAACACTAATGCAATGAGAAGGGGCACCATTTCAGCATTATTTATAGAGCAAACAGCTTTTACACAATTTGCAATACCTATCAGAGTTTTATAGAGTTCATGAGATTTTTCAAGCATGTTGCTGCATAAAACCATCTCTGGCAATAAATTATAGAGGGAAACGGGGGAGGTGTGGAGAGGGAAAGGGAAAAATAGTAAAGTAATGCAAAATATTTACCACCAGATGGCACGCTGGTACAGGTGCCGCCGTTCTGGCAGGGATGCCTCTCGCAGGCATCGGGGTAGAGGACGCAGCCAAGCTTTAATTCGGTCAGGCCAACCACTTCTGCAAAGCTGCTGCGCTTGTTTTGGAGCGGCAGCTCGTTGTTGTTCAGGACGACTGAATCCAGGCAGCCCTGAAAGCCGCTCAAGACCTGCGTTGTTCTCTTGTCGGTAAGGCTGCGGACGTTATCCACTTGGACTTGGGCACCAAAGTAGACGGAGCTATCTGTGCTGAGGGTCTGGAAATAGAGAGGGGCTTTGCGGCGCTCCACATAGCTATCGTCCAGGGACAAGCTCGTGAAATTGCGATTCAGCTCCAGGAAGACCGAATGCCAGCTTCCATCATTAACGGCCCTGCCAGAAATTCCCAGGATTCCCGGGCCACTTCCGCAGTCCAACTGGAACCACAGTTTGCCATCCACAATCTGTGGGAGGAAACCAGAAATCAAAGCACTTCAGGCACTCACCCTCATAGTACATGTCTCATAATACACTCCCACAGAGTTAAAGTCTCCAAACAGTGTTAAAGTTGCTTTCCTACACTACACTAAAATAGCAACACACTGCACCTTTGTCATCAGAAAAAAAAAAAAAAGGTGATAAATACCTGCCTACTTAGAAATTACTCAAAGGCAGCTACTGTAGGCAAACATACAGGAAAAATATAGATGCAGAGCACAAGGGAGGACTGGGATAATAATATGTCTCATTGAACAGGGCATGAACTGAAGGATCCACGTTCTGCTCCGGGCTCTGCTGCTGAGCAGCTGTGTCTCTCTGGACAAGTCCTGCCATCCACCCGTGTGCTGTGATTCTCCTCCTGGTGGCTGATGCTACCAAAAGGACAGTGAGTGTCAGTGGCTGCTGCTTTCAGCTGGGGGGTGTCAGGTGCTCCACTCCTGCACGCACCCTGTGCCTCTCTAACCTTTCAGAGAATCTCAGTGAGGTGTGGATTTGTCACTAAATGTCGTAAATTCAGTTTTCATAAGTACAAGAGTAAGAATTAGCAGCCTTCCAGTATCAGATGCAAGAGAGCCCACAGGAGAGCTGGAGAGTGACTCTTTGTCAGGAAGTGTAGTGACAGGACAAGGGGTAACAGTTTTAAATTCAAAGAGGGAAGATTTAGATTAGCTATCAGGAAGAAATTCTTTCCCGTGAGGGTGGTGAGGAACTGGAACAGGTTGTCCAGGAAGTTGTGGAGCCCCAGCCCTGGAACTGTTTAAGGCCAGGCTGGATGGGGCTTTGAGGCACCTGGTCTAGTGGGGGGTGTCCCTGCCGTGATCTTTAAGGTCCCTTCCAACTCTAACCATTCTATGATTCTGGTTGACAAAAGTCAGTTATTTTCCAAGGATGCTACACTACCTGCTCTGTGTACACCTCATGGATGACATAGATGTCATCCATGAGGTCCTACTTTTCTCCCTTTCCTGGTGAAGGAAAAGAAAGCTGGTTACATGGTTCGGATTCCTCACCCTCCTTCCTGCCTCTCACCCATCTGAAGTCTTCTTGAAGGGAAAATGGATGCCAGCCTGCTGGGGCAGGCAAAGTGCAGAGTGAGGGAATAGGTATGGAGTTCTGCTTTCCTGATTAGTGCTTTACCCAAAGATTTTAGGTTTCTTTAACAGATGGCAGATACGTTTAAAATGGCTGACAAGGCTGGAAATAATTTCTTATGACACATTAATTGGATTCAAACCCTTCAAAAGCTCTTGCAATTATTTTACCTTTATGTCATACTCTAGAAAGTATGAAAGTATTTATTTCTGCAAACCCCATCTCAAGACAGTTCTGTCCCATTATTTATCCCCCTGAAAAGTTCAGGCACTGTGTCCTTTTTCATCCTTCCCTGCAGCACACATTGTACTCTCACTGGTTTATCTGCAACACAGCCCTACTGTTCTCCTCCAGCAGAGGAGAGCTGCCATAGCTGTCAACGCAAGGACCCCCAAGAGCTTTGGTGGCCCCACTAAACTGGCATGGCTAATGCAGATGTGATGCAGCATTGTGTCCATCTGTCTTTGGCCATTATTTTACCATTTCTGGCATGAAAACTCATTTTAAGCTGGTTTATCTAGAGACATCCCTTGGCATGTGTCTGAACTGGTGCTCAAACTCTTCTCTGCCAGGCTCTCTCATGTGGCTCGAAGGTAAATGGGATAGTGTTAATCTACAAGAGCACACTGTGCTATTGTGTCATTATCAGCATTTTATTGTCTCTGGAGTTTCACAAAACTACCTGGAGAAGAGCTAAGGGTGAAATCTTGAGTTTTGATCATCTCTGGACTTCCTTCTTCTCCTTTTCAGACCTCAGTCTCTTGACTTGCTGAACTTGAATCAGACTGTAACCTCAAGCCAAGTCACACTGGGCAGTTGGGGTGTAAACCACGGCATTCCACCACTCTGCAATAACTTGGATAGGGTGGACACGAAGATACTAAGCACATGACAAGATCTCTCTAAATGACAGCTAAATACTTACACTGCAAAGCATGAGGGTTGTAGGGAGACTAATTGTGTAGAAGGAGCCAGAATAGAAAGAATTAGCTCCTGCTATGGGCAGCTGGCTATTTTGAAGTCCTTGACCTGTGGGATGTAAGGAAACTGAGAGGAAATGAGATCTATGATTGTAATACAACGTGCTTGAGGGATGGATGTTCCTTGTAGTCCTACAGCTCAATCAAAAAAACTAATGCATGTATAGAATAATGTCTGGATCATTTTTCATTAAAAAAATCTTTTCTTGCAGGACTGAAAACTCAGCTGTAAACTATTTCTGTAAATTGAAATTGGTCTTATTAAAGCATCTGCTCAGGGGAATCTCAGTAAACAAGATGCCCTGATAAACTGAGCTGGTTTCTCTCCAGAGATGGACCAATAGTTTCTTTTCTCCCCATGCAACAAAATAGTCCAAAAACCTTGAAGGCACTGCTCAGAAAGTGTGGTCTGGCTCAACAGGAATACAAATCAAACAGAAAAATGCATGCCAACATATTACACTTTGAAAAACAGCCATCATCTAATAAGTAGTTAACTTGCTTCTTATTCAAAAGGGTTTTTTCCTATGGAAACTGTTCTACTGATTGTGTATAATACACGTATACCTCCCCTAAGACTACTTATACCCTGAAGGACCTACTGCCTGCATGTCTATTACCCTTATTCACAGAACATGCTTTTCCAATTATCTTTATAAATACAACACCACATATGAGCACCTGGGATAAATATTACACCATTTGTATACAGGAAACGATGAGCTAAAAGATTTGCCATTAAAATACATTTTATACATCTTTCTCATCCACTTTTATTTCTTTTTACCAGCAGATGATCTGAAATACACAGTAAATATATATTGTCTGAAAGGCTGCATTTCCTTCCTTTTATTAAAAAAGCACTAGTAACCTCCACCTTAGGCTAGAGTGAAAGATGGAGAGGATGGTCCGATGCTCACAGTGCTAACCTAAGATATGATAGATATGCATGGGAATCCACACTCTGCAACACTCTTCCTCTGGGATCTCAAGCAAGTCATTAGTTTCAGGTCTCCGTCAGTAAAAGAGGGATAACGTCATTTCCCTACCTCACACCACTGCTTTACGGATACATACATTAAAGACTGTGACATGCCCAGATACCTCTAGCAATGGGACCATAAAAATATTTTCATTAATCAGATGGTCACAGGCCTTGCTGTAGTGGGGCAGGAAGGAAATATTTGTCCCCTGATGGCCCCATGCCTCAAAGAGGAGGTAGAAGACCAGGAACAGTCTGTGAGGAGTGGGGTCTGCAAAGGGCTTCTGTCCTGCCCATTGCACAGCTAAGCTGGCTGGGCAGAGAGGAGAAAGGTCTTCCACTCAACAGGGCAAAGCAATGTCTCCACTCCTAAGCACAGAGAATTCAACCATGAATCTTTGATTCAGGATTTAACCACTGGTGTTCCCAGGATTCCCTGCAACTGGAGTGATGTGAGGGATACTGTTCAATCCTCAAACAGGACTCTTTGATTATAGCCTGGAACTTGGTACCAAGAGAAGTTGAACTTCAAGTTAATTTCTTACTAAAAGAAGTACATTCAATCTAATAGAATGGAAATCCAAGGAAAGGCCAATGCTGTTGGTCAGGCTCAGCAATTACCCAGGCAATAATCTCAGCAGAATGACCGGTCTGATTGAGGGTTGGTAGCATCATACTTGCAGTTCAGGACGGAATGTGTGACACTACTTTTTTCTCCATCTATGTGATGTAACACTGCAGAGAGCCAGAGTTACTCCATCCCACAGCAGAGAGATGCAAACTCTACAACCCCTCACCAGCGCAGCCCACAGTGCCATCAGAGACCCATGGCACCAAGAAGAAAGCAGAGATGTTGCTTTGTCCTAGCTGGGCAGAAAATTCCCACCAGGCTTCCACCTCTCAGAGCTTTCTGGGTTCAGTCACACTATCTCTCATTAGAAGTACTAGGACAGTGAGGTTAATGCATACTTAAGCATGTATGCTCTTACCGACACAGTATCCCTCACCTGTATAAAATGGGCAAAAAAGTACAAAGAACAGCCCAGGCTCCAAAAGCTGATGCAATCTGTTAAATTTCAACAGTTTTATTCAATGGGCAAAATGGAGCCAAACACATATTGTAAATTATTTTAGAATATTAGCCTGGCTAAGATGTTTGGCTAACATCCATATTTGTGTATCAACATAGGTAATAAAATGATCAAATGGTTCTTCTGAGACCACCTTAGGCTCACACAGTCCATCTGCAGTCACACACCATGGATGCAGCAGGCTGCCTACTAATCTATCTGGGGAAATATTTCGTTAGCCGAATTACATTTCAGGTTCGTTTGTGTATAACAGTATATTTAATTAAAATATTACTCGTTTCAACTCTAGCCATAACTGGGATCATATCCAAACTTCAGTCTTATCCAGCACAAGCCATGTAGCAGTAATGCATTAAAATGTGTAATATACACTTAACTAAGCCATGCAAAGTTACACATTAACTGCCTGGACTGAAGAACATATGCTTGCCTTTTACCATTTAACAGCTATATTTCTGGCATGATGGGAAAGTCTTTCTTTACCTATGTTTAATCCTTTAAATTTGACAAAGCAAGTTGAATCTCCATTGTATTCCTTGAGAACAAAAAGAAATAAATCATGGAATTCTCTCCTGCAATGGCCTCACAGTGTTTAAAATTGTTAAGTACAGATAGATACTACAGAGAAAAAAGGAAATGGTCATACTATTTTTTTGGCACACAAAATCTTTTCAGAGGAAAAAAAAAAGCGATCGACCTGCATCTCATTTGGCTCCAATTGTCTTAAAAGCAAGAGCGCGCAATGAAAAAAACGGTCAGCCTCTCAAAATCGATGGATGAGTTGCTTTATTAGAAACAGCTGAATAAATAACACCCTTATTATATTGTATCAACACAGTGTGGCTGGTAGGCTTTCAGCAAAGTAGCCAACAAGCAGTTTGCTCTGTGGAATTTCTATTCATCTTAGAAGGACACCGCGTTATGATTATGGAATATTTCCATCCCTGGAGTTATCACAAATGTATGAGCTCCCAAAATTAAGCTGGTCATTTAAACACTGAAAACCATATTGCAGCATTAATTTTTAAATAGCCTGCAATGGGGGAGACTTGCTTCAAAAAAAAAATCAATGCCACTGTATGCCCCAACAGTAGTGGTGGTTTCTGCCTGTTCTCCCATGGGCTTGTATTATGTGATATCTCTAAATTTCTTCCACCTCTGCCTTTGTTTGGAGCTCAGTGATGGTGCTGGGCCCTCTGGTGCTAATCTGGCAGATACTTAAGTACACGCTTAAATTAAGGTATGTGAGTAGTTCCAATTGCCTTCAAATACAGGAAGTTAAGCAAGTGATTAAGTGCTTTGCTGGAGTGATGCCAGAGTACTCAAAAGAGCACAGGATCCCATCCTTTATCCTCTATTTGGAAAGCTTCTCCTCATGTTTAATTTAATTGAAAGCAATGCTCAAATGATAACAACTTCACATTTATAGACCTCTAATTAATCTACTTAATGTTCTCATTTCTGAGCGCTCCTCCACCTCACACCACATATACCTGGTTAAAGAAAACCCCACAAACCACCTAAAAAGGCTTTAGTTCTTGTATACAATTAAAAAAAATACATTTACAAAGTCTAACGGTATCTTGCTTGAAAGTATCTGAGTTAGGGATCCCCAAAGTGCAGTTCATGAATCAGCTGCCATTCCCAAAGCGGGGGATACTATGGCTACATCCTCTGAGCATAATGCCATTTACCTGGATAGAGCACTTTTTTGAGACATTAGTCTGATGTGCCTCTGCTAAATGACCTTTGCAAATAAAACTCTAGCAGTTCCTGATCTTTTAAGTGATGCCATTTCTCCAAATAAGATACTGAATGTAGTGCTTTACTTTTCTTTAAACACCATGCTTACAGCAGCCAAAGGCCAGACTTGGGCAAAGGACGTATCCACTAAACCAGCCAATCCCGCCCTACCGAAAAGCCAAGCATAAGACTCTGAGAAGACAATTTCCATGTTCAGTGCATGGGAGAAAGTGGAGCCCTTGCATCCATACATGCCCCTGGATCTCTCTCATTGGACACGTGAGGCAGAACCTGTATCTGAAGCTCTCTACTAAGTGCTGCATCAGATGGACTCATAGCTGGAAATCCTTTCTTAGAGCAAAAAGGAGCATGACCTGGAGGTTGCTATCTGAGATGGGAGCAAGAGTGGCTGCAGGTCTTGTCATTGCTCCTTCAAGTATTATTTTTTCCTTCCAGTATTTTTCAAAGCAAAATGTTTAGGTAATTGTGTGAAGCAGTGACTGAAAACACGTAACTCCTACTTCACAAGTAAAAATCTCAGCCCAAACAACTGCAATGAGAGGGTCTCTTATTTTTTGTAATCACATGAATTTTTCTCTTTTGGTGGCAAAATTTCCCAGCTTCAACTGATGAATAGCCACTTAGTTGTCCACACTCTGATCTGCTGGACTCCTTAATCACGATAGATTTATACATTAAGCTCTAACACAAAAAAATTTCTCCTATCATCATTCTAACTCCATTTCAATCTGGCTCTGTATCATCTCCTATTGTTTTCAAGTGGCACCTTTCACTAGGGCAATTTTTTTTGTTCCCAACATTTTCCAAAACTACAAACTTGCAAGCATTCCCTACTGATACTTGCTAAGAGCAACTACTATGAATACTTCAAAGAAGGTCTTCAAGCCTGCAGTTCTGTTTTGAATTTTTTGATCAAAAGTGTACTGAAAAGTTTAAACCATGCATTTCTACGTGTCTCAAAGCACAACTTAATTGTCTTGTACAAATCTGCAAAATGCTGAGTCCCCAGTGAATGGCAGACAGTACTCCTGCTCATGTAATATTTCAGTCCAACAGCTATAAAATTGTTTGTTGCCCATTAATAACTCATCTAAACATTTTAACATTACCTAAGCATTCAGCCCAAAGAACTCCACAGATTGCAAATACAGACACAAAAGGCTCTGTGCCATCTCTCCCACTGCTGGGACAAAAGTCAATGTCTTCATTTTGTACCTTAGAGGCTGTAGCAGAAATGCTATACGTCCAGGCTCTTGGATAAGCTTAGCACTCCCTTTCCCTCCAGCAGATATTAGCCATTCCATGGAAACCCAACACAGAATGGAAATGCATGGAGAGCTTATCAATTAAATATTGATTGGATATCAATCTCCAGCTACCCCATGCCTCTCAACAAATAATCTTAATTTACAGGGTGAGGAAATCTTCACATTCAGAAGGAGACATGTTCTAAGCTGTTAGTTTCTGGAATTAATTCGACAGCAGTGAGGGCATATCCTCTACCCACAGGCACGGACACAGGGGAAGAACAGTTATTTCAGCATGTGTCACTTTGACCGTATGGACATATCAACGGCCAAATCTCACATCTCGTGTAGACTGGCTCCTGCATGCAGATACACATAATGTTCTTATAATGAACAGCACCCAGTGGAGCATTTTCCAAGTAAACTACCACTAACAAGCTGCTTTTTTGATTGTTGTTGTTGCTGCCATTGTAGAAATTGTTGTTTTTCCCTGCTAGCATGAAACACACTTCATCTTCTCAACCTACAGCTGAAATGAGAACAGCATTCCCCAAATCAAGAGCCAGCAGAAAACATATAATCAAGAAAAACAATTGCAAAAAAGATAAGTTATTTTAATTACCTTCAGAATTATACAGGGATTCGCTCTGGTGTACATTATAATCCCATTGCTTTGCAGGGTTCGCAGACGGAGAGCCAACTTGAATTCCTCCTTCTTGCTATTTTCAGAAACCCGGTATTTAATGTAGCTATTCCCAGCAAAGCTAAGGGAAGTGTGGCCTGAAATAACCATTTTGAAAAGACACATATTGTTTTAGCGACACATGAAATAATCCCCCGACTGTCAAGTTACTTAAAGAATTTATAGAGCTAATGAGAATGTCTAGGAAGAAATAAATAAACCCCAACTTTGATGGGAAAAAACTCTGGCAACAACTATACAGATATATTGCATTTTGGGAGAAAATTATTTTTCAGGGGGTGGAGGAAAGCTCTTTTTTTCCATATTTACAAAAAATAGAGGTTTCTCCAACTGTTTAGTGCTTTTAAGGTTGTACACCCTGGTAGGCACCCATGTTCCCTCACTGATAACAGATGTAGTCAAAGATGACCATGCCTGTACATCAGGCAGCTGAGTTGTGGATATAAAGTTAAGCATGGGCACATGCCAGCCAAACCCTTGCAATAAGCTCCTTGCAACCACTGCCCAGGACCACAGTGATACAGCTCAGTATCTGCTATGCTGTCACCAGGGAAATGGCAGATGTCCTCTGCCATGCAGCCCTGGATTCCCTGAACTCCATAGAAAGCTCCATTTCACCAGCTTTCCGTGAAGGCTCTTTGTATCCCAGGGAACAACACAGCTGCAGAGAACTAAAAAATGTTCTCAAACTTTCTTCTTGAGATGGTGTAGTGTTTTCATTAATAAAGACTGGAATTTTGGTAATCTAGATCATAAGCAGAAGAGTTAATTATAGAGCTTTGCCCATGGCAGGAAAACATCTGGCATAACAGTCTCTAGGAAAAGGCCTGTTTTCTCAGCAGCCTGTTTTACTGATCTGGGATTTGACCAAGCCAGTGGGAATTTCCCAGTGGAAACTGGATCGTGGTCTTCAAACAGTCCCGCATCCAAGTATTTTACATTGCTTATAAAGAGATGTGCCAACTGCCAGCGCTGAGAAGGGTTAAGCAGTATATCTTCTGATGACTTCAGTGGAACCTCTACCCACAAATTGAGAATCAAAGCACTTTGTTGTTCAAGTATATCCCCATTTACCCATGCACCTGAGCACTCGCCAAGCTTTCCTGGTGGGCACTGGCAGATGAATGGTCTCCGGTTAGCTTCATACCCCACACACTGCATGTCCCCTGGACACGGCTTCTCCAGGCAGGGATCATTAGACCCAGGGCAGCGTTCTCCTGCAATAGGTTAAATTACTGTCAGGGATACAGTTTGAAGTTTAAAGCATGATCTTCAGCAATATGAGAGTAATGGAAGAAAAATATTGATCTAACACTTCAGTACAAGCAAAGAATGGTCAAGTAATAATAACAAAAAAAGCCCTTCATGGAAAAGACGTCCTTTGGATGTTGGATGTAGCAAAACTGTTATGCTATTTCTTCAAAAGCTACTCAGCTTCTACCTTTGGACATCTGTGTGTGGCTGCTATAAGACTAGCCTTTAAGTGCAGGAAAAAAAGGCATTCTCGCCCTTGCTTCTGGTGATTTGCAGCCAGAGTTTGAACAAAGAGATTTGGTTGCTGGGAAATGACAGGTGTCTTGTGTTTTGCTCATAAAATTAATTTACTTAATACTTGCAGGCAACGTTTTTAAAAATAAAAGGTCAGCACCTCCTACCCTACACTTTCTGAATATTGGCAGTTCTTGTTTATTGCAGGACCCTTATCATATTTAAAAAACTGGTTTAGTTTTTGAATGTAGGTATTTTATTTACTTTTTACAAAGGGAGAAATCAACCCGTCATACAGTGTATCTCCGAAAGTAATGAAAGAAAGAATCTTATTGCTCTCGTGCTTCAGTACAAGCCAAGAAGGGCTCATAGTAAGCATAGCTGAAACTACTTGGCACTGTAATTTCTGGAGAAAGAAAAATTACTACTGTAGGTTTCAAAGTGGACATGCGCTGACTACAAATATGGCAATGAGTGTAAATGTCTTGGTTGATGTACAGCACAGTCAATTTAATCTTTAACATCCTCCCCTCCTTTGTCAAACATTTGTTTGAGAGGTCTACGCAGTAAACAATTTACAGAACTGTATGTAGCACTGTTAGAAAATGATGTATGGCAATCTTCAGTAATCACTTTAGTAGGTAACATTAGCAGGAATTTCAGCTGCAATATACAGTCACAACTTTAAGTCTTATAGAATAAAGAAACAACTGTCATTTAATAGGGTTCTGCAGGGTAGGATGATATTCTATTTAAAGGTAAGGTCTGCAGAATTCAAGAGAGATTATTAAGTTTTCTGTAGCTTTTATTTTTTTAAAAAAACCCACCTCAGTTTTTTAATTCAGTGATTAGTAACAATTATTTCTGAAATTATAACAGGTGGTTAAATATTCTATAGGCTGCCTTGTATCTTCTACTTGGTTCTTTTGGCTTTTTTATTCATTCTTATGTGACAAAAACACAGCATTCTGCTGTACGTGGAGTATATCTCCTCTCTGAACACACTTAAACCTTTTGTGAGGCTGTAATTCAAGCGAGCCTCTGGTAGCTGACAGGCAAGTCATTTGGACAAAAGCCCCACAGCTCATCAGTGTGCAGCAGAAAAGGGCACTGAGATTTCCAAATGTGGCTCTGCAAATTTTCACATCCCCTAACCTATGACTGCATCTTTGACATGAAGCAATAAAGCAATAGCTTACGTTGTTATCCATCTCTGCCAGTTTTTTTAGCTGATTCAAACTCTGATTTGTACTTCAGAACCGTCCTTCCACAGTTAAAAAATATATGGACGGGATCTAACGTATTTAGTGCATCTGTGGAGATACACTAAAGAATTGCTTATCCTGGCAGGCCAAGAATAGTTCTTCTGGTAAACTACAAGCAAATCAACTTTTTATTCATCCTGCTGCAGCAGGATTTCATAGCTGTCACAAAATTTTTAAAATATTCAGACTTGGGAGAAGCACTGCTTTATGCCTGTCTTGTATGGTTATAAGTACATAAGCTACAAATCTGCATTATTGCATTGCCCGAGCTAAAACACATTTTCAGGCTGATTTCACAACTATGCGGAGCAAAATTGTGAAATTGTTCAAGGTTACGTTGTCCACATCAAAGATTTACAGCCTGAGTTTAAATAAAATTATTCTAATGTTGCATTTCCACTCCAAAGAGCAGTCTATTTACCATCCAATAAGAGATTCAAGAAATATGGATTTGAATTGATCTTTTTCTTTTCTGTAGGCAAGTCCAGACAATCCACAGCATTCCCTTGAAACTCACATTAGTATTAATGAAGCTGTTCTCTACAAGGTAGCACAGAGACACATGAGCTAGCATCAACCAGTGCATGGCAGGAAAAGGTGGAATAGACCCACTTGATTTTGACAGACCATCATTAGTTTAATTCTCTCATAGAAGGCAAAAGGGTAAAAGAATTACAATCTCCCTACTAGTATACTGAGAAAGAAAACACTCTTCCATTGCAAAATGAGACATTTATTTAATTCCTGTCCCTCCAAAGAAGGATCACTTTCAGGAATGTAACTATTTTGAAAATTGAGTGCTTCCACAATTTTAACTCGAGCCTTGTGATAGTTGGTACTTTTCTGTAAGCCCATTCTCCTGCATCTGTATAAATATTAAAAAGGAGTCTGTTTCTCTTGCTTGCAGAAGAAAGCTCAGAAGGTGACTCCTGAAGTCCAGAGTTCTAGAAAGCATGTAAAGCAAACTCCAGACTGCTGTTTTTAAACAAACTAATAATTCATTTAGTGGGGAGGGGAAGACCGTCCACTTACGAGTTACAATCTGGTTTTATCTGTTTTATGTTTTGGAACACGGTGACCAGGTATTGTAAGCAATTATTACTGCATACATGTCAGTGTAGGTACCACAACCTTGTTTCTTCACAAGTCAGCCATGGATTTCAGTTAGCTCAAGTGCCCTAGGCACAAAACTTTGTGTCACATAGTATGCCCCAATGAATCAGATATTCTCTCAGTTCTAGAACTGAAACATTTAACCTCTTCCATCCACTCCCTAATCACAGCTTCACTTAAGACTCCTTAAGTGATAACAATTCCCACCCACATCAGTCATGATCCCACTTGACACTTCAGCTCTCCCACATTTTATACAAGATTGTACATTTTCAGCATGGGCCTTAACCAATTTATCTGCAGTTCTTTGTTACCAGGCACAAACAGGACTTCTTCTTCAATCTTCCTGGCTACCTTGCCAGGACAACTCAAGGCTCATTAATAGGTTTATGCTTTCTGAAAGGGGAAAAGCGGTGTTTTACATGTAGGAATAGAGTTCCTGATGCCCAATTCTGCAAAGCTCTTTTAAAGGACTCTTTAAAAGGCAATGTGTGCTCCATGGAACTGAAGACACAAGCCATCTCTGAAGATTAGGTCCTACATTAATAGCAGATCAGCACAGTCTATGATTTCCTTTCGTTACAACATTCAAAAAATGCTAGAAGTGGCTTCATAAAGTCTGCATTACCTGGTTTCGCAAGGAATTGGTCCAAGACTGCTATTCACTTGATTAAATAATGTGGATGTGAGTGTCTGCACTTTTGCTGAACAGTTCTGGGTGTATTAGAAAAATTCTTTCAAACTATTAAGCCAGAACCATATTAAACACTTGAAATGGAATTCATCTCATCTAACTTTAGGGCATGATTCATCCGACTGATTCTAGACATCTAGGGAGAGATGTATCACATCATTAAAAATACCTCATTCTTTCCACTGTCTGCAAATGGGGCCTAGAGTGACCAGCTCAGATGTAGATACATACCCACATTTGTCAAGATGATTTAAATCCAACCCTCTCCCATAAACATACTAATGCAACCTCACTTTTGTAAGATTATAATGCAGAACAACTCTATAGCAAAGTATTCCCAACAAAACCTGCTTCTTTCCCTCATCTTTGTCTCAACACGAAAGAATTACTTTGCATCATGAGAAAAATAAGAAGACAGAATAGATTCTTGCTTCTGAAAAATGAGAATGTCATGAGAACTATTTTACAGGAATATATTTACCCCAGTCCTCCTATCTTTATTTCCCACAAGCACTGGCAGATGTTTGCATACCTCCCGTCACGGGATAGGGGACTGGCAATTGCACAGCCCCTACAGCCACGCTGAAACAAACCCCAATTTGTTACAACATTTTTCATATAAAGACAAGCAGATGAGCCAGAAATCTAAGGAGACAGTCTGTTATTGGAAAACTCTTTGGTTCAATTTTATTGATTTTAAAGGCTTAGATTGATGCACCTGAACTTTCGAACTTATCCTTGCAGAGCCGAGCTGCTGAACCTCCAAAGTTCACCCCTTGCCTGCTTTACAGTCTCCCTGCATTTTCATGTTAGATAACTCCACTTGTTCGCAAAGGTAATCTAGGTAAGTTATGCACAGCTGGCACGCATAAATTGTGCATATCTATGACATCTGCCAGTGGGAAAAACACTCCAAGTATGATACATATTTCAAGAACGAGTGAGTTAGTTCAAACTCAAGCTTTCTGGGTCATAATTGAATCAGATCTCTGGAAACATATGCAATACTTTAATGGCTTTGTCATAATTCAACCTATTAATACCAGACTGGATCATGAAACTATCCTAGTAACAAAGGAAGTATAATACTTTTATTATACTAATAATATCTCGCAAATGCTGTTTTGTTAAACAAGCCAAAATAAATTTATTGTAATATTATATGCGCTTTTTCCTGAATTGCTGCATTTATGTGTATGTGCAAGAACTACTGATCAAAGAAGCATCTGCATTTTTCTAACTCTTTTCCTGGGCCTAGTCTTTAGCTTTAATGGAAACAAAACTATACATACATTCTCTAATTAATACACCCTCAGAAGTCTGTGTTACTTTCTATGTGATAAAACACGGTGTGTGTCTATTTATTTACCTAAATATCAGGACACTTCTTCTGGCTCCTTTAACTAAAAGCAGCAGAAGAGGCTGAAGCATTAACTAATAGGCAGAAGGGCAGAGCATGGGTTTTTTTACTTCCCACCACCATCTCTTATCTCTGTGGAAGCAAAAGGCATCAAGGCTTTAACCACTTTGGTAGCTATACTCCCATACAGCAGCTCTGGACACTTTGGTTACAGGCTGGAGGTAGACTGGACATGCCCAACCCCACCCCAAGGCCTGTGGATCGCCCATGGGAAATCAGCACATTGTGGATCGAACAGGAGCTGTGGGAACCCATCCAGCTTTCCAGCTGGACCAAGACAAGCTGCCTGTTGCAACCATTCCCATACAGCAGCCTTCGAGGCTATGATAAATGGCCCAGAGGCTGGGGACCACAGACGGTCTGCAGAACCACCACACTGCTGTTCTGGCAGCCTGCCCTACATTTTGAGGATTGACTGGTATATGAGAGAAAAATTTGGAAATCGCAGCCCCAGCTGAATTATTTTGCTCCGAGTGCAAACTTGCTGGGGGCGTGGGGAGGGAAGGGAGAGAGCTGCTGGTTCAGAGCTGTATTGCATTGCAAAGGCCTTTTTTTTTGAGTTAAACTTAGGGATCATAAGGCAGATCCACTTACTATTAGTAACTGAAGGGAATAATACATCATTATTGACTTTAATAAGTAGTGAAATGAAATTATAAACAGTGAAAATTTTGGCTGCCAGAAAACCAATTTCTGACAGCGAGGGCTATCACTATCCCCATGGAGATGGGATTTGTGATTTCTTGGTACAAAAATGAGGCAAAGCTATGACTTAGTGAATATAAAAGTGTTTTGCAGACAGCACTCCTGCACTGGCACCTGGACTTTTCTGGAGAATATAGCAGCATTGTCCCTTTTAAACCTGTCAAAATCCTTTATTTCAGCACCTTTCATGTGTAACAAAAGGCCGACTACTGTTATAATAGATGCATCTGCTTGAAACTTATAACGCTATTACTTAAATTGACCAGACAGTCTGCTCGTGAGCGTACAAGAAAATACCTCAGATACAGAATTCTGGTATTTTTACAGAACTGAACTGTGATGGCACTATTATTCACATGCTGCCGGTGGCAATGACTTCTGGTTAAGTTCTATGCAATTTATGCCTATTTTCATCCCCACTGAAGTTGATGGTAAGATGGTAAGACAAGAAGTCCTGCTGACTGCTGCAGAAACAAAGGTTGGTTACCACGAGACATGGCTGCTCTGTGCTGCCCTGTGTGTGTGTATGTGTGCATGTGTGCTTAAGATGAGGGAGACTTAGACATATTGATTTTACAGCAGCTTTTTTCTCCACTCTTAAATGAAGTGGAATGAGGAGCAAATAGCCTGGCAAACAAAAGAAACAGAACTATTATTATAACTGCCTGAGGTTTTATACTTCGAGTGCAGAATATAAGGAAGACTGGCTCTTAAGTCTATTTGTCATATATGCCCATGTGAAATCTCTGCCAAAACACGGAACAGCTTTCAATCCGGCCAAAAACCCACCCTGTCACCTACTGTGGCATTAAAGGTCGGCAGTAATGCTTGCTTGCAGTTACTTAATAAAATACTTCATTGGTTTCCATGCCTCTCTGCAAAAATGGGACTGGAAAAGGCCTTTCCACCTGCACTGCTTAGGGCAGGGGTGCTTCTCCTTGGAGACTGGTGGTACGTTGCTGCAGACCGGGCTGTTCTGCTACGATCACTCTCAGGGTTTATTCCAGTGGTGGCACTGAGGGGGTGGGAACCCAGACCCCTCCTCTCCNTCCTCTGGAAGTTGGTTGATGGCTCTGATTACGGAGGCCCCAGGAAAGTGGTCTTTGTCGTAAAAGGCCAAAGTTCATCAACTTCCATTTACATCAGTAAACAGGAACAATTCTTCCTGAGCCTGAGAAATCAATTCCCACAATACATCAGCCAGTCGTGCTTTAACAGACTGAATTGAAATGCCCCTTCTAATCTGCATCAGAGGAATAAAACCGATCCTATCGCATAATGTGCACAGAGGGGAGGGGAGGAGGGAGCGGTACTCACCATTGCACATGCAGCGCACATTCCTGTAAAAGCGGGGGCACACAAAACTAATTCGTGCCGTGCTATAGGTCATCAGAGAATGTGAATCAATAGATAGACTTTGCTCACAGTGTTGTTCCTGACAATCCAGTCCAGAGCAATTCTTCTCCAAGATAGCAGAAATACGAATCACATTTTCCAAGTGTCTCCTTGCATTGGTAAGCTTCTGAATCAAATAGGCAGGCTTATAGAAACCACCGTTGTGCATCTGAACTGCAAACAGCATGTCAAGCTGATTGCTGCCTGCCACCGGCTGAATACTGATGATGTGCAGGCTGTCTTGTTTTTGGGAGAGCACTGCGTTTCGCAAGGTACGCCTGAACCCATGCATGTGAAGGCCCACAAAGTCTTCCGGGGAAACGTTCTCAAAACGGATGGTGACCGTGTTCTGCAGCATTTCTTGTAGCAATTGCTCAACGTGGACCACAACATCGATGGGTACCTGGAACCGGCCATCACTGACAGAGACGTTCAGGACATACTTGCCATTATCGAGCCCTCCAAGAGCAATGATCTTCCCATCATGGGTGTTAACCTTGAACAAACTTTTCTGCTCTGATTTTAGCGTATATGTGAGGACATCGTACACATCCTGATCTGTGGCATGGATTTTCCCAATGACTCCCCCAGGAAAATCATCTTCCATGGTGACAATGAAAATCTCCAGTGGAATGGCGGTCGGTTTGTGAATGCTCTCTTCAATAACCCTAACCTGAACATAAGTGTGGGAAACCTGCTGAGGCTTCCCAGAGTCCTTTGCCTAATGCAATTGAGAGAAAAATAGGAAAATGAAAACCAAAGTGAAACACACATATAAGACAACCAACAATCATAACTTCTCGCTATATATAATTTCACAGCATCAGTAATTCTGAAGACCTCTCAAAAGAACTTCCCCAATGGCTTTGCAAAATACATATGTGAAGAAATGTCTCAGCCATTTCTAGCAAAGGAACTTACAAATTCTTTAGGGAAGCACAGATATCTCATCTAAGTGGATTGCAGAGAGAAATGTGTCAGCAGAATGTCTCATTACTGAAACTGAAATGTTCCCATGATCCCACAGCTATCACTTGTCCTCCTCACAACACAGCCATTTGAATGTGGTATATTCAGCACCAAATGGAGTTTGGGCTCATTTCTGCCCCAGAAAAGAGACTGGAGTCCAGTGAAATAGCACAGCACTATTGCTTGCTATGCTCCACACAGTTTCAGAGCCTGCCTAGTTTGTGTGGATGTGAGGGAGTTGAGAGTTTTTCTACAGCACTCTGTACTAATTTACCTGAAGCAGTCAAGAAACATGCTCGAAATAAATAAAATTTATCACTTTCCAAAAATGAAATAGGGTGCTCATGCTCTTACTAATGATAAAATATGAGAGCAGTACTGCACCTGGATAGATGACTGTCTGACCCAGAGCACACATGATGGCATCATTTGCACTTTTTTATAGGGAGTAAAAGAGCAAGTATGACAAAAAACCCAAGGCCATCTTGATAGAAAGGTGTGCAAAGTTGAATCAGTGTTCTTTCCTGCACTAAGAAAAATGTTTCATTGAAGTCACTGTTCAGATATACTGCTCCACACATTTACTTGCTACACACAAGAACAGAAGACTGCCACTGGGCAGAGATGTAGCACACGTTCAAGTTTACAAGATGAAGGGGAAAAAAAAGGCAGGGTGGTAACAGTAAATCAGACATTACTAGTAAAGGATTAGTAACTCTAAGATACTCTAAAAATCCTTCATCCTCATCCTAAAAGGGCTGGGTAGAGTATTTAAAAAAGATTTTATGCATACGTGCATGGAAACATGTACATCCACAGAAATTGCATCCCATTTCGCTTTTAATTTTATCATTATTTTTTAATAAACCTAACACAGAGGAGGAACCTGATGATGCAAAAGAGAAAGCCACACTCTGGCACAGATGAAAGGAACAAAGCTGTTCTATGGTTTATACACAACAGGAAACTATAAAATGTTTTTCCACTGCTGAAATCCCTAAAGAAAATAATATTGGGAGGAATTAGGCCAGTGTGTTTCTCTGAACATTTTGGTGCATCTCGGGTATTGTGGTCTGTCCAGTATTTCATTTATATGACCTGCTTGGATTTATATTCCTAGAGGATGTGGCTTAAATTTAATTCTCATGCCCAATTTTGGCTACATTGTAACTTTGGCTAGCAAATTGCCCTGAGAGCAGAATATTTAATGGGGGGAAGGAAGGCATGGTAAGAATGGATGGTGAGGTTCTTTTTATTTTCCTACAAGGCTCAAAAAATAGGTTGCACAGATATTAAATGGCACACTTCTACAACTTTGAACTGTTAATTAGCATGAGAGCTTATATTATTTGAGTAGTAACTAACTGAGGATGTTACTGCTAAGAACAGCATTAAATGTTCTTTTAATGAGCAGATGGGCTGTATTTAGAGACATCAACCCCAGCAAAACAACTGGAGGAAGCCTGCATTTCAGACTTAGCTTGTAGAACCATGTCCCATTTCAATGAAGAGGTGTAGTTCATTCCCTAGACTTGTATATTTACTGAACTCTAATACATTTTCCCTGGCAGGCGTGAGAAATGTGGACAAATTACTTTTGGATTTACAGCTTTTTGTAGTTAGAATTACCCTGGTTACAAAGTTCCTTGACAATGACTGTAAAGCTAAGTTTGAGCTGGACTTCTATTGCATGTCCTATTTTCACATTCTTTAAAAGCTAAGTTGACCTTGGAAATGTGACTTCATGAATTCTTGGTAGGCTTCCAAAAATTTATGATTAAATTTATGACTTAAAAGCAGAAGTGATTTTCCTTCCTAGAACAATATTTTTCTGTCACTTGTTCTGTGATGTATTTATATGTATATAATGCATTTTTGCTTATTTTCCTCACTTAGCTGCAGAAAAAAAAAGAAAAAAAAAAAGATTAAAATCTTAAATCATAACGGCCTCTGCTCAGAAAATCCATTTCATGCGGAGGAAATTGGAAAGGTGGCTGGCTACCTATTTATATTTATATGGAATTAGGTTTAAGAACATCAAAGGAAACACACCATATTGTGCACTTGTAAACTGGAATGCACAGTATTTACTCAGAGAATATGGTCAATTAAAACCAAGCCATACAGGTAACGTACGGATGACCTACTACTATGTGGGTTGTCGGTTCAGTGCAGATGCAAAAATCAATCTGTACCTGCACGCAGAGCACATACTCGGTTGCGACCATGTGCTTGAAGATGACTGCAGATCTCAAGACGCCGTGAGGGTCCAGTGTAAACTCTTCCTCTTCATTGCCAGTGAGGATGGTGAAGGTAAAAGGGGGGCCATTGTGAAAAGAGTCTTTGTCTGTCACTACCAGCTGCAAAATGCTTGTGCCCACTGGTTTATTTTCCTTTACACATATACACAGCATATAAAAAAAAAGGATTAAAATGATACATATCACAATCACAAAATACCACGATTTGCTATCGAGAATGTTCAACTAAATGCTCTTTCCCTCAGATGACACTTCACAATCAATGTTTATTTGGCACTGCTTGCGGCCCATGGACCAGTAGCAGAGCTGGAGGTACCCACCACATCTCCAGGGACTGATGAGCTCCCCCTGATCCTGTCTCTGGTCAGGACTGACTAACCACTAAGACTTTAATGCTGCGCAAGGCGCAAAGAAGCATGAGCTCATCCCAGCTCAGACCTTTTGAGACCAGAGTACAGTTTCTGGTGCAAAAGGGATGAACAGTAAAATGTGTGACAGATGCTGAGGTTAAAGAGCCTCAGCAAACACAAACTTACCAAAGAGTTAAGAAAGACGTGTTTATACTTTCACTTAAATAAAATCACTTGATACATCTTTTGCAGATAAAGCATCAAAAGCTACTTAACTGAAACCAAATGCTTTTGTATTTTAAAAGTCAGATAAGTTTTTGATATGCAGGATAAACTTACTTGAATTACAGCTGTATAGTTAGCTGGAGTAAATACAGGACTATTATCGTTTACATCGGAAATGTCCACATTGACCGTCACAGACGAAGACAAAGGAGGGGTGCCACTGTCTCTTGCCTGGATAACTAATGAATAACCAGATATCTGCAAAAAGGTGAAAACATCAAATCATTGTGAAAACGGTCCTAAATTTTAACTCATCTTCTTAACATCCAGCATACCACCTACCACATTTAAGGAAAGCTGTTTGGCCTCATTACCTCTCCTGCCCTTAGTATAAAATTATCCTTTTTATTGCCACTCTGTGTCCCAACTCCTGTTTTATAAGGCTATCAATAAACACAATAGTTCACTGTATTAAAATAACTGTATCCGATGATACAGTCCTGAAACAAAGGGGCAGACAAAAAGAAAAAAAAGATGGATAATATCCAAACCCAGCCATTACTACTGGCCTAATATTTTCATCTCTCCTAGATGTCAGATGGGATATGTGACCTGATTCTCTTTATCTTTCGGCTGGTTTCCAGGATATTATATAAATTGCTTATTAGAGCCAACCTCAGTTTGACACACAGTGTTTCAAACATGGTGATGGAGAACCAAGAAACAGTTCACAAGCAGTTGGTTTAAACACACCGGAAAATATTTGAGACTACCAGGGACAACAGTCTCATTAGCTACAGGGTATTTTCCACCATTCAGTGGAAGATAAGGGTTTTTTGAGCCTACTTGTTTGCAACGGACACAAACTACTCGGCAGAGCGTGGGCAGTTCAGTCCATCACCCATGGGCCCTCTGCGCACACATGTGCCTGTGCCCGAGGTGTGAGCGCTATGTGACAATTTGCAAAAGCTCTGTCTATGCACAGCTTATGGATGACAGCTTGGTTTTATGAACTGCATCCTTATGTCGGCCTCCTTATGTCTTATGACCGTTTTTTACTGTATATTGCTCCCTGCTCCCCTTAGAGAGCTGCTGACACGTCTGCCCTGAATCCTTCTATGGGGGAGCGAGCAAAGGGCAAAATGTGTGCCAGATAAAACACCCCGCTCCAGCCTTTTAGTGTGGGGCTGGAAAGGGGAAAAACATGCCCCTGCAGAAGGGAATGATGTAATGTTACAGGGGCTTTTCCAAGGTGGGAGGAAATCCAAAGCTATTTGAGAAATAAAAGCCATTTGGGCAGGAGGGAGGAATACAGGATAAGCATATGAAACAGGGGAGCTCTTCTGGGATGTGGGACCACCCTAAAGATTAAGGAAATATTTTTTGAGGGGATGCAGGGAGGAGAAGGACTGTGATTTGGTGGGGGCTTAGTGGCAGAGGAGGGAGGAATAATTCTGAACGATGGAAAGTCAAGAAACTGAGCAAAGAATAAAGATTTTTTTTCCCTTTTTGAGCTGTAATATCTAGTGCTAGCTAAAAGTCAATCTTGACAGTTTTGTGGGGTCCTTCCCAAATTTTGTGTGTGTTTGCTTTCATTTTCATGTATCCCAGAAAGGTAGATGGCAAAAGTCACCGTTTCTATGTGATTAAAGCTCTGGAAATGAATTTTCTTAAACCACTGAAACCTGGGAGTCAGCACTGCCTTTGGGGACCTACAGCAGATGGGGCATCATGTATCGTTTTCCCTGAAGGGGTCAGAAACACCTGTGTCTAGGAAATGTGCCAAGCAAGCAAAGGAAAAGGACAACATCACAGGTTATTTTAACTGATGGAAACTTTGGAAAATGCAGATCTAACAGAACTGGCATTAAACGTGCACACCCTGGTGAGAGTGAATGTATGTGTCTGCATACAGATGCACATGAGCGAACTTCAGAAACTAAAAAAAAATCTTATTGAGAAATTAAGCCTGTGCCACGTCAGAGAAATATATTACAACAAATTTGTAATGTGCACAGTCCCTGTTATTCCCATTCTTGACAGTCTGTGGCAAAGTCATTCTGCCACCAAACACCAACAATTTAATCCTGTGATAATACAGAAAGGCTATTTGCCACTGTTTTAAGCAGTAGACCTGCTGCCAGTAGACAGCTTTTCCAGCTCAACCCATATTCTGGGGATAGCAGTCAGCTCTGATGGCTTCGTGGACGCACTGCTCAGAGGCAGCAGGCACGGATGTGTGTTGCAAGACTTCTGAAGCCACTAGCGCTCTCCTGCCCTACTAGTACCACAGGCAACCGTATTTGTTTGTTTTTTTCCAAAAGTTGCTAATTGCTAGCTATGGCAAAATGGTGATAAATCACCCCGAATGAATAATCTAGTGAGCAAACAAAGCAGCAGAATCTGTTTAATGAAGCACTCTTTCACTTTTGGTACAGCCTAGCCACTTCATAACATCACCTCCCCAGTGACATGTTTTGCAGAGCGCTAATTAATGGCTGAGGTCTCAGCTCAGTGCTTGGTGCCACAATCTGGAGGATGTTGTAATCACCCAGTTGCACACACCGCTGCACGTGTGTACTTGCACACGTGGGAGAGAGGAGGCAGCTCATTAACACAGCAACAGCTGCCGGTGGCACCACAGGAGAAACCCAGGGCTGCTTTTTTCCCCCCGACCTGGCCTCTGTGTCGGTGCAGGATGGGAACCTGAGCAGAGCTGTTGACTTGTTGGTAGGACTGGGGAAAGGGCTGGGGCGGGAAGATGTGGAACAACATTAGAAAGACCTGTTGAAGCATCTTAGGCTGATCGTTTTAGACTATAAAAGAAGCTTCTTCAAAATGAGCTAGCAGCAAAGGTGAGATCAATACACATCTGTAAATCACTGTAAGTTAAGAAGTCCCGTGTGTCTTACCCTTTCTCGATCCAATTTCTTTTTAACCTTCACAAGTCCCAAAACGGGATCAACTGAAAATTCGTTGTCTCGATCTCCATTCACTATGGAAAAATGAATCTGGCCGTTGGGAGGGCTATCCAGATCTTCTGCTATCAACTTTTTTGAGAGAAGAGTGAAAATTAGCCAAAAGAAAAATATTAAGCCATCTGTATGATACATCAATTGCTCAATCCCCCTGAAAAGTAAGACTTCATATTCCATTAGACTAATTACATCTGAACTGCACACCTCTACAGCACCAAACCAATTGGGGGTTGATAGGAGACTTCTAATGGAATTTTTTTCAAAATTCTAGTATCAAAACATCCACATTAATTTAGTCTTAATATTCCATAGAACACTTTCTTTCTGGATCCACAAGTTCAAAGACTTGAGGTTTGTGTAAGGCACACTGCATGTCAGAATGAACAGATACAAATATTATGTATTTCGCTGAGAAGTTGAATTCTGCCTTTCCTAACTAGCTGACTCGACAACTGCAATGCCTCAAACATGACACTGCTCTTTGACAGCACATGGGGGTTAAAAAGAAACTCTCAGTGCTACTGCTACTTTCTTTTTGGGGAAAATCTGGCAGCAGCATGGGAAGCAGTAACAGACACAGAATACTGGCTAGAGAACAGTTTGGGTGATCCAAAATGCAGTAGTTATCATTATTAACTGGTGCAGCAGTATTTTATTGAAGGCCATGTGGCAGAGGGCTTCATCCCACCTAAATGACACCCACGGCCTCACTCACCATTATCACCGAGTCTCCGATGGCAGCGTCCTCGCTGATGACTGCGCTGTAGACGGCCTGGCTGAATTTGGGTGCGTTGTCATTAACATCTGTCACGTTCACATTCACAGTCGTAACGGCGCTCAGGGCTGGAGTACCTCCATCTTTTGCTTCCACTATTAAGTAGAAATCCTTACACGATTCATAATCCAAAGCTTCAAAAATGGAAATCGCTCCTTTGAAGCAAAGGAGGGAATGTCAACAGCCATTGAAAAACAAATAATGCTATGGACTAAGGGATTTGACTGTAGTAAACAGTACAGAATGCTATTTATCACCATGTCACACATACAAAAGATGTTGTTTTAACACCCAATCCAATAAAAATATTTGGTCAGGTTTCTACTGCTGTCGTTAGATTAAAGAATGATGTCAATTGCACTTGGGTTGACTCTGCAGAAAGGACCTTCACAAGGCATGAAGCAGTGAATGGTTTCTCATGAAAATAAATTTTATTATACCGCTATCATAGACAGAGAAGTGGGGGCCATATCCACCCATTTGCCTGGGCTCATACAGGAAGCCTGTGGGAGAACTGGATGCCGACTCTGGAAATCAGCCCTGACACGTCAACAGAAATTCACTCCCACGTAATTAACTCTCATGAATTAAATACAAATGAATGGGGTATGAATACCTTTGAGAAATCTACTCGCTATCATTTCTGTGATTAAACAGGGACTTTCCCACCCACTTAGGTTTATACATTTTGGGTTCCCTCACCACACAACCAAAACTAAGATTCTCTGTAACTTGATTCACTTTGTGGACAGAATTATCTTTATGCAAGCCCTCCATGTGTTTCCCATGTACCCATCACCTTAACAAGAAGTGGGGAGTGGGTTGTGCACAGATTACTAGTGATGCCCTGAAGGAGATAATACCGGGAATGGCAGGAAAGACTTATAAGCAAATCCTTGACCTTGGCAAGCCAAAATCTTTTCAGTATAGACCCATCAGGAGCAGGATGTATGGGGTTAAAGGTCATTTAGTCCAACAGCTGCCCAACACAGGTCAGCTAAACCTAATGATTCTTGAAGGTACTCATCTCTAATGTTCTCATAAACCTCCAACAACATCAGTTTCCTCACCTTCTTAGGAAATGTATTTGAGTACTTAATAATTGCTACAGTTAGGAATTTATTCCTATCATTTAACCGAAATAATCCAAATGCAAGTTAAGCCCATTCACGACTTCTTTTCCCATGACTGGGCATGGAAAACCGCTTATTCCCCTCCTCTTCATAGGTACTTTTTAAAAGCTTGAATACTAACAGCATGTTTTCACTTTTCTAGCTTAAACAGCCTCAGCTCCTTCAGTCTTTCCTGGTAAGCCACATTTTATAGACCTCAGATCATTCTTCTTAATCTCGTCTGGGCTCTCTCCAAATGAATCCTGCCTTTCAGCATGACTTGCTGTAAGCAGGAACCCTGAAGAGAAGCTTCCAAGTGGCTAGCAGAGAGTTCCCACTGATAAATGGTGTGGAGGGCATTATTTTTCAAGCCCTGATCAGCCGTGCTACATCAGCACCCGTCTGTCTGGAAACTGAGCTCCTGCCTCTAAACCGGTAATAATGGAGCTGTCACACATTAATGAATAATAAATAGTTTTGGGTTTTTTTCTCTGTGTGATTAAGCTTCATTATGGGTTTTTATTGATTTATCTCCTTGGCTTTATTGTCAAATTTGAAGTTAAGTATTGCTGTCTAGGCGTATTTATGTTTAAATTTTGTTAGCTCTAATCAACATTATGAAGATAACAGACAACACACAATTATGTTAAGTCCCTTACATGTAAGGCAGTGGCCTCCACAGAGTGTAGAGATATTTTTGCATACAGTGATATCAATGACACAATGCACCATTTTGAAATTTTCCAGGTTACTGGTTACTACAGCTGCACTCAAACAAGTGTTACCTGCAGCTTTCAAAATCAGGATTGTTTTGTTTTGAAACTCTGGTGGCAGATTTGTACTGGTCCTCCTGAGTGTTATGAGAATAAATGGATCCAGTACATGGAGCACAGAAAAAATCATAGCTTACTGTCTGATGACGGGTTAAAACTTCAATAAGGATAAAGAATATTTCCCACCAATGAAATGCAAAGAAAATGAGCCACTTGGACAAAATAAGGCAGCTTTTCTTAGTATTTCTTTAAAAGAAGTCGCAGTATGTTTTTAAAATTTGTGATGCAGAAACAAAAATGTCTCCCAAACTCTACCTGAAGTCAGCTATCACACAACACAAATCAGGAGTAACCTAAGACAATGAAGATACATACAGGCAGACGGCAGGCACCATAACCTGAAATGTTGGTACTGCCATGTATTTGGTCCTGAAGAGCACAGTCTGATGCTTGCTAAGATCCAGAGCTGGTAAGCAGGTAAACATTGCAAGTGTTCATAATTGTAAAAGGGTTGCACAGTTTGGCTAATGGCTTGTCACATCTACATTGACCTCAACAGGCATACTAATGGAAAAAAGTATTCTCCACTCAAGCGGAGGCAGCCGAGTGTGACCGCAATTTACATCACTCTCCAATCTAAAATTGGTTTTTAACTGTGCAACTAATTCTACATTGACAAGCACTGAGGAGTCTCTGTCCTGGGAAATTTTTTGGTCCAAGAGCTTTCCCTGGTGCATTCACATTTTCTGATGCTTTCATTTTGAATTACAAGCAAGAGCCACTTTACAAACCTGTTTTTGAGTTAATCCTGAATTTTCCTTTCTCATTCCCTGATCTGATGAGATAGGCAATCTCAGCATTAGTGCCAATGTCTTGGCTTGTAGCAAAAACAGAAAGGACTTCAGTGCCAGGTGAGGTGTCTTCAGGTACTGTAACAAGATAATCTCTTCTTTCAAACACAGGGGGGTTGTCATTAATATCTAGCACTGTAATGGTAACGGTGGCAAATGAGGACAAGGTCAGCACAATGCTCTGATCTGAGGCCTTTACACTGATGTTATAGGAAGACTGAAGCTCTCTGTCAAGTGGATGCTCCAAAATAATGATTCCTGATGACCGATCAACTGAGAAGTAACCATTTGCTGAGTCTGCCAGGGAATAGGTAACTTTTCTGTTTACACCTGAAAGAGAAGCAGATGTGAAAATGATACAGTGAAATAAAAAAACCCACAACAATCTATTCCCACCTAATGGAAATCCTAAGCAAAATCAACTTTCACAACAATCATTTCCAATGGGGTGGAGAACATGGAGGTAGAGGCACCTGTGGGTACAGTACTGGGAGATCAGGACATGCTCTTCTCACATGTCAAATCCCCATGGATAAGTTAAGTTCTGTCCGTTATCATGAGACTTTTTTAAAAGATCACTTTGCAGAACTGCTGTGTAATGAAACCTGAAAGCAGAATCCAGAATATGGTCCTTGCCCAGAAAAGCTTACAATTGAATTAGATGAGACAGGCAGAGTGCTGAAATTGGAAATGTCTCTGAGCACATCTTGAAGGAATAGAAATGTACATAAGGGAAAAATAAGCCCATAAAAATACATCAGGTGGCACAGAATGTACTTGCTACCAGTGCTGCCTTGATTCCACTGTTGAGCAGCAAAATATTATCATAAGACGATACCTTTTAGACAAAAGCTGCATCAAAGAACTGCCAGAATCTATACACTTATTAAAGAGAAGTCCCTCACTCCCCCAATTAGAGAGTGAAAATTTAGTTGTACAAAAGTTATCCGGTGTTTTTC
>VZTM01007228.1:363351-392222 GCA_013400555.1 Jacana jacana | reverse complement strand
AACAGTCTTATGTTCCCGCTCCGGCAGAGGTGATTGGACTAGATGATCTTTCAAGGTTCCTTCCAATCCCTGATATTCTCTGATTGATTCTGTGTGCTTTTTCCCATGTGACTTGGAGGAAAAGCTGTTAACGGGTGAAAATGCCATTTTATGCATGGAGAGACAGAAGTTCAGGGCAGCGGACCTGAGCTGGGACACTCACAGATACTAACTCTTGGTGGCTTTCTGCCTGAGTGCAGACGCAGAATAGAAAAAGAAATACAGAAACATATCTCAGCTCCTGCTGACCTTCTCCCATGGTGTTTTGTGGGGCTGCAGTTTAACACTGGCTTCTTGGGAGGAAAATGAACTCAATTAAAAGCTGGGGCAGAAACTACGCTTGGAAGAAGGTGTTATATTGATAGCTGTTTCCACTCAACTTCCTTACCCAAGGCTAGAAAAAAATGGGCATGAGACAAAGTTGAAGTAGGAAGTTCTTTCTACTGAAATCCAAATCGCTTTAGTCCACAGGCTACCATCTGTTGAGAGAGAAGCATCCACCAATGTGTATCAATGACATCCTGGTCATTGAGGCAATGTTAGATTCTGCTGTGACTATAAAGGAGATGTTTCCTGTGAAAAGGAAACAACTGCTCCAATGCCACAGTTCCTGGTAAAAAGAGCAATCCTCCCACACTCCTTGCCCACAGTTGTTGGGAGCTTAGTATTTGCAAAATGCATTGTGCCTATTCACTTATTTAAACTTCTCAGATTTCTAAGGTGGCAATCACAAACATAAGCTATTTGAACATGGAAAGCTTTGCAGGCATTACTATTACCATAAGGGGATTGAAAGACATTTTTTAAATAAAGGAATAAGCAAGCACATTTTCTCTTTTGGACTTGCATTAGTATATGATAAAATATTGCCCTTCGTCAAGTCTCTGGTGTGAAGAGCTTGTACAACATACAGCCATCTAGTACCCCAAACGCCATCCTTCACACAGGATTTTTTTCTTGTTTTCTTCTGTACTAAATCAAAGGGGCATTAACTGAATGTCACATAATGACATCTTCTATGTCATAACAACTTTAAATAGCACTAGAGAAATAAAATAACTTCTCTTTATAGTTCAGGTGTGTCAAATTCCTTCCTGTCTAACTCATAGAATCACAGAATCATGTAGGTTGGAAAAGACCCTTAAGATCATTGAGTACAAACATTAACCTAGCACTACTAAGTCCACCACTAAACCATGTCCCTAGGCACCCTCTGTACACATCTTCTCATAGAATCATAGAATGGTTAGCGTTGGACAGGACCTCATTGAGTTCCATCCCCCCATCTCTCTCAGCCTGTCTTCATAGGAGAGGTGCTCCATCCCTCTGATCTACTTTGTAGCCCTCCGGTAGACCCGTTCCAACAGTTCCATTTCCATTCTANGCTACCCTTCTCTGGACACACTCCAGCACCTCAATCTGCCTCAGGTACTGAAGGGCCCAAAAATACTTGAGGTGCAGCTCAGATGAAAATGTTGAGGTTACAATATGGATATGGTTTGATTCAGACAAACACCAATTAAAAGACTTAGTATTAAAGTAACAGAAGTGATCCATGTTTGACAGAGAGTTTCTGCAGCAGGCATTACCTACTGACTGCATCATACACAAACGAACATTTCCAAGTATTAAAGACCATTCATAGTGTGTTTCTCCTTTCTGTTTTTATCTGTCACCCTGAACTCATTATTTAATGTGTTTCCCTAAGTATAGCTAGCCCACTTGTTATTGTTTATCTCTGGAAAATGGTGCTTACTTTTGTCATCTGCTCATTTTCATTTTGAAAACTTATGGAAAGAAAAATAATAGCAAGCATTAAAAATAAACAAACAAGAAGTAAACCAGAAAGCTGCCCAGAGAGAGCACTGTAAAAATAGTTATTTATCAATTTAGCCATCATTTGCAAGTGTGGTATCTGATTATTGTGGTTCCTCTTGCCTCTGTCTTTCATGATGTGACTACTAACATTGGCATGTTCCTGTGGCCTTTCCTGATTACCCAAATGTTAACCACAACACCAATTACTGGAAGTTAAAAGTCCACAACTTCATTAGCAACAAACAAGACAGAAGGCAAATACTAAACCAGATTTTATAATACTCTACTCCATCATTTTGAGATGAAAGAGAAAAATCTTGCCAGAAGTACCTTGCTGAACTGTAGAAGAATATATAACCCCATAGGGAAAGATATTTCAAGTGATTTTTACAACTTAAGCAGAAAAGCTGGCCAAGTTCAATCCATAACACCAGTACCGAGACTGGCTTTCATTGCTTTGTCCCTTTTCTGCGGGAAAACGATAGCCTTAACCCCAAAGGCCTTTACTCACACCAGTGCTCCAGCAGAGTCAGGGTTCCATGGGATAAAAGCAGGGCCACAGAGGACAGAGATGAAGATAGCAAACCCTTTACTGATGGGAAATATAGCACAGAAATGGCACGTATAATCTTTTAGTGGTATGATACCTTGATACCTTCCATGGGTGTCTGAAACCCTGCTTTCTATTTCAGCTGGGTTGTGTGCTGTCTTTTTTTGGTGGGAAGAGGTGATCTGGGCAGTTAGCTAACTCTCCCTCTCTTTTCTAGCAGAGATCTATGCAGCCCAGGGTTCTGTCTTAACATGACTTTATGTGAATACTTGTTTCCACCAGTGCTCCCCAGTTATTCGCTTCCTTGCGCTGATCAGGTATAAGCTTGATTATTTTTCTGAAGTTGGGGAGAGGACTTTGGATACACCTCATTTAGGGTTACACACTGCAGCTGACAACATGGGGCAACAGAGCCTCAAGTAACAGAATGCATATGAAGGGAGACATATATAAAAAAAATATATGTATTTATGCATGCATATGTATATACAAGCTCACACACATACAAATACATGTTTCAGTAATCCAGTTTAAATATAGGGCTCATTCAGTCAATGTAATCCAAAAGATACAATTCTCCTTGTCCAGTTCTTTGCCTCCATGTGGTAAATAATGTCTTTGAAATCTCAAAAACTAAGGAAATTAATAGAAATGGCAGCATATAGAGATCGATGGAATCATGTGAGGTCAACAAATTTATCCCTGAGCAAAGAAAGGTTGGATACAATTTATCCATCCCCAAGCACAAGGCTATCTTTGATCAGGAACTTGCATAACCTCCTTGGATAACACACCCCAGTGCCTCACTTTTTTTACAACCAAAAATCTTGTTCTGACTTTTTGCTGAGATTGAATAAAAATATTAAAAGACGAGGGGGAAAACAGAACAAAGGTTGACTTCCTTCCTCAGAGCTACTTGTCTGATGTCTGAAGACTGTTATACTTTATCATCTGACTTCTTTTTCCCTNGTGCCCAGAACTGGACACAATACTCAAGGTGTGGCCTAACCAGTGCTGAGTACAGGGGGACAATCACCTCCCTACTTCTGCTGGTCACACTATTCTTTATGCAAGCCAGGATGCCATTGGCCTTCTTGGCCACCTGGGCCACCTTCCTCAGAGCTACTTGTCTGATGTCTGAAGGCTGTTATACTTTATCATCTGACTTCTTTTTCCCTGGCACTCCCTTCTGAACTGTTTTGATATTTCCTGGTAGCGCACATCTTTCAGACCTGTGATCTTTCTTGTTAATCTCCAGGTAGGCCACACCTTCCTGGAAGAGCTGTACCCAAAATACAACACATACTTTCAGGTTGGGATTTGCAAACACCAAGTAAATTGAAAGAACTACTGTTTTCCCGCATTCCTCGTGTTTACCCAGCTCATTAAAGTATTTGCCTTTTCACACCAGCATGAAAGTCTAAACATGCATTCAGCCTGTGATTCACCATCATACAGCTGCTTCTCTGCAGTTCTGCTGCCCAATCAGTCATTACCCAGACAATACTGATGCACTTGGTTATTCGTATTTAAACACAGGACTTCACGTTTATCTTGATGACTGGCATCGTATTTTTCCAAACCCTTTCCCAACTGTTAAATCCCACAGCTATGACTCTGACGATATGCAGGGTACTTACAGCCCCACTCTGCCTTCCAACATCCAGCAATACAGATCCTGTGCCTACTTACCCATTCAGGAATGAAAATAAGAGCAATGCTGCACTAGGTACCTCTCTCCCTCTGCACCCTCCAGTGTAGCAGTCATTACAAACTCACCTGATGACACTTTCACGTAGACCACATTTCCCTAGCTTTCTTATAAAAATATCATGCAGTACAACGTCAAAAACCTCACTAAACTTAAGCCATACTGCCAATAATATTTCTTTCTATATAGCCTCCCTGCATGCTGAAGAAGGAAATGAGATTGGTTTGATGACTTCTGTTTGCTGAAAACAAACCAGCTCTTAGTCATCTTGATGCACATATACTGATTATTTTAATGCAAGCTGGGTGACTATGTTCCCCCGACTACCTCTGCAGCTTTAAAAATCCGGCCCTTTGAAAGATTCAACAACAAGGTCATATAGACTGACTGCTTACAGGATTAGGTCTCCTGAGTGCCTGGGCATGGGAAGCAAAAGAAGCAATATGAAGCAGGGCTTGCTTAGGCAGGAACCTAAGATTTCTGTCATAATCCCCAAACAATGTGTTTGTTTACCTCCTTACAGCAGGTAAATCTAAACTCCACAGAGCCTATTATTTTTTATTTGGCAATTTTTCAGGGGCCCAACGCGCTTTATCTCTGCATTCCTAGAAGTGTTTCTGCCTTTATTAAGAAGGCAAAAGCTAGGTTTTCTCCTGAGCAACTCACGGGGTGAACTTGGACCTGTAGGTCTCCTCAGGACTGGCCAGCCCACAGGGGGATGTGGGGCATTGCCCTCCCACTCTTCTTATGGAACAGAAGTCTAATGGTAAGGACACCTTTCCAGGAAGGAGGAATACATGGGTACATTGCCATAGAGTGCTACTTTTCATTGAATAAACCTTGGGGAACAGAGCCCAGACCACAATCACCCACCAGGCTACAGAGCAATGCTCACTCCTATCTTTTTTTTGTTTGTTTGTTTTTCCTCTGGCTGATTTCTGAACCCTTTTTCAAAACAGTTTCAATGACAGTGGAAAGGACCTCCTGCTTCAACTATAACCCTTTACTATTCAATGCTGTTTTGAATAGCTGCAGAAAAAGGAATTAATAATTCAGGTATTCCAGATCCTGCATAAGTGCACTGATCCCTGGACTATTTTAAAAGTCAGTGAAGCAAAGACATGGATAAAGATATAGGAAGCTCTATGTATGTTTTAAAGAGAATGAGCCATCCTCTGGAAAGTATCTTGTTATATTTATTTTACAAACACTCAGATAATATCCAGAAATACCATCTACCTCGGACTGGCTTCGTTGCCAAAGTTGTCTACCTACTACTTGCTGGGGTTTAGCAAATATTATGTCCAATTATCTCTATTATTCATGTTTCAGTCCTTGTTTTCTTCTTTTTCAGATCCTGAGTGCCTCAGAAGCTTCTAGATCTATTTTAAGAGGGCTGTCCAGTACAAATAAAAGTACAAAATAGAGGTTTGCTGTACACCGGCTTTGCCAGCAAATGTCAAAATCAATATCTACTTCAGGATTATTATTTTTTTGTTACTTGCCATTAAATGTAATTCAGAGAACTGCTCTTTAATCAAGTTGTGACTGTCTTGCACTCCTTTCTAACACTTCTGCAATCCCACTTGGCAGCACTTTACCCAGCTTTCTCCAAGCCCAGCTGTGTATCCAGCAGGCTCAGTTGCCCTAATTCCTTCAAGAGCAAAGCCCACTGTGGATAAATTTGAAGTCAAAGTCTTTACTAATTGCTTTCATGCACATGGTCTTGAAAGGGGTGAAGATGTTGGACAACGTAGTGGAGTGACTTTTTTCTGCACTGTGCTCGCCAACACTATGATATCACTTTCTACAAACAAGGGGTAAATCTCAGAGAACTATCTATGTTTCTCAGTCATTATTTCTGATAGATAATAATTTTTATTGTTTCTTCATTTTTCTTATTGACGCAAGGAGAGGACAAGAAGAAAAAGAAGATATTACATGCTAGCTTCACCACCCTCCTGGACGTTTGCTCCCTGCAGTTCTTAGTGGAGAAGGTCAGGGTTAAGGAGCAGACATCTCCTAGTGAGAAGGACAAACAGCTTCCCTTCTGAGTCCCTCCTGATGCAGGTTTTCTACTTTGTCAAAGAGGTGAATAATAAGTTCCCCACACCAAGAACCAGACTGATTAGAGGCTTGATTAAACTCTCCACATAAATGCAAATGCACTAATTGAACAACTACAGAATCCTTCTCGGTCCAAATAATATTTAACTCTGTACAGCTCTTTAAAAACCACAGCCAAATTAAATCACAATTGACCTGTATAACTTGGCCTTATAAATTTATCTGTGGCAGAACTTGAAGTCTTATCCTGGCTCCCTGAATTAGGCTTTCAACATCCATTTTTTTCCTCACACCCACCTAAGCACCAAAGCTTCAAGTACAGAGAACAAAGGACAGGGAAAACCAGGGTCATCATTCAAATCTCTCCATCCTCAAACTAGTTGGAAGGTTTTTTTTGGAACTGACGGATAAGGAGACTGTTCTGTGTTCTGCTGTGAGGCTATGGGCGCTGCAGAAGCTGTAACATGTCTGCAACTCCAGGCATCCTATGCTCAAATGTGAGAAAATGCTTTGAAAGCAGCACACTGCTTATTATTTTTCTGGGTTGCATTATTGCGCGCTGTCACATCTGCTATTAGATATGGGAAAATATTTTCCCATCCTAAACTTTCTGCAAAATCTCATCTGCCATTGATCCTTCTACTTTGAATTACCTCTGGCTTGGGAAGAACTCATAGTCAGAGCTACTGGGCATCAGCGTGGGTTTGCTGCCTGTTGGCACTCCTCTGCCAGGTTACAATGAGGATGTTAAGCTTTTGTCTGTATCCACAATGCAGGTTTTTGTGTATTCCCAGAGGGCCTCTGGGGGTGTCCACACTGCACAGAACTCAAAGATTATCTCCATCCTTGGATTTATCCAAAAGCTATCTGGACAGAGTCCCAGACAACCTGCTGCAGGTGGCCCTGCTTGAGCAGGGTGGTAGGACAAGACAACCTTCCAGAGGTTCCGTCCAACCTCAAGCATTGTATTGCTTTGTGAACCCTGCAGCATGACACCTCTGTATACACAAGGCCAGGAGATACGTTTCTAGCAAGGCTGTCCAAAGTACTTTGCCTTGGACTTGCCACCATGCACAACTCTGTGGTCCCCACCTTCAGCCTACAGTGAGGGACCTTCCTGACTCATTTAGTGTTTGCACATGCCACAAAAATGGGGGAGGGGAGCACATGGTCATTCCTGCTGGGAAGCAGACCATGATCTGAGGCAAATACAAGACATGGACAAAACTATGCTCTCTACATGCTTGAATGGGCATTGTAGAGAGGTTGGTGCTGGTCTCTTCTCACAGGTAACTAGCGATAGAACAAGAGGCAATGGCTGCAAGCTGCAGCAGGGTAGATTTAGACTTGACATTAGGAAAATTTTTTTCAGAGAAAGAGTGGTCAGTCACTGGAATGGGCTGCCCAGGGAAGTGGTGGAGTTGAAGAGTAGATTAGATGTGGTGTTGAGGGATATGGTGTAGGGGAGAACTTTGTAGAGTAGGGCTGATGGTTGGACTGGATGATCCCAAGGGTCTCTTACAACAAAAATGATTCTATGATTCTATGTTGAAGAATAGGGCAGCTGGCAAAAGACTGCTTGGCTGGGCAAGTGAGCCTGTGTAGGCCTTTGATGTATGTGGTACGACTGCTACTCAAGGAACAAACAGATCAATCTGAACTCTGCTTCTGAGAAGCTCCTAGATTTGTCTAGCCAGACCATGACCTGGGCACCAGCTGTCTCTTTCCCTGCCAGCAATGTACTTGTGTGGGATTTGGGGTTGGAGGAGGGGCACGGGTGGTGAGGCACAGCTGAAGACAGGGCAGGGAGGTCTGAGCACTGCAGGGAACTCTGCAAGAAAATAAAGGCCACTCCTGTCATTTTTTTCTCTGTCTTCATGCTTTTGATTTCCTGAACACTGGCTGCATGCGATGCGAGGTGTTGGATCCAATACAACCTAGTCCATATATACTGGTTGGTAGTGTAGGAAATAGGGAAGGACTTCCACGAGCAAGTACCAGACATGGTTTTGGGCGTGGGGTAAAGGAGAGGCTGAAAGGTAGCAGCATCAGGCAGGACAGGACTGGCTGACAAGGTCACTCCCCTTCTGAATAAAATTCAAACTCCATCTTCATTATAAACCCAGAGAAAAATCAATAGGTCAGTGAAATCACTAAACTGACTACAAATGTGGATGGTGTGGAACTGCCAGTGCCCCACTGGTGATGAAGAGGACTGCAGGAGGACAGATGATGCACTGCTCATATTAGTACAGTGAGTGCTTCTGCCTTCGGTAGACTGCACCATCAATCAGCTTGGAAACAGGCCTGAGCGTGGAGGTCATTCACAAGGCAAAGCAGCTGGAATTGAGGAAGGACTCAACCATCACTTAAAGCACTGCTGTGTTGGGACCGCGTTGTCATTCATTCTTGCACTCCGTAAGCGAGGCCACAACACTGTATGCACGCAGAAAACATGAGCAGTCCTGGAAATGAGTATGCACCTGCAGGTCAGGTAGCAATTTGAGCTCCAGGTTTATTTTGATATTTATCAACCTTTTAATGTCACATGTGCCACAAAGTCCCATGTAGGTTTTCTCAGTGTTGCTGCTCTAGCATGACACTAATTCCTTTGAAAGGGGCTGATACTGTAGTTGTCTGATGGCTTTGCTCAGATTGCCCCTCAGTATTCACTCCAACTCTTCTTCTGCCTTAATTTGAACAAAATGGAGTAATTTGGCACTTTGATTTGAAGACAGTGGGAGCTGGAAAATCTGCTCCTCCCTTCTCTAAAAACCTCTAAACCCAGCATTTCTCTTTCATTTCTTAGTTTGCACATTTCCAAACCATCAGGTGGTGAGTTAGCAGGAAACAGTATCTTGTGGAAATTTGAAGAATTTCCAGTGGAAGCAGAATGGGAAAAAGAATTGTCTTATATAAAAGTTACTAATATGTTTTAAAAAAGGGACATATGTACACTCTCTTCCTTCAAGCAATCTTTTAATTTAACATGCCTGCCTACCCGGAGAGGTGATGTAAAATGAACTTGCATGCTACTAGAGTTAAGTGCTTGACAGCTAAATTAATTTTCTTCTGCTGAATAATAATAAGAAGAATCACATCTCTCCTTCAGAATGTCCAGCTGGTACAGCTAGTGTCTAAGCATGTATCCAAATTACAAACATATTAAACAACAATTTATGTTCCAGTCCTGAAATTTCCCAGGGTATTATGAGTTTAGGAACTTTAAGAGGTATGAAAGGCACAAAGCAGATATAACACTATTTTTCTATTAACTGTAAATCATCGTAATTATCCAACAGTGTCTGACTGTAGTATTTGCAGTTTTATATTAAATTGCATTTAGTTGCAGACCACAGATTGAATTCTCTCAAGTTTTATTTCAATGGCTTCTATACTGATACTCCTGTCCTTACAGTACATGGCTCTTTAAAGCCCAAAGCAGAACTGGCAAATTCTAACACTGATTGTAAGACGTTTCCTGAATGTTAAAAATTGATTTCTATGATGATTACTGGCTCCACTGATGTTTTCTGGATAATGCTCCACAAAACCTTATAGGAATAGCCCATCAGGAATATCAATAATACATTTTTCTTTTGTGCTGTGAACATTACCTGAACTCATTCTTCATGCAGCAATAAGGAACCAGTGATTTTAGTATGGACTAATAGAGCAGTAATTAATATAAAACTCAATTTTAGGGACCAGAGGAACTTCTTTTTATGGTACAGTGCTTTGCTTGATTTTCACATCTAATCATTAAGGAAGTACACAGCTCCTTCTCATTTATCACATGCACCCGACCCTGTAACTTAACTTGTTTCAGAAGCAAGATGTAGCAATTAGCTCATGAGTTTCTTCTTCATTGCTAACTATGTTATTATTTAAAGTTGGTGCTAGCAAGAACTTTAACTGACAACTTTTTATTCTAATTCTTGCTGTCTCTTCTCTCTCCTTGAATTTCATCTCACCTATGTGAAAAATGGTAATTAAGACAACAGTGGAAAACAATCTTCAGATTGTTCAGTAGTTTACTACCAGTAATTGGCTTTTCACTGCAGGACAATATCATCATTTTAATTGTGATTTTTCAACTAAAGCATATAATGCAGATTTTTATGGACACGTTAATGAATGCTTACTGCTCCTTTACTGACTCCTGTATATTTATATTATCAGCCTTAGTAACAACTGAGACTTCCAGCATGCACTGTACTTAAAAAAAAAAAAAAAGATTTTAACATGAAATATTTTTTCATTCAATGAAAGGTCTGTTTTTTATGTGAAGCTACTCAGGCCACCATTTCTACAAAACATCTCCAAAAACGCAGGAAGTAAAAATAAACTATAGGATTTCTTTATTCCAACTGAAGTGAATAAGCTAAAAAAAAATAATCTGATACTTGGTAGGTTTTACCACTGTGTTATGCAAAAAAAACCCCAAAACCTTTAAATATTTATAATTGGTCCCAGATTTCAAGGTTAAGGGCCTCATATAATAAACTATTACACTTTAAAAGAATGCATAGTTAAATAACCAGAACATTTATAATGTACATTCACAGTGTACAACAATAGCTTTATGCTATGGTAACCAGCTGGAACAAATGGGAGTTATAGTGGTATAAAATCCTAGAAAAGCTGTGATTAATCAGGTATAGGTCCCTCTGGCACGTAACTATATTATTTGTATAAATAGAGGCATGGGTGTTCAAAATCATGGCTCAAGAAGAGAGGTGAGACCACTGGAGGAAGAAAGTTGGAGTTTACCCCCAAACCTATCATTTACACCTAAAAATACCTATCACTGATCAAGAGAATGAAAAAACACATGCTTCTGTGGCTGCTGCCATGCTATTCTGTTTGCAACATCTTTACACCAAGCTCAGCCACGAGCATTTTGATGTAGAGAAAAATGGGGAGGATGCAAAAGCAAAAGGGGGAAACGAGGAAAGGCAGCAACAGAAAAATTAAGTTGTATTGCAATTCCACCAACCCACAGAGTTTTCCTGAACATCAATTATTGTTTTCAGCATTACACACTTACCAACATCAGGATCCGTGGCTTGGACTCTTGTTAATAAAGCTTTAGTGGCTGTATTCTCATAGACACACGCAGTGTAGTGATCAGAGGAAAATACTGGTGGATTATCATTAACATCTTCTAAAATGAGATGGATTTCTGATTGGCAAAACCTGCCACCACCATCTGTAGCTCGGGCAACCAAGTTGTATGCAGGGATTTTCTCTCGGTCAAGAGGGGCCAAGGATTTCAGCTCACCTAAAATTGATTAAAAGCAACAGCCATCATTACTACTGTAGCAACATCACTAATTCTATGGCATATCTCAAAAATATGTATTTCACAGAAACAGGAAAAAGAAAAAAAAAATCAAGCTTGGTTACTCCAGTGAATGGATTAAAAACTCACAGCAGTGTCACTTTGTACTTCTCTCTATCCAACAAAGTGAGCTGCCAGTATGAGTGTAAGGAGGACAAGTCACTCATGGTGGCCTTCAACAGCCTACAGCTACAGCCATATAAACACCACTGTGTTTCTCCTTGTCTGGTTTTCTGTTACTCCCAAGATTTATATACTCAGAGACACAGAAACACATCCTGAATCTGATGACAGTAGCCATAATGAACTCCTAAGTTTTCTAATGCTACCATTCAAAAATCAACGTTCCCCTCTTCTCCCCACAAGCAATGTCCAACCAGCTCTGAATTCCTATAGATAACTCTGACATTGAGTTTGAAACAAACCTCTTATTCTCATACAGAGATTAATATTACAATAGACACTAACAGCAACAAAAAGCCAGCTTATTCAGCCTAGGAGAGCTTTACTGATGATCCATTTTCCACTGCACAGAAAAATAACTGTCAGACATTGCCACATCAGCGAACAGCCACTTCTAATTGGGAGATAAGGTTTGTGTTAATTTTATAAAGGGTGTAAGTTGCATTTAAATACAAGATTTGCTCATGAAGAGGCCAATACGTGCCCTTCCACACACTGCATAGGTGTCCAAACACCTCTTCTTCCATCAGTAATGCTATGGCAATAGTGGGTGCTGTCTCCTGCTAGTCAGGCACAGGAGGCACTGCACAGGGAAGGACTTTGTCATTATGGAAACGAAATTTCCAAGAATAACAGAAGGGTAGGATTTTTATTTATGGAAAAATTATTTTATTTAGCTTTACTTCATAACAACTATAAAATCTAGACCTCAGCAGAGATTAGAATCTTTTTCCAGACCAACTGCCAAATGTACAAGACCTCTGTAGCATTCCACTGTGCCCTTAAGTGCATTACTGATTCCTTTCTGCCCTGAAATCTGTGTATAAAAGAGATATCTTTTTTACAGGGTGTAAGTACCAACATATCTAGAACAAGGTGCAAGGAGCATGCTGTTGTCATCTTTCCTTCTTCTGTATCAAAAAGACTCCAGGACAGGCACGTGAAGGAGAGGGAGGTGATCTGAAAAAGCCAGCATGGCTTCATCAAGGTCCTGACAGGTCCATCAAGGGTTGGTCCTGTCTCATTAACCTAGTGGCCTTCTATGATGGAGGGACTATATCAATGGACAAGGGAATAGCTATGGATGTCATCTGTCCAGACTTCTGTAAGGCCTTTGAGACGATCTCCCACAACACTTTATTCTCTAAATTGGAGAGAAATGGACTTAATGGGTGGACTATTCAGTGGATGAAGAATTGGCTGGTTGGTCACCTCCAGAGGGTAGAGGACAATGGCTCAATGTCCAGATGGAGACCAGTGACAAGTGGTGTCCCTCAGGTCCATATTGAGACAGGTACTGTTTAATATCTTCATCAATGACACAGACAATGGGATTGAATGCACCCTTGGCAAGTCTGCTGATGACACCAAACTGAGTGATGTGGTTGACACATCTGAGGGGTGGGATGCCACCCAGAGGCAAGCTTGAGAAGTGACCCTTATGAAGTTCAACAAGGCCAAATGTAAGGTCCTGCACCCAGGTCTGGGCAACCCACATCATCAATGCAGGCTGGTGCATAAAGGGATTGAGAGCAGCACTGAGAAGGACTTGGGGGTGTTGGTAGATGCGAAGCGTAACATGAGCCAGCAATGTGTGCTGACAACCCAGAAAGCCAACTGTATCCTGGGCTTCATCAAAGAAGCATGGCCAGCAGGTTGAGGGAAGTGATCTACCCCTCTATTCTGCCCTCATTAGACCCCACCTGCAGTACTGTGTCCAGCTCTGGAGTCCTCAGCATAGGACTGATGTGGACCTGCTGCAGTGAGTCCAGAGGAGGGCCACAAAAATGATAAGAGGGCTGAAGCCCCCCTCCTATGAAGACAGGCTGAGAGAGGGGGGCTTCAGCCTGGAGAAGGCTCCAAGAAGACCTTACTTTGGTATTTCAGTATTTAAAGGGGGCTTATAAAGATGGTGACAAACTTTTTAACAGGACCTGTTGCAATAGGACAAGGTATAGTAGTTTTAAACTAAAAAAAGGAAGATTTAGACTAGATATAAGGAAGAAATTTTTTACAATGAGGGTGGTGAAACACTGGAACAGGTTGTCCAGAGAGGTGGTAGAGGCTCCTGTCCCTGGAAAAACTCAAGGTTAGGTTTGACAGGGCTTTGAGCAACCTGATCTAGTTGAAGGTGTCCCTGCTCATTGCAGGGGAGTTGGACTCAATGACCTTTACAGTCCCTTCCAACCCAAACTACTCTGATTCTGTGATACGTATCCAATACAACTTGAGGCCTGGGAGGAAAACAAAAGGGTTGGTATCCACTGTTCAGATTATAACATTCAAAGTGGCAAACAAAGAGGTCCCTCTTTCTCCTTCCTACCACCACCACTTCTGAAGTGGTCATCCATACCTGCCATAACTGGAACAACTGGCTGATAACCAAGTGTAACCCAACTCTAGTTAAGGAAACTGGCACCCACTGATGTCAAGGGATTAAGAAGGATATTCAGAAACATTCAATTGTCATCTTACCATTTTCTGGATCTAAGAAAAATTTATTGTTCCCAGGACCATAGAGAGAATAGCGAATTTCACCATTGGACCCAATATCAGCATCTTTAGCACTGATTTTAAGAATGACTTTGTTTGATGGAATGTCTTCAGGAAACAGTGCTGTGTATGCAACCTAGAGACAAAACCAGAAATGTAAGTTATGCTGTAACAGTATTTTGCAGTCTCTGCAAAACTTTTTTTTTTTTTTAAATCTCTGTAGTCATCTTTCTATATAGAAAACGATTTTCCTTTACATAACACATTTGTAGAAATGCAAATCACCATTAAGCTTTGAGGTGTCACAAAAGCAATGCCAAATTACGACTCTAAATAGGGCACATCTTAGGTGTTAAATGTGGACTCATTTTCTATTTTTCATTTGTTTCATCACCCCCCACGACAGGGAAACTTTGGTAAGTGTGCTAACAAAGACAACTTTTTATCGCCTCATCCAGCAGTGATTGAGCGAGATGCACTATGATTCCCCAGAGTGGTGCCTGCAATGACAGTGGTCTACCAGTGATAATGTAATGATAAAGCAATGCCAAATTACGACTCTAAATAGGGCACATCTTAGGTGTTAAATGTGGACTCATTTTCTATTTTTCATTTGTTTCATCACCCCCCACGACAGGGAAACTTTGGTAAGTGTGCTAACAAAGACAACTTTTTATCGCCTCATCCAGCAGTGATTGAGCGAGATGCACTATGATTCCCCAGAGTGGTGCCTGCAATGACAGTGGTCTACCAGTGATAATGTAATGATGGGAATTATATGAGTTTACACATACGGGTATATATTCATAAAAGATTCGGTGAGCAGTAGTGTTAAGGAACTCTGGGTCTGACTGTGCCTTTTCTTTCACACAGACCCTTCTATTGCAGTCAAATCAGTTCCTCACGTTGCCTTTCAACAGAATAAGAGACAGCTAGCACTGTGGAAGCTGTGGTCAGGCCACACTGTGTACGTACCCAACAACATCACAGCAAGCTACTTTCTTCTGCCTTTTCCACTTGATTTCTGACATCTGCCAGGTTCAGGAAGGCTGGAGTGAAACTAGACTGAAAACATTTCTGCATTGGTTGTGAAGGGAAAGCACACTGCTTTCTGCAGGGGAGGAGTGACTGCCCAGTGCCACCTCAAAATGTTTCATTTTTAATAAAGCTAACTAAGGCCACTGTGGAGATGACTCCTCTGCTACCTTTACTAGATCATTATTCTTTCATCTGGGCTTCGCAGGACTGTTTCATCCTACTCCTCTCCCAGATCACTCAAGATTCTTCAACTAAGACCTTAAGGATGAAAATGAGCACTGCCTGTGACTACCTGCAAATAGCAGGGATGCCCATAGGGAAACCATCACTTTCAAAGCAACAGTTGATTGCCGTGGGTGTTGCTAACTCACCTGTTCACAAACTGGACTATTATCATTAACATCAGTGACGGTCACTTCCACAGCAGCTTGGGTTACAAAAAGGCCATCTGTGGCGGTGATGTTCAGGTAGTAAACATCTTGCTCTTCCCGATCTAGAGGCCTTTTAACATAAACCTTCCACTCATTCTGAACCAGTCCCAGAGCAAACTTCCCTTTGGGATTCCCTCCTGCAATGAGACAAACAACATGCAATGGGCTGGGGCACCTCTTCAGAACTTCCACCTAGTTTAACCATACAGATGCATTGCAGAGGACCTGGACTAAGCAGCCGTCATATGTTTTACAGCGATCAGTGCTTTCAAACTTGCAGACTCGGGAAATCTGTAATGAGATTACACTCCCTGTGTTTATTGCCCCTGGAACGCCTTGTATGAAAGTGAACCAATAACTTTCAGTGGAAACAAAATCCATTTAGCAGAGCTGAAGATGATCTCTTGTTTAGTTCCCCGTAAGGGCAATCAAATTCAAACTGTGAACAATCAATAGTCCTCTCAGGCTGGTACAATTGTCTTTCCACTTAGTCTCGGGAGAGGATGTAATACACCGTAGCTCTTGTTACCAAGACAATTTCATTAGCTGTTGATTATGCAATCAAGGACTGGAAGTGGGTTCTATTAAGGAATCCTCTAATGAAAGCTTTATCATACAGCTGTGCCGTACTTCTGCTCATTAAAATTCTAGTTTTAAAAAAAGTTTACACAACACAGGAAGACACATCAGTATTAAATAGTCCTAACAAGAGGTCATTTGAGGAGCAGTCAGGAGATAAGCAGTACAATTAGATCAAATGCATCTGAGAGTGAAAGCTGGTGAAAGAAGCACTGGAGATGAAGCAGAACAGCTTTTTATCATGCCATAACACTGACACTGAACCTGGCAGTGATGCTCTTCCACATCATTAAATTGCCTGGTGACAAAAGCAGATGGGGATGGGGAAAGTGCTGGTCCATGTCATCCTCAGGAAGGAAGGTCACATCACATACAGAAGGGTACAATAGTCAAGATGGGTACCATTGCTGTTAATGTTTCCGACAGTTATTTACCCTTTCATCTGAACCAGTAGAGCTCCCTGCCTGCTCTGTGAAGAACCTACCTTCAACCACCTTTCTCTGAGCTCAATCTCAACCCCCTTTCTGACCAGACAGTAAAATCTTTTAAACCAGTATTTTGGCTTAATCCCAGTAGGTATCTAAACCCCACACAGCTGCTCACTCATTCCCTTCCTAGAGAGAAGGGGGAAAGAATTGGAAGGGAAAAAGTAAGGAAACCCATGGGTTGAGATAAAGTCAGTTTAATGGGTAAAGCAAAACTGTGTGTGTAAGCAAAGCAAATTAAGGAATTAATGACAGGTATTCAGCCACTTCCAGGAAAGCAGGGCTTCATCACATGTAATAGATACCTGGGAAGACAAACACCATCACTTTGAATGTTCCCCCTTCCTCTTTCTTCCTCCAGCTTTGATTGCTGAGCATGACGCCATACAGTATGGGACACCCCTTAGGTCAATATAGATCAGCTGTCCCGGCTGTGTCCCCTCCCAACTCCTTGTGCACCCCCAACCCACTTGCTGGTGGGGCAGTGTGAGAAGCACAAAAAGCCTTGGTTCTGTGTAAGCACTGCTCAGCAATAACGAAAACATCCCTGTGTTATCAACACTGTTTTGGTCACAAAGCCCAGATACAGCCCCATACCAGCTGCTATGAAGAAAATTAACTCTGCCATAGCCAAAACCAGTAAAGTCAACTACCTGGCAACTGTGCCCAGCATCTAACAACTTTGGTCTAATAACCCACTACTACCTCTTTCCCCACCATATAAAGCTTTATACTGTGCTCTCCCACGCAGAAATGCAATGAGAACTACTTTCCATGTTTATCATGTATAAAAGCGGTATATACTAAGTGAATGCCTATTCTTTCTTGTAACGGGATCAAGAATTGGAAGTATGATAGTGTACATTTGCTTACAACTTATTCAGGGTCCTGACATGTGTCATGGGGTTGGTCCAAGCTCAGTGGAAAGACCAGGTTCTTAAAGCTTCCTCTCTAGTACTTGTGTTGAATGTTTGAGTAAATAAGTATCTAAAAAAAACCTAAATATGATTCTGAATTTATTTGAGTTGTCTCTGCTGTCAAGTGATTAGGTGTCACTGTTGTTGCTTCTGGTGTCACAATTCTGTCAGTTCCCAGGGATCTTCTTAATGAAAAGCCAAGTCATAAAAGATCTGAACTTGAAGCTGAACTTAAAAGTAAGCAAAAAATCTAACACACATTTTATATGTTCTTTCTACATCAAAACCAGAAAAGAGGTCACAGGCTGTAATATGCCTTCTTCATTAGCTACCAATGACAAGATAGACTGGTTTCTATTTAATATGAAAACTAAGAAGTTGAAACAGGGCCACAAAGATGATCAGAGGGAGGGAGCACCTCTCCTATGAAGACCAGCTGAGGGAGCTGGGCTTGTTCAGACTGGAGAACAGAAGGCTCCAGAGAGACCTTAGAACAGCCTTCCAGTATCTGAAGGGAGCCTACGGGAGAGCTGGGGAGGAACTCGTTGTCAGGAAGTGTAGTAACAGGACAAGGGGTAATGGATTTAAATTGTAAGAGGGGAGATTTAGATTAGATACTAAAAGAAATTCTTTCCGGTGAGGGTGGTGAGGCACTGGAACAGGTTTCCTGGGTAAATTGTGGAAGCCTCATCCCTGGGAGTGTTCAAGGCCAGGCTGGATGGGGCTTTGAGCAACCTGGTCTAGTGGGAGGTGTCCCTGCCCATGGCAGGGGGGTTGGAACTCAATGAGGTCCTGTCTATGATCTTCAAGGTCACTTCCAACTATAACCATTCTACTATTCTATGCTTCTATGAAACAGGCTGAGCAAATCTTTCTTGTAAAGCATCATCATTTGTGCTAGCTGTAATTTTGTCAAAAAAGCATGCTGTAATGAGTAAGATTTCCAGAAAATTAGCGAGATATGCACTATAATTATAGAAGACCCTCTAATCATACAGAGCACAAAACCAAGCAGATCTCAGTTTTCCCACTGGCAGTGGGAAAATTCTCTATTTCTATGACAGTCTGGAATAAACATCAGTGGACTCAGTTAAACCTTGTTTAATCTGCTGTGTGATATAAATACATTTCTCCTGAAGAGGGGGTTACACAGTATGTCAATGTGCACTACAGGCCAGATCTGAATACAATCCAAGGCACTGAGAATCTGTCCATTGACTTGAGTCTTGATGTGACTTCAAAGAAGGTAGACCCCTGCTGACTGACATTACATTCTCTCTTTTCAGTTCAACACCAGCATAAAAAAGCTTAACTCTCCTTTATAAAAGGCTGTAATCTTGTCACGGTGAGTTTAATGTTGTAAACCATTAATAAAAATGATCTTGAATGTTCTTATTTAGCTTCCTGATATCAATCAGCACTTTTCTGCATATTAGTCCTTTTGTAAAAGGAAATGATTAACTCTCCCAAGGAACCACGAAGCAGTGCGCTCAAGGTATGGGTATCCAATTGCTAAGAAAAGAGGAAAGGTAAAATCTAATTAAAGTCAGCTGGTGGCTTTTATGGCTGGCAGTAACACTAGCTCTGAGCAATTTTAAAATCACTGTTGCTTTGTTGTTGATGGAATGGCTTTTAAATCTTACAGAGGAATTTGGAGAGTATGTATAAAAAAAGGGTCCTTGGGATCCCTTTTTCCCCGGTTTACTCCACTGGAAAAGGATCAATTTAAACCACCAAGAAACATAAACCTGTGCAATAAGCAGCAAATGTGTAATCGTTTATTATCTGCATGCCTTTCTCATTAGTGCTACCTTTCTTTTTTTTTTTTTCTTCTCAGGACTGGCTACATGCTCTGTTGATGGAAGACAAAGGTGGAAGTTGTACTGTAAAGTGTAACAGAAATAATGAGAAGTAAACACTAAAATACTGTCAAGGAAATATTCTTAAAAAATGGAAAGGCAAAAAAAAATCCACACTGTGGCCCAGGGAACCATTTTCTAGTACTTATACATATGTCTTGATGCAGATCTCATTCTGCAGTGATTAATTAACTTTTTCGCTAATATATGTAAGCAGATTCCGTTTCCTAGGGGCGTTCTAATTAATTAGTTTTTTCGCTCTGAATAATGTAGCTTTTCTAAATGGATGCCTCCTGACTATATGCATTAATGGATTCTTTAAAATCTTTTGGCAGTTTTCTTATGTTCTACTTTGAATGTCACAACAGTGAAGTGCTAGCTACAAAAAACACTCCAGTAACTTTTTAGAAAGGCTTTGAGGCTAAAAGAATCAGCATTATCTTTTATCTTTTGTTACTTGAAGTTTAAATAATGCTCTCCCTCCCTCCCTAGTCAGCAAATAGTACAAAGCCAAATCAAGCTCAAGTTTAAGAAAAGAAAGAAAACAGCCAGATACAAATGGAATACAGAGACACAGTGATCCAAAATAAACAAATCCTGACACACATCATTACTAAAGCACACACAGTGGGAATTGTAATGGCTAAAGGGAACTGAAAACTAGAAGCCAACAGTCTCAGTTTTCACTGCAATGTCCCAGTTTGGGAGGAGGAACTGAATATTTACCAACTTATTTAGTTAAGTTTCTCTCTTATATTTACGCATTTATTTATAGTTTCAATTAACAATTAGATCTCTAGGCCTTTGCACCACATAAAATAAATGGCTTTATCCCCCACACCCAATTTAAGATGTTGCATGTTTACTGAGCTGACGAAATGATAAACCCAGTCCTCTTAGCTTTACTATCATAAAATTGCAGAGACTGTTCTTCAGCCTGCAGCACAAGTCCTCCCCAAAAGCCGAAACATCTATTTCTCCAGAACTCTAAGATCTCAAATATAAAATAAAAACAAACAAAAGATGCCACTTTGCTCATACTGGGCAATCAACCTACCAAAAAACGTACTGTGTGCAATGCCAGTTCTTTCTTCCCAAACATATTGCTTCCTTGTACTCCGCTGAACCAAGCTTAAAGATTATTTTCTGTCCTTACATTTACATGCCCGATTGAGCCTAATTAACATCACTGAGGAACACAAAAACACTTTACCAAGCTCTTAACAAGTGAAATTTTTCTGGTGTCTTTCATTAGTTTACCACATTTAAACACCAGTATTAAGTGGCTGGGTCTAGGCTGGCAGAACATCCTACGTCATCAAACACCAGCAGAGCCCTGTTTTTAGCCAAACTGCCTCAAATGATATAGGCAATGACCTCAAATGAGCCTTCAAAAGAAAACTGCAGTGCTCCCTAAGTGCATTTGTGTCATCTGCACTTCCTATTGATTTTCTATTAAGATTTATACATAGTACTTTTCTTTTGTTAATGTCTACAGCTGCTCTCAAACTACTAATAACACGGGTAAGTACAAATCCCCCACCATCAAATGCAAATGAAGATAGATTTGAAAATAGCAACTACTTTCCAGAATATATACTTATCCATCAGAATATCCATCCCCTTTTCAGAAGACCAGAAGACTGCCATAAGTGTTTGCATTTCTCAAAAGAGTGCAAAGGGCTCTTCAGTGATCACACATTTATTTCTTTTGTTTCCTAAACAATGTTTTTCTTCCCATCTATCTTCTATGTGCTACTTTTCTCCAAGTGCACTTGCACAAAACTGGTTTTGGTGGATCTACCTGTCATTCTCATAATTTGTTTTTTTCTCCCTTTTTGTCAGTGTTCTGCTTTCCCTCAGAGTTTGTTTATTGTATTCACACAAGTTTCTTATGGCTCAAAATGCCTCTGGAAAGCCACAGAATTTGAATATTTGTCTAGCTAGTCTGATTTCATGAAATATTCAAGTGCAGTTCCTGAGCTCAACTTGGGGTAAAGTGTGAACAGACTATTTCATTAGTTAAACTACACTTTAATATGTTTTGACACTTCAATCAAAAGAACCTAATTTCTCCATGTCCCTTTCCAAAATTCAAAGGATATACTCAAAGATAGTGGAATTTCTAAGCTCATGCACTTTAGTGACTGTACAGAAGGCATTAGAGAACTTTTGGGCTTTGATATCTAATGTTTTCAGAAACTAAAATATCAGCAAAATATCTGACATATTTTAAATTGTGGTAAAAATTAAGGTACGAAATGATCTATAATTTTTGAGTCACAGGAGACACTTATTGCTAAATTAAAAATGTCAGAATGTGAAGAAAACATGTAACTGAAAGCACAATTCATTATAAGAGATGACTGAAAAGACTTTAAACCAAAGAGAAAATAGTACCTTCAATTAATGATCATGGTAGACTAACATATCCGTTCCAAACACGAAAGGCTTGTGTTTCCTATAGTACTTTCTATAATGTGATCCCCAAACTCTTTCAAATATCACAAACCCTCTTGGATGAGGCACTAATTATTTAATTTTAGATGTGTGGGAACTGAGGCACTGGCAGCTAATGCACCTTGCCCAAAGCCTCCAAATCCCATGTTTTATCCACAAGACTATTTTTGCCTCTACTTATAATATCCTACAACATGTCACCCATCAAACATTCTGCAGCACATCACACTATAAACACATAGTGTTTGAAAACCTTTAACCTGAATCCACTTTCACCTAAGTGGTCAGAATAAAGTTCTGATGTTACTTCTGATGTGTAACATAGGCAATCTACAGCTAAGTGGAAAATCCCACCTTTTCCTACTCACCATCCCACAGCCATTTCCTATTTGATAGCTAATGAAGTAGAAGTCTTATCCTCCAGAGCAAAACATACAAACTGTAACATAGTTATTTGTGCCCATAGCCCGCAACTTTCATGTGGTCTTGTGTAATTCAAATTCTATCCAGTGAGAAAAATATGATTTTATCCAATAATCTGATTATTACTATGTAATTAATATTAGCTCCTGGATTGTGAAGGTTGTGACAAAGTTATTCCCTAAGAAAATCTATTGAGCAATGCAAGCTATAAGCAGGAAAAATAACTGCAGCAGCCCATCACTCATAACATACTCACACAAAAGCCAGTCTGAATTTAGGAGAAAAGAATGATAGTAAATATAGCACAATAGGAAAGAGCAATGTTACCACAATTTGAAAAATATGTTAGTAATGTAATTGAAATTGCCTTATGCTGTATATAACAATGCATGGCAGCTAACCAGTGCTTGTAAGTGGATTACAATTTCCCTAGCCAGAAATCTGTGCTGATAAGAAATGGCATCCCCACGCTCCTTCCAATGTAAAATTCCTTCCTTCCTACACTGTTCCCCCCCAAATAGTGGTACTTCAAAGTGGCTCCTGTATGCACCTTCCTATCTCAAGAAGAAAAATACTATTTAAAAAAAAAATGTTAAATGCTTGAAAATGTAAGTATTTTCTCCTTAAGAATAAAATATTCTTCTCTTGGTTGAAACATTAAGTCATATGGTTTCCAAGCTGACACATAAATTACGATGGGTTGATGGGTTACACTACATTGTACTGCAGCAAATCATGAAGCATTGATCTTGGAAATTAGAGAGAGCATAACCCAGGCACACACACACACACACACACACACACACACACACACACACACACACACTCCCTTTCCCTCTTCTCAGCTTTGATAGTTGCTGCAAATTATACCCAAATTAAAAAAACAAAACAAAACAAAAAAGAACCCAGATAGATGCAATTGCCAGATTCATAATGAAAATTTATCTAAAACCCTGCTAAATGTTCGCCTAAAACTGAACTCAACTGGACACATGCCCAGCTATTCAGTAAAGCTCATTTTAGGAAGAAAGCATGCAAATTGTTTCTTACCTGTAATATGGTAGCTAACCTGCCGGTTGACATCAGATGTGTCTTCATCCCAGGTGCTAAGAACAGCCACAACTTCCCCTGGTGGGTCGCTCTCCTTCACTGACCCTCTGTACACCTCATGCTCAAAGACGGGTGCATTATCATTTATATCTGTCACTGTAACTGAGACCAAGGTGGTTGATGACAAGGATAAAGCTTCCCCCAGATCTGAGGCCACCACTGCGAAGGTGAAAGCAGGATCCTTTTCGTGGTCCAGATCCTTCAGTGTACTGATCCAGCCACTGTTGCTGTCAATGGTGAATGCTTCTGTGATCTTCTCCACCTCTGATTCCATTGCAAGCGTGTATGTGACCTGTCCGTTTGCACTTGAGTCTGCATCAACCGCTTTAACTTGCATAAGTTTTGTTCCTATGGGCATCCCTTCCATTATTATAGCATCATAGCTAGCTGTTTCAAACATGGGCTTGTTGTCATTTACATCCAACACCTTAATCTCCACATCCACAGTCAACACAATGTCTACTTTGTCTAACTGAATGGTGGCTGCAACTTTGAAGTGAAAAGCAGGATTTGTCTCGTGGTCAAGTCTCTTATCCAGTTTTATGAGCCCTGTGTCTTGCTCTATGATGAAAACCCCGTCTTTGTTGTTTTCAGTCAGCTCACCATTAACCGTGCTATACAAAGCGCCCTGATTGGGCAAAACATGCAGAATGTCAATGGTACTACCTATAAGGGTGTCTTCTGCTATGGTAAAGGAATACTGGGGCTGAGAAAAGGAAGGCAAAACAGTGTCTGGGGGTAAAACATGGATGTAGACAGGAATGAGGGAATGCTTTACAGGAATGCCACCATCAACTGCTTTGACAAAGAATGACAGAACTGTGTTTTTAAGCTGGTTAAAGCTACCCTTAGTGACCATCCATCCATTGTCTGGATCTATTTCAAGCAGATCAGCTACTGAAACAGAGGCTTCACTATACAGAGAATACGTAATTCTGGAATTGGCTCCATCATCTGGATCTATGGCTTGCACTTGGGTCACCAAGTAACCTTTCCCAACATCTGCTTTGACACTTGCTCTGTATTCAACCATCATAAATTGAGGAGCGTTGTCATTCTCATCCACTACTATCACTCTCACAGTGCAAAATGTAGTTCTGCCACCTCCATCAAGGGCTCTCAGAAAGACACCAATGTCACTTTCCAGCGGGTTCTCTCGGTCTAACCTCTCAGTTGTCAGAATCTGCCCATTGCCATCAATCAAAAATCGATCCTTGGCAAAGTCATTTATTATGGAGTAGCTTATCTGACCGTATACACCTGAATCCCCATCTGTTGCCTTCACATGGATTACCTTGGTTCCGGGAGCAGCGTTTTCTCTAACCTCTGCAACATAAACGCTCTGCGAAAACACAGGGCTGTAGAGGTTGGCCCCAAGGATCTGTATGTGCACCTGAGCTGTGCTGGTGAACAGCCCGTCTGACACAGAGACATTTAGGCTGTACATGGGCTCCATTCTCTGTTTGCGATGGTTGGAAAGCGTGATGACACCACTCTTGCTGTCCATAATAAAACTGGTCCGATCATTTCCCGATAGGATGCTGTACTCCAGTCTGTCAAAGTCAGAGCTGTCAGCATCAGAGGCTTGGACACAAGTCACAAAATGACCCCGAGGTGCCAGTTCACTCACATACGATTCATATATTAACTGGTTAAAAACTGGAGGGTTATCATTCATATCTGTTATTGAGATACTAACAAGAACCTCGCTGCTTAGTGGTGGGAACCCATTATCAGTCGCTCTGACTTTCAAGCTGCACTGCTGTATTAATTCATGGTCCAGCATCCGGGCTGTCAGAATCAGGCCACTGGTGCTGTCTATATGGAAATAGTCTGTGCTGTTAAAGGTGTCCTGGACTATCTGATACTGCACAATCTTGTTATTGTCAGAGTCAGCATCGATAGCAACAACCTGCAGCACGGGGGTTCCGATCAAAGATGCTTCAGACAAAGTGGCGTTATAAGATGACTGATCAAAAACTGGAGGATTATCATTCACATCGTTAATGATCAAGTCCACAGTGACCTCAGCTCGAGCACCAGTGAGGGCATCGCTAGCTCGCACCATCAGCTTGAAAAGGGAATTTATTTCATAATCCAGTGGGCTGATGACACTCAGAACTCCAGTATCAAAGTCAATATTAAACTGGTTGTAGGGATCACCATCAACAATGATATAAATGATACCTTGGCCTTCAGGACTCGTTGCATTTATGCTTAAAATTGGTGTGTGCATTTCTATATCTTCATTCACAGAGGCTGTATAGAAGGGCTTGTCAAATACAGGCATTGCTTTGTTAACAATAGTAATGGGGAGCTCTACGGAAGCAGACAATGAAGGGTTACCACCATCTTTTGCAAGAATGACAACCAAATATTCGATGTTAGATAAATCAGAATTGAAGGCTTCTTTTAAAGTGACGCTGCCAGTTCCTCTATCAATTTCAAAATGTCCATAGTCTTCCTTCAGAAGATAGGACACATCCCCATTTTCATCCTTATCTTTATCAATGGCCGTCACTCGATATATCAGGGTACCAGGCTCAGCATCAACTTGCACGGCAGCGTAGTATGGAAGCCCTACAAACACAGGGGCGTTGTCATTTATGTCCTCAATGTAAACCCTCACCACCACTCGCGCGACACGAAGGTGATCTAGTTCACGACTTGCTTCCACCACCAGCTCATACAGCTCTTGTTCTTCTCGGTCGAAGGGGATGCCAGTTGTCTGAATAACTCCTGAGGTGGACTTGATTTTAAATTTGTTGCCTGGGTTTAATATACTATATTTCAAAGGCTCATTGAGGCGGTTACCAACAGCATTCACCACAGCAATCTTGGTGATATTGGTGCTGTTTTCTGAGATGGAAGTGGAATAATAATTTTGTGTGAAATGGAGGCCACTATCCATGGCTTCTTTTACCATTATTGTCACCATAGCAGTGCTATAAAATTTCCCATCAGATACTCTTACTATTAGCATATAGTGGTCTTTGGAGAGGCTATTGTTTTTAATGGTGAGTACTCCTGTGCTTGAATCAATTAAAAAATGGTCCATATTGCCTTCAATTAGACTATATGTTAGTTCAGGAGGTATCTCTGAATCTGGGTCTGTAGCCTTGACTTTGAGAACCTCAACACCAACATACGTAGGCAGGAGCAAAACTGTCTCAAATACAGCCTGGCTGAAGACTGGTGGATTGTCATTGACATCAGTTACCTCAATGGTCACTTCAACTGGGCTCTCTGCTGTAAGCTGGGGATTCCCACTGTCTCTCACATGCACATGGAAGTGGAAGTGGGCTATAGTTTCATGATCTAAATTCGCAATTGTTCTGATTGCACCCGTGCTGGAATCTACTGTGAAATATTTTTTTGCAGTAGATTCAACAATCTGGTATACCAGCAAAGCATTCTGGTTGCTGTCAGCATCAGTGGCACGTATCACAAGGGGACTGTTATTCGTGCTCCGGACTATGCTATTTACAGGAGCAGCTTCGCTTATGCTGCCAGAGTACTGAGAGAACAGAAAAACTGGTGGGTTATCATTTTCATCAACAATCTGAATGTTCACAGTGGTATTTGATGCCATGCCTGCCATATTTGTTGCCTGGACGATGAGATGATAGAAGGAAGCACGCTCATAATCAAGGGCCTTTTGACTGGTGATCACTCCAGAATACGGGTTTATAGTGAAGGCTCCATCCACATTCCCATCTTTAACCTCATAAACTAACGTGGACTGACTGATAGCAGAGAGAGAGATGACTGAAGTACCAATATCCACATTTTCATTGACCTCCGCTTGGTATTCTTTGAGAGTGAACTTAGGATGGGAGTTATCTGCCATCGTCAGAGATATCCGCACTATTGCTGTTGCAGACAGGGGTGGAGAACCTTGATCAGTCACTTTGACTGACAAAACAAACTGTCCCATTGTGGTCAAATCTGGCTCCTTCAGTAATGTAATGATCCCTAAGACTGGTTCAATCTTGAATGTGTTTCCCGTATTTCCTAAAACACAAATATTGGAAGTAAATTAGAAATTAAATCCAACACACCTAATGATAACTCAAACCAGGAGTAATTAGCTGCAATTTGTTAAAGGTAATTATTGAAAAAAAAAAAATCAAAAACAACGTAAAAGAATTCTAAAGACTCTTCCTGCCTTCATTTTAGAAAATCAGTCATCTTATTAGATGGTATAGGAGTTCAAACCTTCAGAAACTCAGGTTCTGCTATCTATATCTTGATTCCGAGCATCAACATCTGAGCAAGCGCTGCATCTACATTGCTCCTACTGAAGTAGGAAAAAGCATCACTAAAATATGGGAATTAGTCAAATACATGTACACCTAAGGCAAAGAAATTAGATCAGAGGCTACCAAGCCAATTACATGACAAATGGATAACAACTCAGGCACTTAATTGAAGTGGATATTAAGCAACCGTAGAGAAGATTATAGTAGTTCAAGACTCAAAGAACTGAATATAAAAAGGTTAAAGTGGCATTTAGAAAAATAAACCAGAACAAATAGCATAGAAAAGAAATTCAAGTATCTTATGGCACAAAGGTTTATCACATGATCTCTGAGGAGGATGAATCTAGATGAGTGAGATTTAGCAGAAAATGTCATGAAATGTCTGTTATAACATGAAAGCAGGGATATCACTGACTGCATAACGGTGAAAAAAAGTGACTTTTGACCAAGGACAGAACCACAGAATGCTATGGGGTTGGAAGGGACCTCTGGAGATCATCTAGTTCAAACACCCCAGGAAAGCAGGATCTCCTACAACAGTTTCCACAGGAACTTGTCCGGGTGGGTTTTGAACATCTCCAGAGACAGAGACTCCACCACCTCTCTGGGCAGCCCCTCAAAGGGAAGAGGTTCTTCCTCCTGTTTAGATGGAACTTATGTGCAAGTTTGTGTCCATTTCCTCCTTTCCTCTCACTGGGCACCACCGAAAGAAGATCGGCCTCTTCCTCTTGACACCTACCCTTTAAGTATTTATAGGTCTTGATCAGATCCCTCCTCAGTCTTCTCTTCCCCAGACTAAAAAGACCTAAGTCCCTCAGTTGTTCCTTGTAAAGAGAGATGCTCCAGGCCCCTGATGATCTTTGTGGACCTTCTTTGGGGATCTTATTTTAGTTTTAGTCTTTTTCCCAACCTCTTCTTTAGCAAGACAGAATAAAAACTTGTGATATGTATCCCTACACTGTAATGAGAGATCCCCTTTATTATCAACTAGTTCCTGGACTGCTTGCTTAAAGTATAGGACATGACATGGGAGCTGTTGGAACAGCTTGAGAGAAGGCCACAAAAACCATCAGAGGGCTGGAGCACCTCCTCTCTGAAGAAA
>VZTM01007228.1:340893-354783 GCA_013400555.1 Jacana jacana | reverse complement strand
CTCCAGCCCGCCCTCCCCCCCCAACTACTCATATCTACTGCAAAACTGATCAAGTGCCTGTTTAAGTGGAAGGCACCTTCCTCCCCAGAGATGGAAGCATTTTAATGATTTGTCAAGTGATCCATGTTGAAATACGCATTATTTATTACATACTCTGCATTTCAACAGCCACTTTCATCTGGAGGTGGAAGGCAGTGGGTTAGAGATGCTAATGAATAAAGAGGCCATTATTGATTCAAAATTTCTTCTATTAAAGCAGTTAAGAATATTTCTCATTTTTGTCAGCTGTCCTTCAAAATCCCCTAGAGTCAACTGTTATTTTAATATTACAGTCTCTCCTTTACTAGAGGGGAGTGGATTTCCCTTGCAACGAAAGAAAGTTAGATTATATATAGGAATACTGATTATAGACAGCTCTGTAAAACCCACAAGCTATGGAAAAGAAAAATGGAACTCCTTTATGTTCTTAAAAATTTAACTGCCTCAGAAGCTACTTGCAACAACATCAGGTAAAATAAAATGGAACTTAACTGCTATTTTAAATATATATTAGCACTTCAATCCTTACAATACTTCTGAGAAACAAGTGACTATTATTATCCCTATCCTTTGCCCAGGAAAACACTGGCAAATCTGGGGAAGATGTTTTAGGTTTATTTTTGAGTCACCCCCATTTTTATTAGGTCACCTTAAAGTGCCACCTTCCTATGCAGAAGACTTCCTGCTCCAGCAGGAGGACTTCTACTACACGTTACTTAAAAAAAGGGGGCAATCTTTTCCTCTACTAACAGACAAATGTTACACTGACATGAACACCAGGCTCATAGAAAACCTGATCCTACAAACATATGTGAAGCCGAGTAAGCCGAATGCCACCAGATCGTTAATATGATGAAAGCTACTCAAATTCATTTAACGGCTGCCAAACTTAGGCATAAAATCTTGGTACTACTGGCAAATTTCCCACTGACTTCAAAAGGGCCAGCACTCTGCTCCTTAAAGCTGTAAGCTTTAGCCAGCCTGTAGCATGTCTTTCACCCAAAATCAAGCGTTATCCTACTGAAGCGATTTAAAGACTCACAGTGTATGTGTAATTGAATACTTTCTTCATATTTATTTCCAAACGGAAGATATGGGAAGAACGAACTCTGCTGCATAAAGATCCTTTATTACTCTGTAGGTGCCTGGGGTGTTAAGCTGTGACAATACCTATTGTGTCAAATCAAAGACAGCCTTTACAAGTTTCCCAGCCCGTCTCAAAAGGTGACGGATGGAAATGTTTACTGTTTGTTTGCTGCTAAGTAGGGATTCCTCTTTGCTGAGGACTGTGCAAGGTTACTGACTAAACCACGTTTCATAGACAAACATTAGTTGGCAGTCTTTTTTCCACGCTCATAAAGCAAACATACAGCAAAGCAGTCTCTGCCTGGTTATCCTTGAAAGCTCATATCTTTTCCAGTGCGTCGCAGGCTCCAGAAAGGCAGGAACTTGCCTCCTTCTGCTTCCATTGTGCAGAGCCTAATTTATAGTCCGAACAAGCGCCTCGCTATAAAAGATTTGCTTCTCCCTGCTCACTTCCTATTTCCCACAGTTAAAGCAAATTTCCAATAAAGGATTCACGGGCCTCCAAGCTTACAAATTAGGCAAAGTAACACTCAGAGCATTAGCAAAGACTTTGTATTCAAAATGGCAAGTGAAAGGCCTGGAGAAATACAATCAAATCAAAGCAGGACAAAAACCTAACGCAGGAAGTCTTTCCAAAGCTGTTTTTAATGTTGCCCATCACAAATACCTTCGGTCTAGGCACAAACGTATTTGAGTGAAAACTGGATAAATGCCAGGGGCTGCTTTAGAGACATTTGAAGCTGGAAGAATCTGCTTGGCTAATTGCTTGGTCTGGGCACAGTGTTGTCATACAACCTATTAAGTGTCTGAATTGCTTAAACTCAGGTTACGCTTTTGTATGCATTTTGAAAACCTATTTTGATTTAATATTGCTTTCAATAGTGTTACTACACAGTTTTATTTGCTACTTCCTGACAAGATTTTCCCTCTTCCAAACTTTAACCTGAACATAAAATGCAAAAAGTTTCCCTACCAACCTCAATGGCCTGTCATTTATACTTCACTGTGTACTAGGTTAAAATGGGGGAAAAGTCTTTGTTTCACAGGCAAGGCACTGCTGAGATTGCTGGATGGGACAGAAAAAGAATCAAGGATTGGGCTGGTTCTAGTTTGGAGGAAATGTTCAGCTCGGCTGAAAAATTTAATTGAAACACCATGTCTCCTTGTCCATCCTGGAGCAGCCCAGAACCTCTTCTGGCAGGTTCCAATGTCTTATCTCATTTTGGCCATGGTCCTCTAAGAAGAGCTTTTCACCATTCTGTTAAGAGAACCGCCCTCACTCAGGGTGATTGATCAGCTCCTCTTTGTAAAGAGACAATCTTATGAAGGAAAGGTGTTCTCTGAAAGGTGGTAGTAATTTTGGCATCCTGAAACTCACATCTAAAGGCCAGTCCTGAACAGAAGAATAAATAAAATTCCACAACCTTCTGCAAGGGGCAACAGAAAGGGGTAACGAGCAGTAACTTTTCCTGCCTGCTCTTCCAACCTGCTTGGTTCAGCTGAAGGTATAACAAGTGACCAAAATTTTTCAGAGGAAACTGCAGGTTTCTCCCTGAGTGTCCATTATACTGGGAAATATTAGAATGGTTTTGCAACAAGTGAAACTGAGCACTTTTTTGCCTCCTAGCTTAGAAGCATCAGCCATCATACTTTAAAGAGTCTTTTCTATAGTGGTTAGGATGATGAGAAACAAAGAAAAGGGAAGAAAATAAGCAAGAGACAAAAACTGTCTTTTCCATATAATAGCATGACTCCAGGTGCCTGTTCTTAAACAATCAGTTATCTGTCGGTACAACAGTCTCAATAAAAGTGAAAAATTTTCATCACTTAAATGCTTTTCCCACACTGTACCGTACTTCTGTGGGTATTTTAGCAAAGCTCAACAGTATGAACTGCAAAGAAATAAACAAATGTTATTCCTATGTTCTGTTTGGATGTAAAGGATCTGAGTTCCTCAGTATAAAAAAAGGAGGCTTTGGGATAAACCTGATTCATGACCAAGAGAATCTCTAACATTGCATTGTCAAAGCTAGCCAAAATTGTGGCAGCAGTAGACATTTCAGTGCCATTACACTGACTTCTTGCTGGGAGAGTCCTCTCTCTGCTCAAGCGAGGGCAAAAAGGCCTTTTTTCCAGCCTGAAGGGAAGCGGTGTTGGTGGTGAGGAACAGGGTCAGCGCATGGAGCTGCTGCTCTGGCTGTCCCCAGTGAGCAGGATGCAGAAGCCCTGTCCCATCCCCAAGGCCATCAGCTTTCCTGGCAGCTGCAGGAATCGCGTTTCGCAGGGATTTAGAGCCAACGTCCGCCTTCACCCTCTAATAAATTACCGTGTGGCCTTGAGCAATGATGAATTAAGCTAAGGGAAAACTCAAAGCTCTCTCTGGCTAAGTCAGGAGACCGAGCCTTCCTAGAAGTTAATCAACATGACAGAAGCTTTATACCCACACTCCAAATACATAAATCAAGCAAGTCAACATTTCTTCATCTTTGCCCCCTTCCATCCCTCCCCGTCAGGCCTGTGCGATGGCTGGGGCTCAGCCCCACGGACAGCACGGCGAGCAGCAGTGGCTCAGCAAGTCCTGGCGCTTTGGTTCTCAATTTGGAGACTGTATTCCTTTTTGAATTCCTAACTGTGCCCAAACCAAACAGGCTTTCAGTTACAGAGGAATTTTGTGATTTTATATATTTTTTTAATACTCCCTATGTTGTTTTTGTGTCTTTCCACAACAGCAAAGCACTAATACAACACATGTGACTTTTAAATCAAAGTGATTTCCTTCCTCTCATGGTATGGTAGTGAATCATTTGTGCAGTAAGGAATGAAGGAAGCAAACAGTTTATCGGAGTTTAAGGCATGCAGGAACATTGCTGAAGAAACTTCTGTAACTCCGTGCCAGGGATCATGTTACCCAAGCAAAAATCTTTGGCATTTTTACGCCATATTTTACCACCTCCAACTGTGTAGTAGACAAAAGGCCAGGAAGAGATAAAGTGAAACAGGTGGGGAGGAATAGAAAGCAAGACTGTTCCATTTGGCAAAGTGATCATCAGCTGTTTCATAATAAACCATCATACTTTGAGGGGGGGGGTTATATTATTTTATTGTTTTACAAGGGAATGATTTTCTACACTCGCTTTCTACTTGCTTCCTCGTCTCCCACCTTTTCTTGCAGCACAAGTTAAAAATGCAGGTGGGACTACGTATGTGAGACAAAATGCTCACAATGTTATTTTATCAAAACTCAGTACAAGGCCACTGAGGGCCATCAGTAGACGCTTTTTTGATTTCTTCCATCTTAAATGATCAGCTTGATTTTTTTTATTAATGTTCTAAAAGGAAATAAATAGAAATAAGGTACCCAAAGGCTCCAAAGTACAGTCAAAAATACAGTAGGAAAGTTTTGTAAAAAGGAAAGATAATTAGTCAGGCCACAATTCTGGCAGCTTTGAGATAATGATCACTTTGGAAGTCTCTGTTGTGAAGACCAAAAGAAACACATTCTCAGATGTTGTTCAGACCACAATTAAACAGCATCCACATGGAGAGAATGAAGCCGAGGAAAGGAGGGTCTGTACCCTCTGATGATTACCCAGTGCTATACTATTAAATCGTAAATGACTACTTTAAATCCTTAAACAGGTCACATCACTGTTACAAAGAATGCCGAGGCTTCTTTTAGAATGCAACAGCTTTACTGAAATATGTTTTTACCATATGTTTTAATTAAAAATGTAGGGTTTTCATCAAAATAGGTTTTGACGACTGCCATAGGGGTCAATTTATTAAATCAAAAGTGGGAAAAAAAATAAATGGAGTATCCACGAGAAGAGAAATTACTTCTATACAGTATGTTTGAAATTCCCTGTGTTTTTTAATACTTGTTTGGCTGAGATGTTTGCAAGAAAAAAAAAAAAAAAGTTGTGCTAGGGATTCAACACCACATTTCTGAAATGCGGATTGAGAGCGTTGCCAAGGTTAAAAAACAATGCAAAACAAAATACTACTCAAGGGCTGAAGAAAATGCCTTATGGAAAGGGAACAGAAAGAGGTCAGTCATTCTCCTTTGTTTGTCTACCAGAAGACTGGGAGGTGATTTGAGTATTCCAAGTATGTGCCTTCCTGGGGAGAAAATACTGGTTATTAAAAAGCTTTTTAATTGAGCAGAGAAAGGCGTAACAGGGAATACAGGCCAGATATAATCAAGTTAAAAATAAGGGAAGTTTTTAGCAGAGATGTAATTAATTACTGAAACTAAGAGGGAAAATAGTGGATTTCCTAGAACCTAACTTACTATCAACTGATGTTTTAAAACCAAAGTGGATTATCAGGAGAAATTATCAGATAGGGATACTTAGACAGAGGTTTTAGGGCTGGTTATAAACAGCCCTATAATTTAGACTGAGAAAGCACTCCATTATTTAAGTTACTTAGGAAAGTTGGTGTCGTGACTCAATGAATACAGATTTGCATCTGAACCACTTGAGCTTAAAGGCAAGGTAAAACAGAAGCATCTGCGTGTGCATGCATATATGTAAATATATATAAAAAAATGTTCTGGCCTTCCTTCTGCATTATAAAGAAGCACATATTATCACAAATGTACTTTCTTTTCCCTGTATAAACTATATTTAATGGGATTTGAGGTTGCACACAGGTGTCCTCTACCAGTATTTACTTTTTTTTTTTTTTTAGTATTTAAGTAATATCCAGGGTATCAGCACACTTTACACTTGGGCCATTCAGAGGTAGAATTTCAGGCTCCAGCTAACCCATACCCCACAGCTCCACCTCATACTGAAGGATTTTGCTCTTCAGTCTCTGGTGCCACCAGGATCACACAGTCCCTGTCCCTGTGCCATCACCCTGTCAATGTTCCAACGCCAGACTAACTCTCACCAAACAGAAACCCAGGCTCTCCTTCAGGGTCCATCTGACAAGGATGTGTTAGAAGAAACATTATCCCAGCCCTTCTCGTTTATCTGACCTGATTTTTTAATTGCTGAAAGGCACTGACCCTGATAAGCAGCCCTGGTTTTAAAGGGTTTGTTCACTGGGGCTATTTTCCTGAAGACAATGTAATCGCAGGAGCGACACTAAAGGCGAAATCCTTTGAATTTTAAGTTTTGCATCTGAAAAATTTCTTCTCTCAACGATTGATCCTGTGTCCCACATTTGGGTCTTGGAAGATGAGAGGTATAAACTCCATTTAATACAATCAATAGTAGTATTCCCAGCACCACAGAAGCAAGCACTACTGCATTTTGGACCATTATGGGGTGATGCAATTGTCAAGATGTAAGCTCCACCGCCTGTGACAGGAGCCCCCTCAGCTGGAGGAAGGCGAACTACTTTCATGTGAGCACCAAGATGACAAAAGGAGAAATAACGTTTTAAAACCTTCAACAGCCGATTCTTTACAACCAGACAGAAAGGCTCTGAAAAATATCCCCTCCATTAGTTAACATGGTCTCAAAGGATGAGGCTTTATTTGAATGGCAAAATTATTAATTTTTATAGCATTTACATTGTACTAACAAATGAAAAACTTGCCAAGAAAGGAATGTGATATTCTACCTGAGTCGTGGCAATGTTTGTTCCATCGGTGACCTCCACAGTCATATTATACATTGACCTCTGCTCTGCATCCAAGGGCTTTGCAATGACAATAGTGCCCACTCCCTTCTCCGCGTCGAAAGAACTATCGTAATTCCCTCCTAATTGTTGCACAAAAATACAATTAAATTAGCCATCTCTGGAAAATTTCCATTGAAAGTGTTCCTAGAAGTGGGCATATCTGTTTACTGGCATCCATCTTAACAGTTTGCCTTAGTATATACAGTACGACTACTGATACTTCTTTGTTCATAGCTCATTTATGTTTCAAAGCACAGTTTGTATATTGGAAAGCAGATATCATTAAAATGCACTGCAAGAAAAAAATCCAGCAGTGTATTTAAGTGAATTATAACTAACTCTATAAAAAGAATCAAATACCTATAAGCCCATAAGATGTGTGCCCTTGCAGTTTGGATAATGAACAAGCACAATTATCTTTTTTTTTTTGTATAAAAATAATTTTAAGAGGGTTATATTCTGCAAATTTTATTTTCAGGAAATTCTCACTGATGCTCGTGGGTGCAAAGACCATCTACTGCATCTTTAAAAATTACAATTATAATCAATTTAAAAAATGCAAATAGAGATTTGTTATGTTAATTTCAAGGACAACTATAATTACTGGCAGCAAAGGTCAAATTCTACTAGTCTTTTAGGAATTATTTAAATAGATTTGACAGGATACACACCATAAATTCCTTTCCATTAAAAAAAAAACCTCTCACAAAGCACTGTTCTGAAACTAATATCCCCTTATCCTGTCACACACTGAGTGATGCAGCAGTGGGAAAACCCTCCTGAGTCTCAGGTGAAAGAAAAAAAGGAAAAAGAAGGAAAAAAAAATCTATTAAGGAGTAAGCAAAAGCCATAAATAATTTGAGATTAAAGGGTTACGGGGTTTCTCAGCCACAGATATAGTTTATAGAACCACTCATTATGTTCAAAAGTGAAGCACACACTCACTGCTGCTAAGTTGCTTCTTACTCACTCATCTATAAAGTGGAATTTATTTTAAGTTGAGTCTGATTTTTGTGGAGGCTGGGGACAGGAAGAGATGGAGCACAACACTGCTGACAAATGAACTCTTAAGGTATATTCATCACACAGCAATGCAATGCCTCTACATACATTCTCCGACAACTCAGGTCTACAAAGCAGAAAAGGCTTTCAAAACCTACTGGTTTTAAAACTTGTCTAATAGCTGCTCAGACCTCTTGTGATTAGATCCATAGGTAGAAAAACATCCATTCCACTGACTTTGCTTTCTAGCAGTATATCTAGGGTGTTATATATTTGAATGGCTGGTGTATTATCACAAAATGGCTCTTATTTCAGGGCTGGGGACCAAGAATCGAAAAGGACAGTCTTCCCTGCTCTTCCCTGCTCCACAGTCCTGAATTGGCATGGCTTGCTGACCAACAACCAGCATTATTTTCAGAAATAGTCATGCATCTAGTGAGAGGAAAAAGATTCTGGCATTCCAAGAAGATGAAGATTAGGAGGAATAGCAGTGAAATTGCAACCCCTGGATTCCTTAACAAGAAGAAACCCTCACTCCTCACTACCTCTTGCACAGGTTATTGCAAAGAAATTGTGTGCTAGAACAAGCCATTGCTCAGTCTGTATCTACTTCAGAGGTTATTCAGGGAGAGGGAGAAGAAAGGGGCGGAGGAACAAGAGCACAGGTGCCTTACACAAAGGAAAGGAAGAACTGGTGATCTTTTCCTGCTTAAATGATCCAAGCATGGTCATTTCATAAGTGCCATCAGACTTCCCTATTCTGAATATACATATAAATATACATATAGCTCTGAGCCTAATAGATGCAGTTGTGGTCTCCAGGAAAACACTGACACTGGATCTGCTGTGATTTATGGTGGATAGAAACATTGCTTATTCCCTAACCTCCTTGTGCATGCCCAAACTGCATACTTTTTGCAATTTATGTATATACATATAAAACACTGTTTAACACTAGAAAAAATGTCCTTGATGTTAAAGCAATACCAAAGTATTTGGACATTTACCATACATTCAGTGTTTGGTTTGTGGTTTGGTTTTGTTGTTTTTTGTTTGGTTGGTTGTTTTTTTTTAATAGGTTAATCTGGAATAAAAAGATGCCATCTCCCAATTAATGTTTTAAATTTATTTACTTGAGAAAAATTGTACCGTGAAAACCATCTCTGAAAAAAAAAGCCCCTTTGAAGAAGAGAGTTTGAGATTCCTGCAAGGAAATCTCTGCTGAAATGAAGCTAGCCTTGGGACAGGAGGCACTTTACAAAGAGAATGTTTCATACTGATAACCATGAAAACAAAATGAAAGCCTTCAAGATGCTTAATAACCATCTTAATGAGCAATCAAAAATTATAGGCTATCAACTGGAATGAACTTCCAAAGAATCCCTGCCTTTAAAACTTCCAAGAAGTAACATTAGCAATAAAGGTTTTAAATGTCCTTCCTCTGTGAGCTTAGAGCGGGGTTTGCAGGGCACTACACAATGTATTGCAAATACACTACTTTCTTCAAGCCATTTTCATTAAGTGTAGTTTATTGCTCCCCTAAAATAAGAACTGAAGCCATCATATGAGGGTTTTTTTTATAGTATTCACATCTTCCAAAAATGGTCTAGTGACAAACAAATAAATCTTGGTCACCAGTTACCTCACTCTAGCCTACACTTGTAACTAACCAGTCAACACACTTTATTTTACATTGATTCATTTTCTACTAAATAAGGTAGAAATTACATCAAAGACTAAGGCAGAGATGGAAGAGAACATCCTGCTGCGAGATTTGTGATTATAATCTCTGTTGGAGTGAAAACGTGATTTAATCCTGATTCAGTCTGCTGCATTTTAACAGATCATGGTCAACAGATCATGGTCAACTGTTGACAATGAAGGCCCACTCGGCTGAACTTCTGAGAATGATGCCTGAGATATTGGGTCCTGCCTCTCAGTTGGAATACTGGAGGCAGCCTGGAAATGCTTTCTACTGCTCCTCAGCCTTCACATACCCTCAAAACAGCTCTTCATAGGATGAAGACTTCTGAAGTTGCACTTAAGCACTGAAGAATAATTAATGAATTATGTGTAAATGCTAAAATGTTAAGAGTCTTATACAAGTGCTAAATCTATGCAAGGCCTACTATGAAGCTCCCAACATAATTATCATTGAAAGATGGGTGGTGGAGGGGCACAGAGAAAGCAGTCATGTAAAAACAAACATGACTTTTCTCTTAAAAACTCCTGCAGTTGAACTTTTCTAGGAACCCCACATGAAACCACTTATTCCTGAGGGTGCCCATGTTGAGGTCAGAGGGCCAAGCCCGTAGGAAATGGCAAACGAGAAGATGGCAGCTTCACACATTTCTGGGGTACTTGAGGCCTGTTTTTAAAGCGTGCTGCTGGGTATCTCCCAAGCCTTTTGAAGCCAGCTCATTGTAGTGCTGTAAGCTCCCGCAGTATCAGTTTTACCAGTGTTACTATTGGCCACTTCACATTTTCTTTGATCACAATCTTGGGATGAAAAGGAGCTAAGGATGATGAAATTTTGTTTTATTAACGTGAATTTTTATTACTTATTCCATTTTGCAACATACGACACATGCTTTCCTTTTTAGTGTCTACTAACACCTGCTTTCAGATACAAAATATATAGAAGCTGTCTTTGTTAATGTGCTTCGATTCCATTAGGAAAGAAATATCTTAAATGAAGATAATACATTGAGAGTTCTGAAGCACATTGGGAAAATCAAAAATAAAGACGGCAAGTTGGTTGAAATGGCAAGTTGGACAGACAGGTTGTCCTGAGAAAGCATTTTAACACTGAATGACCTCAGAGATGTCGATTAGCCTTTGTTTGTAATACCACTGCAGGCTAAGATGTAATGGTGATACATCTTCAATACAGATTAAAGACTTCCCTTAAAATACTCTGATTAAACTGAAGCACTTAGAGGGGGATTTCATAAAAAGTTCCTATCTCCTTGTAATCCCATTTTTTGGATTAGAAAATTTATCATGTTTGGATGATATAAATTAATCCAGAAAGTGCGTTTTCTCTCTGATTGAGTGTTAAGATCCCCAAACATATCGGGTACAGATAGTTATGTCTGCAGTTTGGACACCTACAGTTAAGCGAAATGATTTCCATCCTTACTTTCTTGAGATTGATCTTTCTGCTCCTGCATAAGACCTGGAAGCATTTAATCAACAACTAGGAGTTTTCATGTTGTCTGAAAGTGTGTTGTAGTTTATATAGGATTTCCCAAGATAACTCTAGCCAATTCCAGCTGCTATCAAACTTGGGATGGTTGCAGAAACAGCTCCTGGTACAAAATATCTTATTTGTTGGCTCTCACTACAGCTTCGTGAGACCTTTCTAGCACAGCCTTAATTTTCAATTTAATAGATAGTATAGTATGGTCAAGCAGGAGATCTCAGGAAATTGAACTGAGACAGTAGTGAGCCAACAGACTACAGGTTGTGCTCGGTATAGAGTAACCTTGGTTACATTTTCTGGCTACATCTGGACTATTACCTTGGTTCTTAGCTTTTTTCTTGGCTTCATAGTCACTATGAACATATTTTTCTTCTGACAATAGTCCTGTGTGCTTTGGAAAGAGTTAATTTCCCTTTTAATAAAAGAGAGTTTCAAAAACAAAGAAATGAAAATCCACTGAACTTTAGGTGACTAATGGGAGAGGATCTTTTGATGTAAAGCTTACCACTCATTTGGTGCAACGGAGAGGTGAAGGAAAACTTCCTGAACTGTTAAAAGAGGTTTCTAGAGCTCAGCTGGGGAATTTGCCTAAGGCAAGGTACAGTGCAGGTCTGGAATTCCCACAGAATGTGAGTTCTGCAACTCTGTCCCTTTCTGTCTATTTTGAATCCAATGGGGTGTTAAATTTTTTTTAAATTTTAAACATATTGTGCTAGTAATTTGATTATTACATTTGCTGCAAGGAACAAAGGTTTTTTGTACTTCTTTTCCTACATGTAGTTCCTTTTTGGGAAGATGCCAAGCTTCCCTATGGTCCTGTCAGCTGCTGATATGCAGTTTAAGATGGGATTATGCTGCTGTTAGAAATTATTTTCTCCTCTGAGAAGAAAACATGTCAGCAAATCTGGAGGACTTGTAGGCAAATGAGTCCCATGGGAAGGCCTTTTTCCCTCTTTTCCAGTGAAATGATCCAGAAGAGTGGGACCAAATACACATCTCAGGAATATCTTGATGACTGTGAAGAATCAGACTTAGATGCAAAGATGGATCATACCGAACTCTGGAATCCCCAAATCAAACACGGCTAAAACCTGGCAAGAATATTCCTTCACTGGTAGATAGCAAAGAAAGTACATGCTCTATGTTCAAACTTAATAAAGCCAGGAGAGACAGAGATCCTCATACAAATCTCATTTGGCCTACCATGCCATGACGGACAAGTGGAGAAGAGAAATACAGGGGATGATCTTATTTAGAGAATAGTCCTCTAAACCACATTTTCTCAAGGCAGAGAAGATTCTTGTCCCAAAATAAACTAGCAACGCCAAAGACGGTGATGCTAAATTGGGCCAATTGCTACAATTGTCACGCTGCTCAGAGTGGCAAATCAGAGGAAAATGCAGAAAACTAATTAATCCTGGAACTCAAATGTGAATCTGAAGTGCCTTTAGGATTTTCAGGAAAGCTAGCAAAGTCAAAATTTCCAAGTTTTCTGTATTCAATGAAGAAATAAACTTAGTGACCTCCTCAAGAAATACAAATTCAGCTACAGACTTTTGATAATCATAACATAATAAATATTAGTAATATAACATGCAAATATGTATTCTTTCATGCTAAGAAGAAGAAAATAACGCAGACTGAATTTTCGGATAAAACTATTGTAGGGAGAGTTAAAGCCTAGGGTTTGCTGCTAAGAAGCTGAAGGTAAGGGCATAAGAAGCAGAAAAGAAATCGGAAAGTTATTTTAGAGAGTTCTCTGAGAAGATAATTCAAAGGAGTCTAGGGAGCTACACGTTTTTGACATTAATGAAAATCTGTGGCACTGTGAATTAAACAGACAAATAATTAAAATTAATTTATATTAAAATTATTGCCATTTAAGCACCCTCGATAAAATTTTCTGATGGGGTTTTAAGGTTTGGCTGTTCTTATAAAGGCAAGGGCTGGGAGAAGAAAGAAAGATAGAAGGAGGCCTGTTTGGAGAATCAGAGAGATGTTGTGCAACATGCTACTTAAGCAAACACTAGCACCATGCAGCTTAGCTCCAGAGTCAAAGTGGTCATCACACCATTCCCACCACTAACAAAGGAAGAGACAGAGAGGGCTCAATTTACCTGGGAAAAATAAAGTTCTCTACCTAATTTTAGAGTTCTCATTATTTTTTTTTTCTTATAAATGACTGAAGAAATTTAACACAACTGAAACAACCTAGGTTCATGTCTTTCACATTGTGGGATCTGCATGAACTGTGAATGCCGTTGAATGCAGTCTGAAAACAGAAACCAGGCATGACATCTCAACCATTTCTAATTAAACAAAAAAACAAAAAGCCAAGCAAGCATCCTGTTCCTTCTGGTCCATGGAGGGAAGATGATCTCCCTGCCTGCAAGGCACCTTCCTCTCTCGGAGCTAATTAACTCAAGAACTTAAAGAGTTTTTTAAAGTGTATATATAATTTAGGTGCAAATTAGATGCTGAAGTTAGGCAGACAGAATACTCCATTGCCAAACTTAATCTGCCTTCCCTCTTTTTTTTAGCTGGGAGAAAGTGCACGTAATGCATTAAAGAGGTCCTCTGGAATTCCAATGCCCATTTAGTTTGAAAAGGTCATAAACATAAAGGTCAAGCTGCAAACTCTATATTAAACCATTCTTCTACATAAGCCTTCAGGGCTTTTGTTGACATTACTGTGAACTGTGCACAGAGGTCCAAAATCACAGAGTACCAGATGAAGCAGGATCAAGTCTAGGTTTTATAGCAGCACGGAAACCATTTCTTGCATCACCAGTCCCATACAGCTTTCCATACACAACAACTGACTTCTACTAATAACCCCTTTCAGTGTGCTTTCAGTGCTAGACCTCGATGTTCCCCCAAAAGGACAGCACCAACATCTTTCTTTTTTTTTTTTTTCACATGAT
>VZTM01007228.1:275261-340815 GCA_013400555.1 Jacana jacana | reverse complement strand
TTTCACATGATGATATTGAGGAACAAGGAGAGAAAAGTGGTTTTGATCCTGACACTGACTAAAGGCAGCAAAGATAATCTAAATCATACAGTGCTCTGTCTGTAAACTTCTTGGGGTCAGTTTTGTCTTTGCCTCTTGTATGCAGGGCACCTGGAACATCAGGATCTTCTGCATGTCCAGGATTGTTGGCTATCCCTATTGCAGAAATGGGTGCTGTTGCTAATGCTATTGTTTATAACAGGAGTAATATTTAATGACAACATTCATAAGGTAACAGTACTGAGCTGGATGGTCAGGGTCACCAATTTCTCATTAAGTCTAGGGAATCTCTGTCTCCATGTGCCTCTGCAATGATGTAGCATCTTGCAGCTACAGCCTATAGGGGAACCATTAGGGTTGTTTAAATAGCAAAAATCTTCTCAACCATTTGAATTATTTTTGCCATAAAGGTCACATTAAATGAGAAATTAAAGGCTTAAATTTCCAACTGCTCTCCCCATCATCTCTGTTTGGAGGGCAAAAAATGAAATATTATTATAAGGTGTTGCTAGACTTCAGGTGACTCTTATGATGTAAAAGAATGCCGTGGAAGAGCATTCTGAACTGCTCAGTTCTTAACACTGGCAGCATTTTAATGAGAGTCAGTGAATTTGACAAGAAAAGGACCAAAAGGCTGCAAAAAGCAGAGGAGTCCAGCAAAAAGTTCAAATGAAAAAAATATCAATAACATCAATAAAGATGGTTTTCTCTTGGGAGGAAAGTTAGGGTCAGTGAGGAAGAGAGAGAATGTAAACATTAGCTAATAAATTGCATGTAGCATACTGAAACAAGCAAGGGAATGGGAAGAAAACCATAGGAAACATATGCCGTCCTTCCCCAGGGGCTAGCAGGAACCCTAGAACATGATAATAGCTTTGGGTTTAATTTTAATGTGGTTGGCACATCAGAAACTGTGCTACAAATTCAAAGAGGAAAGGTTGCTGCTTCTGTCTTTCCTCTGCACAAATTGGCAATAAAAGGTGGATGAAAACGACTCTGACAGACCCTTTTGCTTGTGGTCCTTGTCCTTCCTGTTGGCTAAACCCATCCACAAATAGCTTTGCTGAAATAAGAGCCAGGCTCAATCCCTGCAAATAAAGACTGCTGACGCACCCTCTCCACTAAGTCTGTGGCAATGGCTTTTCCTTTCTCTAACCTTTCATACAGTATTTGCTTTATGACCCTTCATTTAAATAACACCCCTTTGTGCGGCCACGGTGGTTTATATCCAAAGGTATACAAACGTTTCATACAAGTATCTGCAAATATTAAGTAGCTTGATAACTTTGCAGGGTCGTTGTGCTGCTGGGGAAAGTCTCATTGTGGAGATGTTAAACAGGCTTTTTTTTTAATAACATAACTGAATCAGCAGCAGAAGCAGGAAAAAAATGCTTTGGAACATTGATACCTGTTTTTCCACTGCAACCAAGTGAGACCCTCTGCTCCCTATCTTTTTGGCAGCTACATCCTTAGTTGCATTTCCCTGTGATTTTAAGACCGTTACTTCTATGGCTTCTCCTCCTCTTTGCTAAAGATATTTCTCCCTCCCTATTTTTATAATCAATTTTATGTAAGGCAATTTTGTGGTTGAAATCTCACACCAAAACACATTTCTCTTTTTCAGCTTGCATTCAAGACAAACTTTTGGTGGCTCCATTTGTAACCCATATGTTGATGCATCCCATTCTGTTTCACAGTTAAAAGGATGGCACTGGACTGTGAAAAGTTTGAATTAATTATTTGCAATAAACCGTGGAAAATCCGTGAATAAAATGGTAATAATTGGACACAAATACGGTAAAAGCTGTCATAGAAAGAAACGCAGCACATCCATGTGTCGCATCGCATCCTGTCACAGGCACTTAGGAAAGATGTAATATAAATTGTCTCAAAGAACTTGCAAAAATAAAAGGCAGCCTGGATAGTTGTATTTTAGCAAATGTGTTTGCACTAAGGGTACCTTCTGTTGAACAGTTCTGCCCACAAGCTGTCTGTAGAATATAGAACATCTCTCGAGCATGCTTGCCACCTTGAAGCAGGGCAGTCGGAAGCAGAAAAAAAAGAACAGAATGCAGAAAAAAAGGTGAAGAAAGAGAGAAATGAAGGACAGCAAGTCTAAGTACCATAAATACATTTAGAAATGAGATTAGCAAAGTATGACAATAGAATTTAAATGACAGACAACATTAAGATTGCAGTAAATAACATAGTATGAAAAAAAACAATTCAGCCATACAGCGCTTTTTTTTCAGCTTAGCTAAGGAGTCATAACAAAAGCAGGAATATTATTATTATTATTATTATTATTGTTATCACTATATAGAAATAACATTTTCATTTCAGCGTTAGGAAAGTGGGTTTAATTTGCGAGGGGGTATAGTTCACGGTTAGTTTTCTTGCTCTCAAAACCACACATCCATTCTGAAGCACTGCTTTTGAAGCATCTTCCTCACACCGCTGGCTCCCAACTTACCCACAATATCAAACCAGAGAGGAATGTTAGATGGCTGCACAGAGACCACCCCAACAATTTCCGTCACTTTGTCGCTTTCCATGACGGTGAAGTTGTAAAAGGGTTCATCGAAAGTCAGGGGCAGGGGCGAGGGCGCAGGCTTTTTTATCCACTCTATGTGGAGACGTGCAGTTGAAGATTTTTGGGGACGGCCATTGTCCACTGCTTTTATCTGGCAGGTACAAAGAAAAGAAAACTTAGACTGAGAATCCCAGCTTGTCAGTCCAGACTTAATTCTATCGCATGATGACGGCTGCTTGGAAAATGGTCTTAATAATTTTCCAGATAAAATCCCATGGAAAAAAGAGGGAGGCAAGTACTTCTTTCTCAGTTCTCGTTTTTTTTTATTGTTACACTTTGACTTTTTACTGAAAAGACTGATTTCAAACTGAAATGTTTTGTTTTAGAGATGCTGGTGTGAGACCTCCTAGAGATTCAATTCAAGCACTCCCCATACAGATCCTTCTCTCCAGAACCAGCTTCCCCCTCCAATTTCATCTACCCAATTTCATCTTCATCATCAATTCCCAACATCCAGTTCCCTCCTGATGCAAAGCTGGGAGCTTTATAATAACCCGTGGGATGTTGTGCACTTGCAAAATGTGCTCACCTAGACCATGTCTGATTGCTTTTAAATGGCATGTGTATTGCAGATAATACTTATATTCTTTCATCGCCTTCTTCAGGATCCTTAATTGAGTTAACTAAGTTTCAGACCATTTCCCCCATTCTCCAAAATAAATATAATTTAAAATTTTGACACATCTATTTTCCTTGCTTTCTCCTCTCAGTCATATTCATTAAGAACTGCCCAGCTTGGTGCTAATTCTTTCTATTATAATGTCCTCTAGAGGGGTGGATAGACTTGATATTTACCTGGCATGCTTTATGGTTTTAGCACAGCAAAGAAAAGATGAGCAGCAACAAACTTTAGGAAACTTAAAAGCTTAAGGAAGAGGAGAATATAGGTTACAAATAGGTGCTTTGTTGAGTAACATCAATGTCAGTCAAAAGGTTTTTCTTGTAAAAACTAAAGGAAATGTTTCTGGCTATATAGGACCACTGGTGTAAATGTGCTGTTACTATGCTCGTTAAAAATGGGAAATATTTTCCTGAAATACCATACCCTATTTCTCTGGAAATGTGTTAAGTGGGTTTAGTGCTAACACTCATCACTCTGCTCTGTTCCAGGTGGGCAGGCCCTTCGTGAAGAGATGCTGAGGGTGTGATGAACAGTTTCAAGGTAGAAAACCTTCAGCTGTTGCATTATAATAAGGGCCAGATCCCTGACATGACTCCCAGTGCTGAACAGGGAAAGGCACTCACTCACCCTAAGGGTGGTGTACTCTGATTACTAAGGACTTCTCAATATTTTGACACTTTTTCATTTTCCTGTCATAGCTTCCAACTCTATGAAGGTTTCCCAACAAAGACCCATTACTGCAAGTGACATTGTTTCATCTGTTACAGGACAGACACTTTTCTATCATCTCTTATATTTTTGGTCAACTCCTGAAGTACAACTTGTTGGCTTACTGCTGTAAAGAGTACACATGCAAGACTTATATTGCTTTATATCAATGCCATATTCTTTCTTTCTGTGACTGTGTCTCTATGGTTTGAGTTCTGGCAAAGGTGTTTTTACCGAGATTTCGCTTAACTGCCATTGCTGCCATGCTTAAACTCTTTAACGTGGTGAAAAGGGTACTACAACATACTGTACACAGTACTCTTCCTCCTTGAAGCCACCTAATTTGGACAGTATGCAAACCATTTGTCGTGGTATGGGACACCTTTCCATGTGGGTAAGCAACTGTGTTCACACAAAACATGAATAACCATTCATAGCTGTATCACCCCCCCTTCAACAGGATGCAACTTCGTGAGCAGACAAGCCCTTGGTCTTTATTGGTGTGTATTCGAGGGAACAACTTATTCCAACAATTTCCAAGTTGAATGAACAGCCTGAGAATAGTTCAGTACATGCAATAGCATGAATGTTCTCTTGCTGGCAGTAGATGTATGTGAATACTAGATTTCTTACCACAATCAGATATTAGATATAGGTCATACATTAAACACAGCCATGTATCACTCTTTATATAAGAGGGCCTGTGAGTCAAATCACGGCTTTGTGTATCAATGGAAGAGCACTTACTGTCAAGATGTCATAACTCCCCGCTGTGAACTGCTTTCTGGAAGAAACCATCCCCGTTTTGGGATCAATAAAAAATTTCCCATCGTCGTTTCCATCCACGATGCTGTATGAGATTTCTGCATTAGGGCCTTCGTCTTTGTCAAAAGCAAAGGCTCTGTAGATTGGCTCCCCTCTTTTTTTACGGTCTCTCTCTGGCAGCTTGATCTGATAGACTTTCTCTGGAAACTGAGGTTTGTTGTCATTCTCATCCAGAACCTGGACCACCACCCAAACAGAGGACTGCTTGGGAGATGTGCCCCCATCTGAGACTGTTACCTGAAAAACAACAGCAGTAGAAGCATTATTCTGAAAAGCTAAGGTGAGACATCCTAAATTGGAAAAAAACCTAGAAGGAAACAACCCTCCTTCACCAAACCTAACCTGCAGCTTACAAAGTCTTCTACATACACCGAACATGCTCGCTATAAACATGCTCAGTGCCTAACTCAGATATGCCCACAATGGCAAACAAAGGAATAAAGGAATAAGGAAAGTTTTTTAATTTTGAGATGAACATGGAAGGGTCAGCCTGTGGACTAGGAAAGTATTTCTCAAAATATAAAATACTGTTATCTCAAATTCTGCAAATTTATCTCAGAAGAGAGAACTGGAATCAGCCCATTAAGCAGAATTCCTGCTTTTTTGCAAGCATATTTTAAAGTTTCTTTAGTCACACAATGAATTTGAAATATGCATTTCCTCTTAAATCCTAAAATAATCTCTGTCACTTTTTTTCCCATTAATTATTTGGAATTTCTTAAACAACAAAAGGATTTCTGTCACTTCTTTTCATTCATTACCTGAGATGTGACAGCTCATTAATTCCAAAACTCCTTTATATGATTGTAAGGGGCACAGAGAGGCAGGTAGCAAAAAAATCCTGCTGCATTGTGTAAAGAGTGCACTGTGCTGCCAGAAACACAGAAGATATAAAATCTTTGAGACAAAAGTTAATTAGTAATTTAGCTGCAACTTAAACAGAATTACTAATAATTTTCAGCCCGAAACACTGTGAAAATGAAATAATCCAAGATCAACGAGCACTCAAGAGATTTAATAACACGCCTTTAAATTGCAATCAATACGTTTCAAACTTCTCCCTCAATATTTCGATTGCATTTTTTAAAGAGGCAGCAATAAGGTAGAAAGTTATTTCTGTTTGCATGAAAGAAGTTCAAATTCCACTTTCAGCTGCATATGGTAACATGCCAATTCCCACAGTAGCAATTTTTGATGATAGTGAGCCAAGGTATTACATACCCTTCCCTGCTTGTACTGATCACTGCACATCCATTGCTTTGCTGGTTAACTTCTTGATGCTTTATTTTTCCTTAAACGTTTCTGTGTACCCTTATAAATCATACAGTTCTGATGTCCAGCACTTAGGCAAAGCAATATTTTCTGGAATAATGTCCCTTGCCAGTATCCCCTTCTTGTGACAAGATATCTAAACCTAGATTTAATACTGAGATCAGCAGAAAAAGCTCATTTTCTATGAGAAAGGTAAAAGACTTTTTCGATGTGCTGCATTTAACCATACTTTTAAAAATGGATACAGTGGAAGGGAACAGACTGACAACCTTAGGAAGGGAAACCCTTTATTTAGAGAAAAATAAAGGCTATGGCAAAATATATTAATAATATATAATGTCAAATCTCCCGAATTTGCCCATAACTCATTTGGAGAGGGGAGTCTGTCCTCCCAAAGACACGTATCAGCCACAGGCCTCTCACTGCTAAGACTGTTGCCAGGGTTGGCAATTAGCACTTGTTGGGATCACCACCTTGTCACAGGGAACAACTCTCTGCCGAGAGCCTGGTGGGGACCATCCTCCTCCTGCAAAGATACCATTGCACCATCTGTCCGTCACCGGCGAGGGGGTGCGGGGAGAGGACCTGCAGCTCATTACTGGTGTACTCAGCCATCCAGTTCCCACTCGCTACACTTTCCAAAATAGCATTTATATCGCCTAAAGGCTGCACACATGGCTGCAAATCTGCCTTTCCACCTGGTGAGAGTGGCACCACTGGGGACCTCAGCCTCTCCACTCCACTGCTCTGGGAGAACTTCAGAGCTTCTGCAGCAAACTAAGAGCCAATTCTGCCCATTCTCTTATTACAAACTTTCAACAAGAAATAACTTTTGCCCTACTTAGAGGTTGATCCCCTTTATTTCTGTTCTGTTCCTGTGCAACTAACCAAGTTCTCCGCAAGAGCATGGGTTTAACAAAGAAAATCACATTTCACAATTTCTTTTGACTCAACAGATAAAACAATCAGTGATGCCAGGCAGTCCAGGCTATAGTGTGCAGAAAGAAACAGAGACATCTTTATTTAAATGGTGGTCAAAAATACCAACAAAATCCTTTTTTGTGGGGTGATGTTCTTAATCCACGGAAAATGCTAGCAAGATTCAGGAAAGTCTTGTTTTCTGAACAGAACATGACTCAACTTTAAAAAAAAAAGAGACCTCCCTCAAGCTCCTGGCAGTGATCTACATAAAAAGGGGGTAGGTGGAGAAAAAAGTTTACAAATAAAAACAATAATAAAACCTCTGAAAACCACAGTGGTACAAACAGTTAAGTGACTGTGATGAAAGATCTACTTATGCTAGGAGATTGCTCAACAAGTAAAGCTGTCCTCCTGTCCTCCCAATACACCGACCCACAGTTTGTTAAGGTACAGCTGGATGGAGTCCTGACTAACGTGGTGTTGTGGCAGTAAATACGTGTATACATTTGTTTGGTTTCGTAAGCCCAAACTTGTGGGAAATTCGTTCCATAAGAGAAAAGCTGCACTGAAAATATTTGCTGACAGCTAATTGAAAATAGCCAGGGCTATAACACAAAGTGTCAGCTAATTAACAGAAATTAACATGGAAGTCCTGAAGTTAGTAAATTCTACTCTGTCTAAAACTTTATGTCCCTGGAGAGGAAAATGTTATGTACCAGCGAAGCCTTTTTCTCTGGGTGACACTCAAAACTTTTCAAAATGACAGCCTCCAGCTCTGCTCAAAAAGCTCCGAGCGCCAGACACGGGACCTGAAGTGTGAGTTAAAGTTCTCTCTTTGCAAGCATGTAAATAAATTAATTAAGCCACCTTCACACCAGCGATGTGATTATTTCCCTAACTGTAAATCCAAGCCCTGGCTAACCCCTCTTTTCTGCTCCATCAGCCTGACCTCAGCCTGGCTTTTCAGGTTCCAGCTATAAACAGGGTAAAAGAACTGCAGAAATTTCCTCTGACCCTACAGAAAAAAAACCCACAACCTATTGAAACTAACTACCAAATTGTTGCCAGTTCAAAATTGTTCCCAGACAACCCAGCACTATAGAGACACAAAACACAAGGCAATGGGGAGGACTGGAGAGGCCGGTCAGCCCACTGCTCCGCAAATACTGTTTCCATCAGGATGCTGTATCACACCAGCCCTTAGGGGCCCCTCTAACCGACGCAATTTTCATCCAAACATTACCACAGTTCTCAGCAAAATCCTTAAACAGATGGAAATTACAGTAACTGGGGAGGGAAGGGATGTTGGGACGTTTGTAGGACAAAAATGCAAAAGCTAATTCACAGCTGGTATCTCTGGAAATGTGAAAGGCAGATGTGCAAGGCACAGGAGAGCTTGCCAGGAGAGGAGATGTAATTCAGGACCAGTGAGGTCCTTTTGTTTTGAAACCTGCAGATGGCATGCTGGGAAAAAAACCACCAACCCAAGAACAGTGAAGAAAGGTGATACAGATGAATGACAAATATGTACACATATGCTAGTCAAGATGTGGCATCAAAAACCCAGTAAGAGGTGAATCCCACAGTAATCAAGATGGAAAAATGAGGATCAGAATTAAAGCTTTCCCAGCAGGGACAAGGAATGGCTGCTTGGTCAGCACATGCTTTCCTAAATGCTGAACACCTTCTCCAGTCTTTGTGCTGAGTCTACTATCCAGACATCAATGAATACGGACATGCTGCTTCCTGCCCATGTGCATCCTGAGATGGGCTGGCCAGCAGCTATCCTGGCATAGATGGCATCAGACAGCATGAACAATATGCACTTCATATACCATTTTCATGGTGAAATCCTAAACACTGCTGTATTCCCACAACTGACAGACAGTTCTGCTTCAATTTTCTTGGTACAATGAGCACTTTCTGTCCAGAACCTGCATTTACCCACTGGCTTTGATGTTTTGACATACTGAACCATGTTAGCCAATACAGATATAGGTATTGGTTACCTGGAAATTTCTTTGCTCGAGTAACAACATTCACACATCTCTTACAACGCTTCTTTCAGCTGGATGGACCAGGATAAGACCTCCTGAATATCCTTCTACTTATATTAGATTATTATATTATGTATTTTTGGAGACAAAACACATAGAAATACCTCCTCCTGCAGAGTATGAACAATTCAGTATGATAACAGAACTTTCAAAATACAAGACAACTTCCATTTTTCTGCAGGATCTACTTCAGTAGGTTTTATCTGTACACATGTACATTACCTTTCCTGCAGGACTGAGAGACAGTCTTTCAAAATCATGTTTATGTTCAAGTCCAGAGAGCAACTACAAAGAGATTTCCATAGTAATGGACCTTCTTCAGTGAAAGCCAAGGTCAACACTAACTGTTAACATACAACAGCTATAATGTTAGATATAAAAATTTCACAGAATCATAGAAAGGTTAGAGTTGGAAGCAACCTTAAAGATCACAGAGTTCCAACCTCCCTGCCATGGGCAGGGACACCTCCCACTAGACCAAGTTCCTCAAGCCCTCACCCAACCTGGCCTTGAACACTCCCAGGGCTGGGGCTTGCAAAACTTCCCTGAGCAACCTCTTCCAGTGCCTCACCACCTTCATGGTAAAGAATTTTTTTTCTAGTATATAATTTAAATCTCCCCTCTTTCAATTTAAAACTATTATCCCTCATCCTATTACAACACTCCCTGACAGAGTCCCGCTCCAGCTCTCCCGTAGGCTCCCTTCAGGTACTGGAAGGTTGCCTGTTCTCATAGGAGAGATGCTCCAGACCTCTGGTCATCAATTTCTTCTTTTTATGACCATGGAGAATGCCTGAAGGAGACTTCTACTGTGGAAGTATTGGCTAAAACACCGTAGAAGTCTAGCAGACTTCAACACTGGTGACAAAAATCATTTTGCTTTGAGGTAGTCACTATGAATTGGACTGTGACACTTAACTGAAGTAGGTTTAAAGCTCCTGAATCTTTTCAGAAAATGAATGCACCTGTGAGGACCACCCTCCTGAATTAAAAGTACAATATTGAGTCTCATTAACAAAAGCTCATGACTTCCAAGATAATTATTAACTCAGCTGGAGAGAATAGCTAGCAGGGATCTTACTTCAACAAGTATAACAAGACAATCAGCAGGTGTTTAATGTGAGTTATCAAGCCTCGAGAAGAATGAGAATTTTCTTGCACATCATTCCTTGGCAGGAGGAAGTATTCAGCCTACCCAATTTTTAAGTTAAGAGGAACTGCCACATTACTGTCATTAGCATTGCAAAATGCTGAAGATGACATATTTGCTTGTTTATTTTCATCCGTGTGATAGCTGCTTAATGCAAAAAGAGAGAGCTGAGATGCCTGTGTCTCATCTGAGGAGTGTGCATAATGAGGTCTTCAGGTAAAACTCTCTCCCTTCCCCCAGCCAGAAATGCCAATTTTGCTTCAGAAAACTTTAGAAAAGAGAATCTGGTTGAGTTACTGGAGACAGAAAAATGATCAAAGGGAGCCTGCGAGCTGAGGCATACCCCTGCTGTTAGTGACTAATAGGTTTGTTTCTTGTGCCAATGCCCAAAGGAGCTGCAACACCTATTGTAAGAGTCTCTGAAATTAAGCCCAAGTAAGAGAAATAAAAGGTTATAAAGGAGAGCTCATTGAAGGATGAATGGAACTTTAAAGTCAAATACACTGAATTACTATCTCTGCCTGCTTCAGAGGGAGACTAAATTCACAGCTAAACTCTTACAAGGAAATATTTTTTCTGAAATGCATGATATTACTGAACTACTTGTCGGATTATTGCTACAAAGTGAAGGCAGCGTAACTCAAAGAATAGGAGAGAAATAAAAAGGTACATAAGTTGTGGGGTTTTAGTTCAACAAAAGTACTGAGTTAGCTGTAGCAAGCTAGATGCTTTCTTGTTCTAATACTTTATTTGGCAACTGTGGAAAAGGAGCGGGCAGCTGCTTATTTCACTTAGCCTAACAGAATGTAGTGCTGTCCCAAAAGACAAATTACTTAAATACTTCTTGTAGGAAAGAGTGCCAATCATATCAATATGATCCATCTTTCCTTATTTCCTTTACAATGTGCTAATCTGGGAACACTTTTTTCTTTTTTTTCTTTTTTTTTTTCCAATCATAAAAAAATGAATACATTCACTCTGGCCAGCTAGGAGAAATAAATAATTTAGAGTACATTTTAAATACAGATTATTACTGACACAAACACTCTGGGTGGCTGATTAAAAAAGTCAATGGCTTCCAGCCACACTGAAGCTAGAAAACGATGCATAATGGTCTGTTATGCCATTTGAGAATTAATGATGACATCAGGTAATTTCAACACCGTATTGCCAAGAGACAGGAAGGAAGGAAGAAAGGTTTTTTTTTCCATTCAGAGTTAAATGCTCCCTGCAGTATCTGCAAACCTAAATATTAGAACAACGTACTGAAGAAAGCCTTAGAGGCTTCAAATCTTATGTTAGACTCACCAGTGGATGTAACCAAATGACCTGGCAGAATTAAATATCAGAATGTGTGACTTAAAGTCCAGAAACAGTAGTAGTAGTGCTACTACTGCTACTGCAACTATGACTAAGACTTCTACTATTAGATTTATTCTGCATCACACTTTATTCTACAAGCTTTTTGAAAGTGGAAACAGTAAACAAGGGTCATAAACTCTGAAAAGAAATTTGAGACTTATATTTTAGGTTTAGTAGAAAGTATCAATAAGGACGGGAAATCTTCACCACTACTGCCTAACAGTAGTCTGTAATCACATACTATTCAGCAGAAATCATCTGGGAGGGAAAAGCATTGCTCAGATAGAAATTTCCTAACCTTCTAGGTGATAACACCACCATCTGAAGTGGTTCTTGAAGCTGTATGTATCATACCCCACACTGACCTGTTTGAAAAATTTGTAACTACAAGACTGGGAAATTTGAGATAATTAAGTAGGAACATCAACCTCAGCCTCCAAATAACAACTGTAAAGGTCTTCTGAGTACATCAAGAACTTACTTTCTTTGTTCACGAGACTGCGATAATGCATCTTGCTACCCCAGCATATAATGGAGAAAAATTTGCAAAGCAGAAGAATATACTCCAAATAGCCCTCTAAGAATACTTGGACCCAAGGACATTTACCCACCTTCAGACTGACCCCTTACAAACAAGATAAAGACTGAGATTGCTTAAAAATAATTTTTGGAGGCAGATGGAACCTCTGCTGGAACAAACTATTACTAAACAGAAGTTTAACTACCCTCCATAGCCTCTAAATGAGAAAGAAGATAAAAGTTGTGTATTGATCTTCACAGTAAACTTTGAAGAAGGTGTTTAGCTCCTGCTGATGGTGAAGACTACAATCAGAGAGTTTTGTGAACAGAAAATGAGGAGTAGTCAGATTTAGAATATTTCACTTCAAGCAGCTTTAAATAACATAAAGCTTGCAAATTAAGATATTTATGCAGTTTAATGTTTGTAGTAATCTCTCTCAATTTTAGGTCCGTTCATACACGAATAGCTACTTCAGCCATCTGTGAATACTGCTTTTCTTCTGATAAGAAACACGTGTGACCAAATATTGATAAGTTCCCCCTACCAGATCTACCTCTACAGATAATGCCCTTCTCCAAAAATCTCATCTCAACACTCAGGAAATACAGTAGCTCTCAGTTTTTGTGCTTCAAAAGAGGTGTGCCTCAACTTCTAAGCTCATTGCGCTGCCCTTTTCTCAAATATTCAATTACCCTTCATTTTCTATCCACAAGTCACTTGATTGTCATCTTTGCTAAAAGCAGGCACCAAAGACCTACTTCGAAGTTTCCTTAAAATTATGAAGACTGTTACACATCCCAAATATTTGCTTTTCATACTACACCAGTAACTATGTATAATCATGTGAGAAAAGTATTCTGGTTATTAATAAAGACACAAGATTTTATTCATGTTTCCAAGATCTTTTCCTAATATCAATAACTTATTTTATGTTTTAGCTAACAGCAGAAATGCTGAGCTCAAAAATATGTGCTGATTTATTGCCAGAATTTAATCAAACTGTAGTACTAGTCACTGTGGAGTTAATTAATCAAGCAGTAAAATGATATATACTTTACATCCTTGCTTGGGTGTGCAGCTGTATCAGTTTGGAGTGTAGGTCCCCAGGTATTCAAACTGATGGGAAATTAAGGTGCAGCAATGACTTTAGCAGAAACTCTCAAATTCAGTGCAGGTGATTTCCTGCGTGTGGCAACAGACCTCCATTTATTTTGCAATAAGTCAGCCACACTGCCTCATGCTAATGGGGTACGTGCTGTTGAACCTACTCTAAGAAAAGACATAACATGAAGGAGCTCACTTTGCGTGTCCTTCAGAATACCGTGGTGTGCAGACTCTGTTACAATAGAGTAATAACGTTAACTAAAACTTTCAGTCTTCAAAGGAAATAGTCTTCTCTCCTGAACTCTAGTACTAAAACTCACTTCTGAACAATTTGGGTGGTGCCAACCGTCAATGTTGGGTGAAGCGCCCTTAGGTGAGGCTCCGGCTCCGTGATGGTCAGTCTTGAAACAACATTGTTATTACTGAGGAGGTAATACATTTTACAGGATAATACAGGAGGGGCAATGGGCACAAGCTGGAACACAGGAAGTTCCATTCAAATATGAGGAAAATCTTTTTTCCGGTGAGGGTGACAGAGCACTGGAACAGGCTGCCCAGGGAGGTTGTGAAGTCCCCTTCTCTGGAAGTTTTCCAGACCCACCTGGATGCAGTCCTGAGTGCTGTGCTCTGGGCAATCCTGCTTTAGCAGGGGAGTTGGACTAGATGATCTCTAGAGGTCCTTTCCAACTCTGACAATACTGTGGTTCCTTGATTTCTTTGGCCACCAATGAGATGAAAGATGAACACTGTAATTCCTTAAAGTTATTTACTTTATAGGTACACTGCATCCGAACTCTATGCTGCTATATGAAGCAGAACCAACTATTTTCAAAAGAAAGTTAACCTATCTATCTATCTATCTATCTATCTATCTATCTATCTATCTATCTATCTAACTATCTATTTATTTATTTATATTTTCTTAATTGCTCTAACAAGCAGCACTTGGTTGCACTAATGGAACAGAAAGGCAGATTAAGATGCATCGAGCCACATTTCCAGCTCCTCCTTCAGTCATTTGTTCTCCCCCTGTCATCTGTTTGCAGCCACCTTCACCCATCAATAAACTGTCTGTGCATCTGTGCTATGAGTGGGGCTACCGAAATAATCACGGTTTAAAATGGAACTGTTGAAAGAAAACAAAATCCCCCAAAAGGCAGATGGTCAATGAGTGATGGTGGTGAGGGATCAAAACAAAGAAAGGCCTGCCAAGTCCTTGAGTGAGAGTGGGTGAAATTTCTTGTGATGTTTTGGCCACCGAAGGAAAATGGTTTGTGTAACTACAATTTCAATACAGATAGTAACTTACTCTCTACACTCCCCCCAAAAAAATCCCCCCCAAAAAATGGTTTGTGTAAGTACAATTTCAATACAGACAGTAACTTACTCTCTACACTCCCCCCCAAAAAAATCCCTGCTGCAGAATTATTTAGCAACAAGCCTTTGATCAATACCAAAGTAGACAAAGTCAGAACCAGTGATCTCAAGGCAAAAACTTTGTCCCATCAGCAATTACTGAAAATACCCAATTTCCATCTTACACTATTTTTCCACAATATGTAAGACATAATGAATAACCTCCATCCACACATGCATGTAAAACATTTCAAGGACAGTTTTATAGCTGATAGCCTCATGAGTAGCCTCTGCCATTTAAATGCAATTTAGTTTTTTCAGTGTAAAAAATGAAGCTGCTACAGTTTTATGTCCAAAATAAGGCTTACCAGTTAAAAATCTGACTAATAAAAAAATTGATTTCTTAGCCAGGTAGAAAGTATATAAAATCAGACCTTTAAGAAGTACAAGCTGTTCCCAATTTTTGATCCTGTAGAGGTACTCTACATTTCCAAAAGGAAAAAAATGTATAGTTTAGGCCTCAGAAATTTATCTGGCTATAGTGAACAGCCACTCAGGAAGATTGCTGTGACCATTTTCATTAATATAAAAGGAAAAAATCAAGACATAATTTTTTTTTGGTGATATTCAAGCTATTTGATAGAAGTTTCTTTGGTCAACAATGAGGTGCAAAGTAAAATTTTGCAATATAACAATATGACAGCAATTACTCGTGCATGTTTGAATAAAGTAATTTTTGTACTCAGATGAGGACTACATTCTAAAATCTTACAAAGTAGTATAAAAATGCTCAGAAGATCAGTTTGAAAAGTAAGTAAAATAAGGTGAAGCAGATAAGCATGAATAAAGAGGCTGGTTCTTGGGGCTCTTCCCAAGGCAGCTTTTTGTTAATGATAGTATCATCCTGTTTTTGTCAGCTCAGGTTAAAGTAAATCACATCAATAATTGCTTTGATTTTAGCAATAAAATATTCTATTTGACTTCTTGATGCCTACTTCACAACTTTCTGTGACAAATTAATTTTAGACAGATAATAAGCATTAACTGGGCCATATTGAATCACAGTTTCATCTAATAGGCAACACAGACAAGCCTTATTATCTCAATCTCCACTTGTCTTCATTTCTACATGTCCTATAAATATCTACTATCCAGTTTACATTGACATGGGGTCAATTTACAAGCTGGTTGATTATCAGCATGGGATTATACATAGTGAAGAAAATGCAGATTCTGATTTTGAGGCAAAACTCATAGTCTTGGACTACTTTTTTACTTTTTCCAAGTTTATTTTCCAGCTTTGAAAACTGGTCCTGGAAAATGGACTTTGGTATTAAGTCCAGTAAAAAAGATGTGGAAATAAAATCCAGATAACTGTTCTGGTGATAAAGGATGAGAGCGATCCATCCCTTCCCTGATGAATCACAGAATCTTCGTAGTTGGAAAGGACCTCTGAGATCATCGAGTCCAACCATAAACACACACACACACCCTACAATCTTGGCCACTAGAGAATGCCCTGAATTTCACATCTATATACACATTTCTTAAATACCTCTCGGGATGGTGAGTCAGCCACCTCCCTGGGCAGGCCGTTCCAGTGCCTCACCACCCTCTCAGTAAAGTAATTCTTCTTAATATCTAATCTGAACCTCCTCTGCCACAACTTCAGACCATTTCCTCTGGTCCTATCTTTATTCACCTGGGAGAAGAGCCCAACTCCCACTTCTCTGCAACCTCCTTTCAGGTACTTGTAGAGGGCATTTAGCTCTCCCCTCAGCCTCCTCTTCTCCAAACTAAACATGCCCAGTTCTGTCAGCTTCCCCTCATATGATTTGTTCTCTAGACCAGGCATCAGGCACCATCTAGCATCAGGACTCTGTGCTTCGTCAGACATAATAAAAACCTTATTTTTTTTTCACCAGACAAAACTGACCTAGCTAAATGTGTCCAGTTCAATGTAGCCCAGTTTTTCATGCCACTGACTTAGTCCTGTTTTCACCTGTGTTGAACCTCTGCAAACCTCCACAAACACCTGAACAGCCTCAGCATCCCCAACCACACCATGGGTGGTAGATATGTACGTGCTGCATGCCTAGAGACAGGGAAAATCTAAAGACAAGTGTTTCCCCTGCTGAACTGAGCTCATTTTGCCTGAGCAGCCAAAGAATTACAGGTATTTTTTTTGTGGAGAAGGACCTGGACAGCTGTGAAATCTCACTTGGAAATCAATGGGAATTTTCCCATTGACTTTGGTGAGAACAGGGTTGCACCAAAAGCTCAACAACCTTCTGATTCAGCTTTTGGCCAGCCATGGGCTCCAGCTGCATAACAAGTACCTAAAAGCTGTAAGCCTTTGACTAAAGGGTAGAGAAGATGTGTACCACCGCAGCCCCACCACCACTGTATGATTATAACCGACTGGGAAGAATCTTACTTTAATACCCAGGCAAATGTGGGGTTTTCTGTTTAATTTAAAGTAACAGTAATTTTATATACATTTTTTTTCTCGACATGATTTTTTTCCCAACGTGATTTTTTCCCCTGTTTGTTCAGTCTCTTCCACATACAGCCAGTGATCCTGTGAATACCGATGTAGATGAGTAATTTTCCGAATGTGTCCAGACCATACTGCTGACATAAATAAGTAGGTATGCCTATATGAACAAGGTCATTTGGGGGTAACTATGCAACAGGAAATGCTGTCCCAAAGTTTTAACATTCTGAATGTGTTGCAAAAAAAAAAATAATCAAAAAAATCCTGCCCCTGAAAAGTTAATTTCCCTGAGTAACTCTCAGAATATATTAAAAACGTTCAGGTTATTAATATTAATTAATCAATTAATACTATTATAATTAATTAATTACACAGTGCCTGCAGTCCTGGAAAGGGATCTTTATGTGCCTGAATAATAAAAAGATGACATTCTACTCCTGCAGTGCAGGAGGAATTTTAAAAGATCACAACTTTTAAAATATTCTTAGCCCTTTAATCCTTCTGCTGAATTAGTCTTTAACATGCATTTGGCTTTTGCAGCCACAGGATGGCATTCACTGCTGTGCAAAGGGTCAGTGAAATGTAAGTAGAGCCTAGGAAATGTACTTTCCATCTGGGGAAAGGAAATATTTAATCAAGAATGATTCATATAAATTTACTGCTTTGTACTGATAACAACCATTTATTCCAGAATGTAACACCAAAATCTTACCACGCACAGACCTTAAGGTTCATGTTTTTACTGTATGGTCACCAAGGCCCTCAATAGATACCTATCTTGCATGACTTCAGTAAGCTGGGACCTTCTAAAAACACAGAGCAGCAATTCCAATGTGGGATACCAGCAACTGCATAAAGCACTTCAGTTTCACTTCCATGGTTTATGGAGTCACAGTAACTCCTTAATGGATTTATATAGGCTCATAATTTACTGTTTATTTTCCCATTAGGGCAGTATATGGAGTGGGTGTTGACACATAGCATACCAACAGGAGGACAGTTGGACTGAACGAATGGCCAAGGTGAACGATAATTGGATTGCAAATGTCAAAGAGTGCGGTTGAAAAGCCAGGTACGTCAACCCACACATACTTTTCCCAGTTGTAAAATAAAAGTTAAGAGCAGGGACAATCAGCTACAAGTAGTTACAATTTATTACAATTTATAGAGTTAGGTTTGAAGTCAGTGACAAGCAGCATCCAATTAACTTCAGTAGAACTGTCTAATGCCACTGGTACAACGACTGGATTTAGAGTGAAGAACAAGAATGTCAGATCGAAAGACAACCTAGTAATGCTATTAACCTTTGTGAGATTGTCCCGCTGATAATGTGATCTGGGGGACAATAAAACACTGCATGAGACAATATGCCCAATCTGGTAGTGCAAGACTGATATATGGGAGAAGGTAGAGAATTTTACTGGATTCATTTTATGGGCCTCCAATTAGCCCTCACCAGCTGAAGGGAGATAAAGGGGCGAAGCGGAAGGAGTCCTTCTAATGAGTAGCTTTGGTTTGTAGTAGAAAAAAGTGGAAAAAAGAAAGTTTGAGGAGCCGCTTTGCTTTTAAGATTGTTTTAGGAGGTGTTAAAGGGACTGGGTACTTTGTTGAAAATAGCCATGAAAAAGCTCCTGATTTATGGGAGCTCTTGAGCAGCACAAGTGTATCCTGTCAGGATCAGCACAGGAAGCATGATCCCTTGGCACAGGGAGATCGGATACGTCAGCCCCATGTGCTAATCCCCGTGGTTAGACACTGGGGTCAGGACTGTAGATGCTCGCTCATGATGTGGAACTCCGGTTGACACCATCTATAGATGCTGCTTCTGCTTCTTTTGAGAAATGGTATACAAAATATAAATATGTTTGTTCTCCAACAGTGCATCCAGTTTTAGAAATGGAGGATTAAGAGCGGGTCTAATCCATGGATTACTGATCTGATAAAGTATTTAAATCTTATTTACAGACTCAGAAAGGAAAGGCAGTTTGTCAATCAAGTGAAGTTTAAGATGCAATTCCTGTTTTGCTATGTAAGTCTGGTGAATGTGTGCTCAATAACCTTTAGAAAATAGAGCATGAATGTATAATTTATTCAGGTACAACTGCTTAGGCATCCAAGGGCTAGTGCAGTGTAATGCACACCAGAGAAACCAGGGAGGTTCTCAAGTTGGGAAGTCCTGAGGTAGCTCTCAGTCCATATTGCAGAGTGGAGCAGAGGGAAAGGACACCAACTTAGTCCTGCAAGAACTATACGAGGTACGGAGAACACAGCCCACAGCTCTGTGTAGGGTAATTTCCCCTGTCAAGAAGCAGGATAAATGACTGCGTCACGCTGAGCACCATGAGGCAGCAGCAAGGATTTGTTCTGGGAGCTCAGCAGCTCACTGGAAGTTGGGCGTCCCATCACCGGTGTGATCCATCACCAGGCACCCTCCCAGTGCTGCAGAAAAACAAAATCTTCTGTATGCTTCAGAGTTCTTTTTATGAAAAAAGTTATGGCTTCCAATTGATACTTTCACACTGAGAGTTATATATTATGAGAATTAAATTCTCGGAGAGAAGACATTTAAAGCAATATTATTTTACTATTAAAAATGCCATTCCTTGGCTGAGGTGCTGCAGACTCAGGAAGGATCTAGTGGTTTGAAACAAAAATAGTGGAAGATCCTTGACTGTAGATATACTTGGTAAATGCCAATGCAAAAAAAGAGAAAAATGGGCTTTAGTACCCAATTTACCCAACACCACAAACGTAGCCAAACTGCACACAGAGAGTTTGTGGGGGTCCATTTGAACACCAAGGTTTTGGTGAGAAGCAAAAAGGACTATATTCAAGCAAATCTCCCGTGTCAGTTAATATTTTTATTCCTTCTGCTATATTTTATGGTCTTCTTTCAAGACCAAGCTAATACACTTATCTCATTGCCTTCTGCTTCCCTCTCAGTTAAGAGAGGACATGCCATTTTGGCATGCTTTGATGTACCATATAATGAAGCATCATCTCTGCTTAGCTAAAATATATAGTTTAAAACTCATGACTTCCTAGAAAATTTTGGGGTGTTTTTTTAAACTGTGGTAAATTTTTGTTGTTGTTGTTTTAACGAAAAAAAGTGTGGCAATATAAACCTACGTGTTTAAATTCTCTATGTCTTTTTTTCAACTAAGTCTTTAAAATAGCTCTCTTGCTTTGAAGTTTAAGAACACATTTTTATTTATACAATATCTTAAAATTTATCTGTAAGGACAGTGGAAGGAAACAAGATCTACAGGGAAAAACAAATATATTTTAGGCAATGACAGAAAGTTTTAAGCTATTTGTTGGCACCTCGATTAAAGATAACATTGGTCCTCAAAAAAGTCAAAGCCATAAATTGGTAGATTTCTATTAGTAATATTTGTATTTACTACTTTCCTAGGGATTGTGAGAAAAAAAAATCATTATTTTGATTCTGACTCTTTTGCTCTCAATTATTCAAGTTAATCATTGCTTTGGAATATTTAGAATATTCATGCCAAAGAAAGTATTACTTTTTGCCAAGACATATAATGTACTCTAGAACTGCTATGATAACATTTTGAATGTCTTTGTATCACGAGAGATTAGCAAACAGCAATATTACATTTCAGAATGAGGAGATTAATCTATTTCCTGACAACTGAAATTTGTTAGGCTGGGAAAAGACAATTACTGCTTCTGAGGGCAGATTTCATAGCACTTGATGCTTCAAGGCCTTTGTACTTTTCTGTTTAAATCATATCTTCATAAAAAGCAAAAGAATTGTTTGGTCTCTGATTTTTATCATGCTAAAGTCAGATAAGAAAAGCATTAGGATTCTTATGTTCCATGACAATATATTTAGGGAGAAAAAAGGTGTCAAATATGCTTATTAAACTGATTCTGAACCCGATTAGAGGTTTTCTTATCTCTAGGTGTCTAGTAAATACTCTAATTTGTGTCATGTTACAAATTAAGCTGAATACTCCAGTCTTATTTCAGCACATTTTAGAGGATTATGCACTTTTGCCATAAAGAATATTTTTAAAATAAAAAAATACACATTCTTTTCAGATTACCATGTTTTACATTACATTCTTCTACCTTTTCTAGTATGTCTTTTCTGTTCCACCTAAATGTTGAAGGATTATGTGGCAGTGGGACAGAGTGGCAATCTGGGAATATGAAACAAGAGATGAAGAAGGAAAATCCATAATATTGAAAGACATTACAGGCTATGGTGAGAAGACTGTTGCCTTTGGATGTGATGAGACTCCAGGAAGATGTTGTGTATTCAAGGTATACTAGGAAGAGGTTCTCACCATGTGCATGGACTAGTGGTGGCAGTTTGGGGGAATTCCAGTACATCCCCAATACGGCATATTACGAGACCCTAGATAATAAGAGCATTAACAAGCTGGAGACAAAAAAAAAAACCCCAAAGAAACCCAAAACTACAACACTAACAGAATTGTAGGAAGAAGCACTGATAAAACCCAGACGATGTGATTCTAGACTGATAGTATGATTCATGGGAGACCTCAAGAATAAGGATCTCTGCTATGATGGAGAAGAGAGCTGTAGAGGAGATAGTAAAATCTGATAGAACTTGCAAAAGGGAAGACTTGTTCCAGTTTTTCCCTTGTGGAGGGGTTGCCTATAAACCACAGGACTCACAATTGAAGATGATCTGTGGAAAGGACCACTTAAGCTGCAGGTGTCCTAGGAACCATCTCCAGTCAAACTGCATAGACACTGCAACAGCCTGTGATCAAAGAGTATGTCTTAAACCAACCCAAAGTCCACTCAAGTCAAAGGAATTGGAAACATAGTGCTGGGATCCCTATATGACTTATTGCAGAGTGGCTGGATATGATCCATATAAATGGTGGTGGCAAGTGAAGTTGCTGTGGAAAAGTCCCAGAATTAACTTTTTTACAGATAAGAAACATGAATTCCAAACAGTTGAGTACAGGTCACATCATGAAAAAGGACAAGTGGAATGAAAACTTGATTAAGGGCATGTTTCTAAATGATGGACTAATTAAAAGACATATTTGGATTTCCTGTACTCAGAAAGGATTTTAGTACAGATGCAATGTATTCCTAGCTGAGGAAAGAGATGTTCTGCCTTAAATGCAATGCTCACCTTGGTCTTCACCAAGGAAGCAGGGAATGGAGACCTCCACAAAATGCATGTGTGCGTGCATGTGTGTGTGCTCACACACTTACAGACATAAATTAACAGTCTGGCAACTGATGGGTATTGCAAGTGCTACAGAAAACATGATATAGCACTAAAGCAGACATGCTTCAGATAACACAAAGGCTCTATACATCTAAAATAGATTCAAATCATGTGAAAGATTTCCTGCTGCTTCTGCAGGAGATTAAAACATTGGTACATTCATAAAACAAATGTGAAGATTTAGCAAAACAGTGTGCCCTTCACAAAGACTCTTTGTCTCACCAAGCATGGAGCCTGGCAAAAGAGACATCCTGAAAGGGTATATTTGACCAATTTGGGCCTCATAGGTGGGCTCCAGCCCCCAAAAAGAGAGTTACAGACCTTAAGAAATGTACAATGAAGAAAAAAGCTGTTAACCCTGAGCTAATCTATGAGCTAACCCCTCAGTGAGAAAGCAACATTAGACCAAACTCCTAAATCCTGACAGAAAAAACCCCAAACTTGGTATAGATTAAGCACAGAATTTTCCTACCCAAGCTTAGATGAGGAAAGATTTATAAAAAGAGAAGGAACACCATTAATATGTCCCTCTCTGTTTCAACAGCATTTAACACATGGGTGCAGACCTATTTTTCAAACCACACAATAATGTTTGGTGTTCTAATAATGCTTTTCCATCCCATTTGCATTGATCTAGTGCTCTGCCATCTTGTAGTCCTTCAAACAGAGAAGAAGAAACAGGTGTTGGGTATATTTTAAATTGCTTTTCTCTAATGTGTTCACTCACCCATTTCCAGACATATCTGGGGAAATGCAGCCGCGGACGCCGATGTTTGGTTCTCTTGTCCTGAGTACTATCAGGGATAACTTTAAGAAAATCAATGCTCAATGCTACTGAAGCCGGACCAAGCACACCATTCAGGATAAGCAAAGGAATTCAACTATCCCCCAGGATAATAAATACAACTTTCCCCTCTCCACAGTGGCATCACATATGTCTTAACATAACGCTAACCGAAACGTCACTTTCTTGCATTACTTGACTTCACAACTGCATGATGCACACTTCAGGGAGATTTGAATTAGGTCCAGAGGGTCAAAGAAATGTTGATTCACCTCTAGGCTCCAAGGAGATGCTCAGGATCTTGCAGGATGTCGGCCAATAGTCTGGATTTGCTTTCTGGCACAATTCCACCTTCTCTGTTACGCCTTTAGAATAGGTGGAAAATGCCTGATAAGATAGCACAGGAAGCCTGTATGCTGAGTATCTCCTTCTACACTCGCATGTGATAAGGTGCTTAAAGCCAAGACCTGCTGGTAGATTGATGTGGGTCCACAAGGAAAATCCTAAAAGAGGCGTGTGATGCCCAGCACTAAAAAGCCGACAGCGCTGTGCTTTGTGGATTTTCATTTCCTCATTTCATGACCCAACAGTTCAGGTCAGTGACTCATGAAATCTGTAAAACAAGCGCCCTCCCCTCCTCAAACACCAGATATATGCAAATCATTCCTTAACTAAGGCAAAGCTCTAGGTAACCAGAAATGTAATTTTTCTAATGAGATACAACAACTGCATAGACAGCAGTGTTTGCCCTGGACAGCTCTGATCTTGCCATGCCCTTCAAAATACAAACATGAATTACTGGGTTAACTTTTCATCTAAAGGACTAATAGGTTCTTAAATCTGGATGGTAATATCAATTGTTCCCGGCCCATTTCTATCAGACTCATTGTCCGGTGAAATATGATTTTGTGGAAAATACACTTAGGGCAGTATTCTGCTGTAGACTGTGAATCTGTCATCCTATATACTGATGAACTGGGAAAATCAAATCTCTTCCCTGAGCTAAGGAGTGACTAAGTAATAAATGAGCTGTGATATTATTTTTTTTTAATAACCAAATAAATTAACACAAGCTTACAACACATCTATAAAAGGTCTGTAAACTATTTAACGCATTTCTAGAATTGTCAAGCACTCACAACAAAACCCCAAAGTTTTTCACATTGAGTTACAATTTTTGATTTGGGAAAGCCATTAAGCATAGAGAAGAGGACTACTTTTCTTCATTACTATCACTACCCTGAATCAATAGAATGGATTAACCAAACAAGTGTGAGATTTCTAATGCTTAACTAAAATTCTGCCCTCTAAGAGCTTCCATGCAGTATCAGTTTAGCTGGATGGTTTAAGTACTCTCCAAGAGAAGCCAGAATCAGACACCTGGGTATAAATGATGCACTAATTGAGCTATCAGCAGTCTGTTTATTTTTGACATTATCCTGGCTTTAGCATGTGTAAAACATTTTTAACAGAAACAATCTGATCTTGAGACAGTTAAAAAGAATTAGATGAGTACTATCTAAAAAAACAAAGACTGAAATCAACTATAAGCACAAGGCAAAAAGCAAACAAAGCATCCCTAGGGTTGACTTAAAGTCTACACACTTTGTGGAAATGTCATAGACATTCTTTGCACATTCAGTCTCTCAAGGCTATTGGTAATTCACTGAATAACTGAAATGAGCTGAGGGTCACTGCTGCTATTTGATATATGTGGACTCATTCTTGCTCCTTATCTTTGGTGTATATTATGTCATCAGAGTTGTGTGTACATTTCCTATTGGCTACCTGAATTTAACACAGGATATTAAGGACTTTAAATACACAACTCTTTTTTTAATTATTATTGAAACTTATTTTGCCTTATTATAATTTTATGAAGATTTTTTCTTATTTAGTAAGAAAAAAAAATTAAATTCCACATACATGAAGAAACATGTTATTAAACTCAGTTTTCCCAATGCTTACACTTTGTCGTCTGTGTTACTTCTCAAGTAGCTATCTAAAATAAAGGGACATCTAGGAGCTATTGAAATTTGCAATAATTAAAGAAAGGAGAATAATCTGTAAAAATACCATGGCTTAATTATTTTGCCATTTAAAATCCCTGTTCATATTTCTTGCACAGAGGCCACAGTTAACAGCTGAAATTGTAGTATTTTCAGTGATGCACTTGACAAATCTTTATCTTATTGGATCGCATTAGAGACAATAGTCTAATTGAGGAGACCACTTATCACTGCAAACAGATGAGTCATACCAGGATTTTTCCTATATTTTGCTGTGTAAGACTTTGTGCCTGAATATACATGATGAGCAGTGTGCAATATCCAATGCAAATCTGTCTCTGAAAGAGTGTTTTCACCTCCAGTCATCTCCTGCCTTTGGAAAGTTGTTGGCTACTTCTGAAAATAGCAACTTGATGGAAAAAAAAATCTGGAGGGGAAGGAGGGGGAAGTGCAGCCCATGCTTCTCTCGAAAACAGATGAAGAACAACAGCTCCTGAAGAAGACAGGATGCAGGATAGAAATCTGCAGCATGGGATGAGTGAGCTCAGCATGCGCCTCTTACACTGGGGTCTCTGCTAGACCCACCATCACACCGACCTGTCCCACAGGTGGCTTCACCCTTTGCTGATAAATCTATAGAGAGGTAGTATGAGAGGAACATGCTTTTGATTTTTTTTTATGAACTGTTTATTTTCTTTCCTTTTTTTCCCCCTTTCTTTCCTTTTTTTCTTTGCTTTTCCCCTCCAACTTTGAAGTTGACATTCAAGTTCAATGTGTCACCATTGAAAGCTGACATCATGATACAGCTTTCATTGTCTTTTTAGAAAAAGTTTCCTCTACACACCTACTGTTCCACATGAAGTCCTTTCAGGTGTCCTCAAAATATTAAAAAATAGTTCTCTCATTTCCAACAAGCCCAGCCAGTAATAATTTTTAAGCTCAATTTGGAAATGAGAGGCTGTTTACCTATTTTTCCTTGCATCATCTCATAGGCTTCAATGTTAAAAAGGGAAAGGCATGTGCCTTTGGAGCCATTTAAACCTCAGACAAAATGTTCAATCAGACACACTGCCTCATTTTTACCCCATCACCAGCATGTCACCAAGAAAAAATGCAGCTTTCCCTGCCAAATGTGGGCAATGCTAAAGATCCATGAAACAAATGCCTACACAGATTCATAATCCAGGATTTAAGCAATGTTCAGCTATATAAACCCAATGAACTTCAGCTTTTGTACTTCTCCTGTAAAAAATATACATGAGCATATTGCCACACAGCTGCCTGTATTCTTCAGAAAACGCTGCAGTTTCTCAAACAAAGACCACTGAGTTCAAGCACCACCATTAGCAAAGGCTCCAGCCTAGCTGAACAGGCTGCAAGAGGGAAAGGGTTAAATTCCTTAAGTTCCTGCGTGGGAGATGCTGGAAGAAAAAAGGAGGATGGCAGAGAACGAAGCGTCAGTCCAATGCTGAACCACCAGTGTGGAGTTTGTGGGAAGAGCTGAGAGGCAGTACTATTTTGGGATGCTACTTTTCAGGATTATAAACCCTTTCTCCCCCACAAAGGCCATGAAGTTTTCAGAGGCAATTTCCCCCATGACATTCCAGAGCAAATTCCAAGTTGAAAAAATTATAGTCCCTCCATCAAAATTCTCCTCATAATTACAACTTCCCATTAAACGAGTGGAAATTTGAATTCTTTTTAGAAGGCTACAATTACAGCAGATTATTATGCCTCCCTCTAATTACTGCATGTAAATACATACCACGTAAAACAGTTTATTGTACCCTGTTAGTGTACTTACAGTAAATAGAAACCAATATGCTTCATTCAGCCCATGTATTTTGACACATCCGATTTACCAATTTATCTTCATTACAACCCCTTGCACTGTTACTGACATCCTTCTCAGAGCTACGCTCAAGCATCACAGCAGGAAGATTGATGAGGCTTGTATATACTGATTTGCGACAAAAGCAAGGCACTTGAGAGGCACTGCTCCTGTTCTGATAGCGCTAACTTGGCTAAAAATTAGCTGCACTAAGCCAACACTCTGCTCCCGCTTCTCCCCCTCATTAATTATGGTGCGTGACTCGGACCGCGAAAGGCTGAGGTTGTTGTAACACTCTTTTTAAACCTGTTGCTTTGTCAGTCTTGTAGAGATTTAAAGATCTGCCCATGCTTATTAGCAACCATTTTTATTCTTTAGAAAGGATTTGCTTAGACAAGTTTTCCACCATGGCAAAAGTGAAAAGGTAATTCCTGAATGAAGCAAACAGTGGTGAATTTAAGACAGTTTGGAAGAATGGAGAGATACTATGGACATCATTTTTAAAACCAGTTAAATGACTTGAGCCTTCACCACATGTGCTCATCAAGAAGAGACTAAATAGACCCAGCACTTTAAAAGCACCAGCTTATTATTCATCCAAGAGGATGAAGAAGTCACCTCTGGCTACAGATAATTTATCCTTCCAATCATAAAGTTTCAAAGAATGATGCTAGAACTGCACACTGAAGCCTGTAACTCTTTAAGCTCAATCTTTAGCTAAATACAGGTCTTGCCCCAGCAATTCCCAGCAAAATGAATACCCAGCAGTGGATGTGTTTTGCAGAGGGTTTTTGTGTTGGAGGCACAAGTAGCCCATCGTGTTCAGAAACCTCTCAGGGTGTGAAAGCATGTGCTGACATCCACTTTCCAGCCTGAATGCGCAAGTCAACAAGCTGTAGCCTAGATTCAACAATCCTCTCCCATCGAGCTGCACATGTACACTGTAAAGCAGACTAGGGACCATTTGTATTCTGGACATCTCAGAATCAGCTATCATAGCACAATGATGCAGACCCTGCATGAAATTGTTTAATTTTTATGTTTATTATTGGACCTCCATCAGTCCAGCAGCTGTTTGCATACAATCACATAGCAAAATCACTAGTTTGTGAAGCTGACAGACCAGCATTAGGAGGCAGCTACAACCAAAAAAAAAATATTAAAGTGGGTGGAGTTTTGTTTTTCCATTGCTCAAACTCCACTAACTTTCTTCACTTCTATTATCTTCTTCTTTTTAGCAATTTAGAGAAGACAGAATAAAATGTTAATATAGAAGTTGGTAGAATAAAATGCACATCCAGAAGAAACAAAGAAGCAAAAGAGAGAAGGGAGGAAACCTATAACAATAGTGCTGATGTGTGGAATTATAGAAAGAGAACAAAGACAGATCACTTGAAACCAGCAATTACACCTCACTGGGAAATACACTGCTATTTTCATTTATTTGTAAAGCAAGCAGGTAACTCTCAGATTCACCTTTCTTGTTTCAGATGGAGATTTAAGTACTTTATCCCAAATGCATACTCTTTAGAAAAGTCTGTGAAATAAACCACTTGCTTCTGGTTTGCTTCATATGAGATGCATTCAAGCGGTCATTTTCCTCCCATTTCAGGAAGAACCACTCCATTAGTAAGACTCCACTACAGCAAGAGACTGTCCTGTATAAATCCAGTGACATCCAATTTAAACCTAAGCAGAAAAAATCTACCTGATAACAAGCACTGAATAAAACCTACAGCCTTGCAAGCTATTACAAATGTGTCAAAAAAAAATAATGTCTGAAGTGGGGACCTTAAAAAACCAGAGCACTGACTATGCCATAATCAATGAAAGATCTGGAGAAGAAATAAGTTGGTTTTTTCCTCCCAAAAATCCCAAAACAAATAAAATAACCTCCCCAAAACAAACAAACAAATCTGAATTATTACAAAGGGGAGTCCGTTTCTGATGCTCTGACACATCTTGTAGCCCATGGTCTAGATACGTTTCTGTGCTCAGTTTGGGACATGCTGTTTGGTAAGTGCACGTCCTGTGACAGCAGCCACAGGTACCATTCCAAAAGTCACGAGGACACAAGTCCACACATCCAAAGAAGATCATTAAAGGAGGAAAGGAAGAAGAGATGCAGGTGACCTGGGCTCAGTACTCACTTTGCAACATGCTTCTTGTGTAGTTACAAGGGGAATCACTTAGATTCACCTCTCCTAACCACAGCAGCTTTAAAAATACATATCCAGTCCTTGCTGGTAATTCCCATTTCCTCCAATATGGACAGGAACAGATGACTCCAGAAGAGCCATCCTAAGACATCAGAAGTGGAGGTCTGGAGACAAGCATTGGCAGTACATACAATTATAATAACTAACATCTGCCATCTTATTTAATTTCGTTTTCTTAATGACTTCCGTGAAAGAGGAGGAAATAGTATTAGCAATGGTATTTGCTCAGTAAGTACTGGCCAGAACGGGTATAGCCCCGCTGTAAAATTCAGGTAGGGAAAAGCCAGGCTTATTAAAAATAATTAAATTTGCATTTAGGGAAGGTCTGTCAGTGCCTCACACACACACTGGGCAAAGGCAAATGGAGGTTGCCAGGTCAAGCACTAATCAGAACTTTTCAAAGGGAGCCAAGTTTGCTCTCTTTTACATCAGACAGACTATTGGAAGAAGGGTATGAAATGAAGCCGGAAGGGAAGTACTGTACTACTGGGGGACCATGGTTGTCTTGGCAATTAAGGCCTCCCCAGGGGGTTAATTACACACAGAGACAGCCAGGCATTTTTGAAAACGCCTTCCGAGCGTACCCTAGAAGGCACACAACTCGGTCAGCCTGGCTCTGGATCCCCAGCAGCTCGTTTGCTCCAGTCCCCGGAAACATGCCTCCCAAGAGGCACTGATGGCCAAAGTTGAGCAGCAGCTCAAAAGGTCGATTTGGCCACTGGGGCCATGTGCCTGACAGAGTCTGATTCCATTTGCTGCACACCATTCCCAGTTGGGCTTTGGAGCAGTGTGGTCCTCTCCCCACTTCTGCGGGACACCCTGCTCAAGTGTGTCTCTTCCCTGTAGCCTGCTCTCCACTTCCCTCCCCATTCATAAGCCCCAGGGTACAATATGACACTGATTTCTCTCTAGTACATCTTTAGTCCTCAAAATCTTGCAGGTAGTTATTTCTTCAAATGAGATAAAATTCAGGAGAAGGAATATATTAACTTGTATCGATGACTAAAGCCTAATTCCTGTAAGCAATTAAGCAATTATTTTTTCTTTTTGCTATTAATAGTAGCACTTCCCATCTGGATGGGAGTCCTCTGGCAAATGTGAATTTGGCATGTTGCACTGAAGTCTCTGAGATAAATGCAAAGGAGACTTACAGACCTAAGACTCACATCAGTAGATATATTTTAAAATCAATGCCAATTTCATTCAGCTTGTGATCTTCTCTGACAGTACAAACTGGAAAGCTTGCATTTATTTGAACACATGATTACTTTACTAACTTTCCAACTGAATAAATCCTAAACAGGGGAAAATCCTTTTATTCCCCTCCACTTATTTATGGCCTGGAATGTGTGACAACCTATAGTGAATTATCAAGAAAAAAACCCCAAATTGTATGGTAGTAAATTAATCTTTCTCACCTGTGTTCCGCACTAACTAAAAAAATTAGGATTTCTAACAAATATGAAATAACCATGGAATATGCAACAATACATTTTACTGCCAGATATTGATTGCATTGGGAACTATTTTGTCCAGATGCTTTTTAACTCATACGAATTTGAAGCGAATTTCCTAAAAAACGTAGTAGGAATGATTGATTATGCAGGACACCATGGTTATCTTTTCCATGTACCAGCAAGAATCAGGAATTCCTTATTACACAAATAGAGAAGAGAATAGAGTCAAGGATCTTCCACGCAATGGAAAAAAGCTTCACAGTAATGGGGTAAAACTGGTAGTTTACAAGTATATCACTCCATAACCAACATACGTGAGCTACTTTTATAAAGAGAAACATCTCAGGGCCAAGGGAATGGTTTAGACACTCTTTAGAGGGCAATTGTTAACTTGAAACTTGCTGTTGATAGTCCAAATAGGTGAAGGCTTAGAAATTATTCATTGATTCTGATGATGAAGTGAATATGAGCAAGGTCAAAGTTTGCTCTCATTCAAAAGAACAGATTGTACGTTAGATCTGAGATGCAAAACTTTAAACGTGTTTAACCTGAGAGACTGAGAATCTTGGCAGGGTTGGGGTGGTTTCACTTATTTAAACAAAAACAAAAAAAAAAGTTGCTCTGGATATTATAAACTTCTGTTAGAAATAAGATTTAAGGGCTAGAATAAAAGATTCAACTGAAGCAGATTAGAGGTGGGAAACAAGCATTGTATGTATTCGTTCCATTTTCTCCTATGCTTGTGAATTGCAAAATGTATTATTTTTTCTATATAATCAAGCAATTCCCAGCTTTGTGCGAGTCTGTCACACATCGAGAGACAGGAAAATATCACTCTCCTGGAACAGGAAGAAGTGATTTTAAACTACAAAAATCAGTTAACCTTTTAACATATATTTTTAACTTAATCTTACCTCCAAAAAATGCTCTGCTTGCTGTTCCCGATCCAATTTTCTTGACGTTGTTGTAATCAGACCTGTGAAAAAAGGATGATATTTGATTGCCAATACCTATTGAAAAATATGTATTTTGACCAGAAGAAAAAAAATCACTTTTCAAACACTTAAAGGGAAAAAAAATCTATTTGAAGCTATATCACACACAGATTTCTTGACATCTGCCAAACATTTTCTCTTGCAGTGCATCCACTATGACTTTCTAAGTAACAGTGAATCTGTTACTGAATCTGAATCTGAAAAAATACTGAATCTGAAAAAAAGTTAGCTGTGTGTCTACAGTTAGTGTGCTACATTTATTAGTGAATAAAAAACCACCTTACTAAAGAATCACTATTTGTCTAATGATTAAGTGCTTCAATGAATCATTTGCATTTGACTGAAATCCTTCCATAAAAAACCTCATTAAAGATTTCAGAGTTCTCAAACAATTAATGGGATAGGATGCTGATTACTTCCACGCCAAGAATACTTGACAAAGAAGGTAATTTCTGTAATAACTACTTGTATACATAATGATTTCCAAATGTAATCATTCTAATGCATTAAAGATTTTGTAATACAATTTCATCAATTTGTTCCATGTTCAAATTGAGTGTTTAAAATAAAGTACTCTTTTACATGAGGATGATCTAGATATCTGTTTTTAAAAGCCATGGACTTTCACAAATGATTAACCTCTTCTGAGATTTATACCATGGAAAGAAAATGAAACACTTCCAAAGTCCCCTCAAGAAAAGCGGTGAGTATCTTCTATGAACATAACTTAGCTTTTAATTTTGTTCTCACTAAAGATTTAAAGGGTAGATTTGAGTTTTCCCTCATACAAAACATTTCATTGGGTAGGAATATGCATCATGTGCTTGCTTTGTGATAGACTAGGACGAGTGTAAAAGGACCAGCTTTTCCTAGAGATAAGGCTGGTGTTGGAGACAATGCCAGTGGACGAAGTTGTTCTTAGAGATGAATTCCTTGTCTCTAAGATTACCAAGGAAGACAAGAAAATAAAAACTCCCTGTATTACCTATAATTTATTTAATCAGACCAGCAAACATCTAAACACAAATCCTTGATGACCCTAAACACTTCAAAAAAACCCCCATCAACAACATCTTACACCTACATAACACCTCTAGTCCCAGAAGGCTTCTACAGCTACAGCTCCTCACACACCATTGCCTTCTCCTTGGAGGAATCACTATTGATTTTGGTGAGAAAGGGGGAAATACTACTTGAAGTAATGGGATGAAAGGAACAAAGGAAAGTCCACTCAGCTTCCAATATTTCAGGCTTGTTATGAGATCTATTAGATCAAAGAAGGGGCATGCAAGGGGAGGTCACAGAAACCAGAGTGGATCATAATAATCACAAGGAAGAATCTGGTGCTGGCAAAAGGCTGAAAAAAACCCCAACTGGTATTGCCCACATTGAGCAATTCAAAACAGCTACACCATATGGGAGACATCTACTCACTGCATTAGTTTAAACAGACGTGACAGCATGGATGACAAATTGGTGTCATTCACACAAGAACCTCCCATGTCTAGAGGGAATGCAAACATATAGGAAAGAAGTTCCTAATTATTCAAGTTCAGCCCCAATAAATTGATAAATTGAAAATTTCAAATTTGAAATATCCCTGTTCATCATATGCATGGTCACTATGGATATTTATCAAGCACAACCTAAACTTGCTAAGGAATATGCTGATTTTTATATAGTCTTCCACTTCCTAATGTGCCACTATGAACTCCACCTACCTCTTTCTTAAACAAGAAATGTTAAGCTGTAAATTATAGAAGGTGTCTGTCTTCATCACCTTCATCAGACAGAGGAAGGAAACTGAGTGTCAGAATGGATAGCAATTCTATTTCACTGGTAAAACTCAACTCAAACAACTACTACTATTACTTCCCCTACTGTTCCTCCTCACAAAAGCTACTGTTATCACTAAAGGATTGTTGGTTGGTTGGTTGGTTTGGGGTGGGGTTTTTTTGGTGTTTGTTTTTTTTTGTTCTTTGTTTGTTTGTTTGATTGATTGTTTTAGAGCTTTTTAGACTGCAACAATGGTCAGAGAGCCTTCAGACCTGAATTTCCTTGTAGAAGAGGTATGTGATCATATGGCAAGTGTCTACAACAGAACTGACTATATTTTAAATATAGCAGATCTTAAAAGTTTTAGCACCCAGACTTAACCACTGGCCTAAAAGGGCAGGTGACCAGACTATTACCACTGGCTCTGCAGACCTGGTCCTGAAGTATGGTGCTAGCACAACTACTTGGTTTTGCTTTCAAGACAACCCAGTTCTGGGCAGTTTCATTAGGTTGTTACAATACTCTACAGAAATAATTGGTCATTTTTGTGTGCAGTCTTGGGGCCTTTGCTTTCCATTCCTGTTCTCTGAAGGACTCTCCCATCTGACACTCATGATGGCCCCATTGCAGTCTCCTGGCTGCTCGTATCCACATTCTTGAGGTCATGGATAGATAACGCTACACAACACTGCTGTTTAAAATATGAATATACATAAAATCAGATCCGAACTACTTGATCATAGAATCATTCAGGTTGGAAGAGACCCTTGGGATCATCAAGTCCAACCATCTGCCCTACTCTACAAGCTCTCCCCTACACCAGACCCCTCAACACCACATCCAATCTACTCTTAAACACATTCAGAGATGGTGACTCCACCACCTCCCTGGGCAGCCAATTCCAGTGTCTGACCACTCTTTCTGTGAAAAAATTTTTCCTAATGTCGAGCCTAAACCTACCCTGCTGCAGCTTGAAGCCATTCCCTCCCATTCTATCGCTAATTGCCCTTGAGGAGAGACCAGCACCAACCTGGCCACGTATTGGTATGGATGTGAATCTGGTCCTTTCATATTATAAAACCGTATTTAAAGGAATTCCATTTAAGACCAATCATCAAAAATGAATAAAAAAACCTAAACGTAGTCCAGTTATGTCTATGACTACCCACTGCTTTACCACTCCAGTCTCAAAGAAATTAATTTCATGGGTTTTATGAAAACCTTGCTGTGTCCCTCCCTCCTGTATTCAGTCCTCCATGCCATAAACACAAAATAATAGTAATATTTAGCAGTGTACACCTTTATTTTTGAGATACAGGGACAACTGAGACACATTTGAGAGAGAACTCCAGAGAGAACTCCTCTAACTGTATTAAATAATCATACTGTGTTATATTATAAAGGCATTATCCAAAGAAAATAACTCACAGAGGAAAATAAACCCAAAGAAATGATGTTATGCTGTGCTGTTGGTTATGATACAAAATCACGGGGTGACAATGATAAAAAGTGACCCTTTCTTTTTTCCCATCTTCAGTGTGTGCCATAGCTCTTCTGGAGACAGCCATCTGGACAACTATCCAAAGCCAGCTGGGAAATATAGCACGCATTTATCACAAAATCGTCAAAAACCTTTAACAAGCTTCAAAAGTCATAGGACACCTCTCAAATGGTTTCTCTCAAATTTCCAGGGAAACATGTTGGTTCTGCTAAGGGCCAGAGATATTTATAACTTTGATGATTCTTTAAGGACAGCCATGAAAATGAAGAGGAAAACCGGATCCTATAGAAAAGTTATTTACAATTAACCTATCATCTCTCAAGCAAGGTTATGTGATTCTGTTCCCAGCACTTCATACTTTTCTTGGACTTTCATCTCTCTGTGCATCCTGGCACATCTGTTCCTCTGGCCACATAAATGAACTGCTTTGTGAAACTCTAAAACATTGCTTGACCCAGTATTTCAGCTTGGAGATAAGTATATGTTCTTATATAACTTGCTTTTCTACAATACCTGTTACTTTTGTTATTGGAGTACTTTTTCCCCACGCTAATAAATGAACAATAACTGTTCTCCTCCTGTTACAGAATTTGGAAATGCTGGAAGGTAAATAAACTCACCCCACACACATGTCCCATTATGCTGCAGGACATGGTGACAAGTCCCAGCTGACACCAGTGGGGCAGCATCCTTCCAACACCTCACTGTACAATGGATAGCATCATCATCCTCTCCTGCATCTTTCCTTGCTAACAGGAAACTCAGCAGGTCGGTGGAGAAGAAATAGCAGTGTTCTTCACCCCATCACCTTATAATGTGGATGGGAAATCCAGACATGTGGGGTGGGCAACAAGAAGGACCTGCCTTACAGCTTGGGTGCAATACTAGCGACACAGAAGAGAGAACAGGACCAAGAAAAAGAAATCCTGACACTTAAACCAATAAATCAGCCTACACAATATTCAGCCGATGCGCCATCTTGGAAACAAATTACCAATTATTAGGGCTCAGACGTGTGATAAAGGCCTTTGAGCAGCACTGATGCTTGGGATAATGCTTTTAGCACATTGCAGATGCAAAGTGAGAAAAAGAAAAAAGTTCTCAGTGAAAGAGATCAAGCCCCACATGAGTTACTTCGCGTTTGCAGCGAGTGAAGTGTACGGTTGCTGGAGTGCAAATGAGGAAAAGTAACGTTAGCAAACGGTAACTTGGTCTGAATGGTGTCTTAGAATTAATACCAGGTATGTGTGTGCATGCATGTCTGCGTGTGTGTACAGATGGTTGAAGATGAGATAATATGAGGAATAGTTACAAATTCAACATTATGACTAATGCTTTATAATATATATATTTTATTTTTTTTAGAAAATTGCTTCTTTATTAACAACACAGCCAGCAAACCTGAAAGAGACAGCAGCAGCTTGTTGATAGTATTTTGTCAGCAAAGATACGCTTTGTTATTCACAAGTGGTATAAGGTTCTGTCTCAGACTGAGATTTTTTTGCGATGCAGTAGTTCTGCTTGGATGCTTAAACATGTGGCTATGCCAAATGTCTGTATCTGAGGAACATCCAGAAGTACACATTGCTCTCTGATGAAATGCAGGTAATAGGCTCAATCTAGTGCAATTGCACTGCAATCAAAAAGGATCTGTAAATTTATGCTAGCTAAGAATCTCTATCAAACGAATCTAATCTTTACATTTTTATTTTTAGTCAAGAATGCGTGCAAAAAGCACTGAAAATTATTAGCTTGTTTAACATAAACAAAGGAAGGCAAACAAATTTATATTCAAATGTAATTTGAGGCCGTCTTTCAATTCAGAAAGTTCAGTAACTATATTTCCATCTGCATAGCCAAATTATTCCTTCCTCAGGAGGTTGTGATACTGCCATGTAATCCTGCCAGGGCTCCAGTATTTAATTTGAATTCTGACATTTTTGCCAATCTTTATCAAAGTGTGTTTTGTACATTACTGGAAATATAAATATATTTTATAGGATGGCCTAAAGCTAATGGAGATACTTATGTTTATGGTTATTTTTATTATTGAGTTGACAAGAAATGTGGTATAATACACAAACAAGGTGAGAATCTTGATAAATGCAGACAGAGTGAATACACATAGTGACTTTTCAATTCTTGGGTGACCTTGATGCTGATCAAAGTGAAGGTGACAACCGAAGACGGGGGAAATAACGCCAAAACTGAACCAGCCCAAATTGTCATCTGAAGATCCCGTATTTATTGGACCACACTATTTTATAAATTCCATAAATTGTCGTCTAGTCAGCCAGAACAGACTACGCACCTAAAGTTTAATTTATACACTGGAAAAGTCAGACATTTCTTTGTTTTCTTAATGGTTCTGTTCTGGAACACTCAAGGCATTTGCTACCTCTGTTCTCTCAGTCAGAAAAGGAGATGACACCTGGGCAGCCAATTGCCCATTAGAATTTTCCAACTGAATAATCCATGCTCTGCCTTCAGTTAGCTCTCTTGTTTCGCAGAAGAGTTCTCATGCAAATAAAACCTCTGCTTGTCTCTGTGTGCTTAAGTTGATAGACCCTGCTATACAAATACACACATATATAATGTATATACTTAAATATTTGAGTATGTGTATGTATGTGTGTGACACTTGACATATACTCAATGAGGTGAATGTTAAAAATTATCCTTTTATATATATATATATATTTACAAAGGTACATTTAGCCCTAAGGTTTACCAATATTCATTCTTTCAATATACATGCATTATTTGAAAATTTTTGTGAGAAACAAGTTAATTCACGGACTTTGGGAGCCATAGAATAAAAATTCACCAAGGGTTGTTAAATACAAAAGCTATGGAGGAAATTGCTAAGCACTGTATAGTTTGAACAACAGTACATAGACAGAACCATTGTTGTGGGTTTGCTTCTTCTGATGCTTATTCTCTACACATCCAGATCAGCCCACGGCTGTAGGTGTGATAGTGAACTGAACTGACCTTTGGCTTAGAGGAAATTCACATATTTTTCAATACTGTGACTCTTAGGGAACAAAATCTGTTTGCCACAGGCTATTTTCTAACACAGATTGAATCTCCCTAATGTGGCTATGAAGCCAAGGAGAGTTCAATAGCCTTCCCCTTATGAAATTAAATTATTTTCCTTCAACCTGTGGATGGATAACCTTACCTGAGCAGTTTCCTGAACTACTGCTTAAAAGATAACAGAATCTGGTACAGAGAGACAGCATATTTTACTGCTGTCTCTGGAAGTGTTGCAAATTTTGAATGCAAATATGAAAAATAGATTTTTAAAAAAATGAAATTTTAAAGAACTCTTATTAATTTATCATTTAAAAACTTTGTTTAGAAGAAATATGAAAAGACTATATGACAGGTAACAAGCAGGCTAAAGTAAAAGAAGCCCAATAGGTTCCTCTGTTTTAAGCCAAAGCCTCAGTGTCTTCATAGAGATAAGGTGAACAGGAGAGCAATGTCTTCCCCTTGCCCCACAAAAGACACAATATACTGTATGTTTTACTGTCCATTACTAAATTATATTTTTTGTCCTGCTATGCATATTCATAAAAAAACCATTTCATTAAAAAAATACAAGTGTGGGATGGGTTAGAAGTACAACTAGGGACTTCAGATTATTAAGCAGGGTTTGATTAAAACGTCAGAACATAATGCCTGGCTGCAGTACATACTTTATATCCTCTCTGCTTGAAGTGTTGGGGTTTTGACCAGGACAGCCAGGCAGCACAGGACCATGTCTGTCAGGGCTTATACATCACACCCACCCAGAGATGGTCTGGATGGATTAGCTGAGGTCTCGCCTCAAAGCTTTCCAGTCCCTGGTTGCTGGGGGAAACTTTCTCCTCATTAAGATGCCGATCCTCATCTTCAAAGAAAACAATTTTGAAATGGAAACAAGAATATAAAATGAGAGAGCTTTCTCTGCATTCTTGTGCCCCGTGAGATGCTCTGAACATCCTGCAACACTGATGCTATCTCGTCACAGTCCAAAGCGGATACGGTTCCCAATCTACCTTTCTCAAATATTGTAAAGAACCAAGATGCAGAAAGAAAAACCACATGAAGATATCAAAGGAAACATTCTGTGGAGTTATCCTTGAAAGCTCTGCTTGGGGAGAAAACTGCCTTGGGATTGTTTGCTGAAAATACGGGCCTTTTAACCCAACCAGTTAAACAGACAAAAGGAATAACTAAAACAAACACTGTGTTTCCAAAAGTGTTCCATAAATTCAGAGACTGATTATGCTCACTGCTTGTTCACAACAGCCCCTGGGCTGAATTTGCAAAATTCATATGGGAATCTATGGGTTTACTGATGAGTTTACTAGAAATCTCAAATATTTATTAAAGGTACACAGAAAGGTATGAACACAGCCTTTCCATACGTAATACTGAACACAGAAAAAAATACACAACTACTGAGAAATACAGCCATCAGCTGTCAAGTGTCCTGCTGCTCTTTGAAAGTAAATCTAAGATATTAGCTGAGAAAAAAGGGGCAGCCACAATAAATAGCATTAGGATTTTCCACCATATATTCAGGAAAGTAAGACTATCATGTATTCCTAACCACAGAAATGTCAAAATGAATAGCAATAACCAGGGTAATTTTATTACCCACAGGCAGTGAAAGGCGTTGTAAACACTCTAACAGCACATTCATCTCCTGTAATAAATTAGGGATCGACAAAATGAAATTGAATTTCAAAGATAAATGATAGAAAACGATGTACATTTTACTTGGAGATGTAAACAAACATATCATTTTATATAATTACACATGTAAACCTCTAATTTAGAAAGACTGTATTCTGATCTAAATGAATGATACTTTATGAACAAGAAAGAGAACCCACCAGGCGAGCCTGTGCAATTATGTGGAGGACTGCTGCCTTATTGTTTTTCCTGAGGTGACAATGAGAGTGAAATGACCTCTTTGAAACAAGCTGGGTATAAAAAATTATTGCTTTTAAAAACAGTTACGTTTTCTAATGTGTAGTTATGTCTGGAATAAAAGAAAAACAAATAAAAAAACCCTTTTCCTTCCTCTTCCTCCTTCCTTCTGTCTCTTGTTAGAGTTCCCTCAGCTTTTTGCTGAAAATACCAAAACTCTGCAAAAAATGCACATCAAACACTTACTTCAATGAGGAATTTGGATTATGCTTTCCTTTAAAGGCAGATTTTGGCTTTTTTTTGTTCTTTGAATCTTTTTAAAATGACAATATGTTGTGCCAGTCTGTTCAGCCTGGTGGAACAGGGGACTCGGAGGGACTCCCTTTCATCCCTTCAATACTCACCCAGTGCAGTCATCAGGAACCGCAGGCAAAGACACCACTCTCCTACATACTCCTCTCCACTTTAAAAGAGACCAGGTTTTCTGTTTCCCATATTCCCCAAGGAAGGCTGTTTGGGAACATGACCACACAGCTGAAAGCCCTTGGTTTCCAGACAGACTGCCTATATGAGCAATTTTCACCTTCATTTTGGTCAATGGAACAAGCCAACCTCCTTTGGCTTCCTCTGACCTAATGAATTTGCCATTGCCCTTCCTGCTTTGCAGTTCCAGCCCTCATCCCTCCAAAGCCTGATGGATGGAGGATGAACACTGCTCTCCAGATAATGTACACAGACCTGGTAAAGCACCCTAACTACAGCCTCCAGTGGATGTACGCCTAGCAAAATGCGTCAATCTTGTTAATAGTCTCCAAATGCACCATTTTCCTTACTCCACTAATGAATTTCTACTCTTTTCACCCTCAGGGATCCTTTATTTCTTCTTCCCTCACCCTCACCCTCACCTCACCTCCCCCCCTGCTGCTACTGTTTGCATGATGCCTGCTAATTCTGGATCAGAGCAAACTCCCACCTTTGAAGGCAGCATCATTGAAGAAACCATCAAACAAGATCATTTGTCTTGCCAATACTTGAAATAATCTGTTAATGTGTGTCCTTCAGCATACAAATTCCTCTTTCAAGACTCATAATTTTTGTTTCCTCTTTAGCCAGACCCATACGCACATATCAATTTGAGTATTAATCTCTATATCCTCATAGCTCATAAATTCTGCAGTGCATCCATATCAAATGCATTACTGAAGTCCATGTAGATGACATACAGAGCATTATATCTTATCAATGACATCAAAATAGGCTGATACCATTTACTTCTGGTAAAGCCATGAGTACTTTTATCTGATTTTCTATTTATTTTCATGGGTTTAATTACACTGTCCTTCAAAATAAGTTTGAAAGCCCTGCAGATGACAGAGGTCAGACAAATAGTTCTGTGACTGCAAGGCTTATTGCTTCACTGTGCCTTCATGCTCATTCCATCATGGAACAGGTTGCCCAGGCAAGCTGCAGATGCCCCATCCTGGAAGAGTTGAAGGTCAGGCTGGATGGGGCTTGGAGCAACCTGCTCTAGTGGGAGGTGTCCCAGCCCAGAGCAGGGGGTTTGCAACTCAATGATCTTGAAGGTCACTTCCAACTCTAACCATTCTATGATTCTATGATTCTATGACTACCACTGATGTTTTGTTATCTCCCAGTTGTAGAGATCAAGTCCCAGATTCAATAATACCCCTCAATAGTTACATGCTACAGGAATTCAATTGAAGTTCTTTCACATTTCTGGAATGAAGATTATCATAGCTATTCTAACTTGATGAGAGTGATGACAGTGAGTTGGGTATGGACAGTGAGAAGCCAAATTCCAAATAGCTCTGGACAGCAGGACACAGTCTGCAAATCTGCCCCGTGTGCCAAACCACAGACACAACCTAACTGTGGTTGCTTTGGCTCATCAATAGCTTCAAGCATCTCTAGGAAGTGCCTGAACTCAGGTGGGATGAAGTCAGTGTTCAAACTGCATCTCCAAGAAGCCTACCCTCAAAAACGATCCCTCAGGGACAGTGTGGTAGAGCCACCACTAAACACACAGAGTCTGCAATCCACACATGCAATATTTACATGAAAAGACAATAATCAAAGTGCCCAAACTGCTCTGGCTCTTTCAGCACAACTGATGGGCAATTTCTCCATGGTGTCATCCCAGTCTGAGTCATCTACCAAGGCGGTGACGCTCTGAAACAACTGAGCAAATGCCCTTGAAGGACTGTCATGCATGGGCTTAGCTCTCCTAAAACACTTCACATGGAAGTTCAGAGTTTGTGGGATAAGAAGGTTTTCAAGTTCAAATAATTTATTTAGGCTGAAATGAATACATAAGAACAGAAATGGCATTCGTATCTTCTTTTGTTTTCTTCCTTTTCTTCCTTTGGTAAGTGCAATGCTGCCTGAAAACCTAATTGATAATACGATGTCTCAGCACAGATTTTAACATCCCTGCATCACTTTTATTTTCAGGGAGAAATTACAGAATTCTATTTGGGTTATAATTAGCATATAATTATTACTGGCAGGAATAGCTATAAATATATGTAACTGGTGGCTAGCTTAGTAACCAGCACACATAATCATTATACAATTTTCTTTAATTTTTTTGTGCACAAAGGCCTCATAATTCTGCAAAAGCGAGGACTGAGCCTAACTAGACTCTGGTTGTAATTTATGCTAATTAATTTCACTGCTTGCAAGAAAGAAGACTTACATAACATCCACCGCAGGGGTAGGTGGTGCCACTTTCAGTGGAATGGGGCTATGCAAATACCCTGCACCTTGGGTCTGAATACATCATGAATTATTCTTCCACCTTTTTCTCTGGCATGTTATGATGTAATAACAACCGAAGGAAAAAATCATAATAAAAAAGTCTGCGATGTACGCTTCTGTATAACATACGCATAGGTCACAGCATGATGAAGTCCTGGTATTTTCCTCTCTCAATTGTGGAGGAGGTGTGGAGAGCGCAGGGCACAGCTGTCAGTTTTTCCTCCAATCTATACACCCTCATTACATTTTAAAGAGAAGTGACTTTGCATTTTTCCATGCACCCCCTCAGCTGAGCACTGTTCTAGACAATAGGAAAACAACCCCAGCTTTTCTCCCAACTGCGCTCAAAGGAAAGGCGTAGATCCCTCATTACCAGCAACTGTCTCCAGCTCAGCAAAGCCACCGAGCTGGGAGAGCGGTGCCTTGTGCAAACTGCAGATTCCCCAGGTCAAGTCAATCTCATCTTCATCTCTAATAAAAAAATGATTCATCGGCGAGGTGACCTTCCTGATCCAGAGGCAGAACGCAGAGCTGTGGAGAGAAGCCTCATAGCAAAGATATATGGCCTTGCTCCATGGCATGTGACTCACAGATGGAACTCAGCATTGTCAAGATCTGCTGCCCTTCCCAAGGTGGTCTCCTGCCTAGGAAACCATACTGAGTGAGACTCCTCTGCTTGGTTTCCAGCTCACCCTCTATCTTGGTCTGTAATCTTACAGGAGGCATTTTATGTCTTTGTGCTTCCGTTTACCCTCCCATGAAACTGGAATAATTGATATGTCTTTTTGTAAAGTGCCTTGTTATCTATTAAGGAAAAAATGACTTGTGTAGAAGCAAGATATTATTATTAACTAACAATCTCATAAAGCTCAGCCATAACAGCACTAAGCATTTTCCACAATTTATTGTTAAATAAGTAAAGAAAATAATTTCTTTAAAGATTGAAATGAATCCCTTTGCTTTTCAGGGTTTTCCACCTTCTTTTTTCCACTTCTCTGTGCAGAGATTTATTTAAGTTGTTATCAGCGGGTGTTGTATTAGCTCTGCCCCCCCACTTCAGTGGCTCAGCACGTAACAAAGAGCCAAAGTGCACAGTAAAACTAGAACACGAGCTGTAGCTGCTTTTCTCTGCAAAGCCATCCCAGTACCTCAGGCTTGCTGAGCAGCTGTCCGAGCAAAGAGCCAAGAGTGGGACCTGGGTACCAGGAAATCTGTGGCTGAGGAAGAGGAGCAGAATAAGTTACTTGCAAAGAGATCTCTTGCTTTGACACCAAGCGAGAGGTGGGATCCTCAGGCTGAGCTCTTCCCATGTTCAAAAGCAGACGGAGCGGAGGAAGGGCAAGCAGACCTTCTGTTCAGTTGCTCAGTCAGGGGTCTCAGCAGCATCCCAAGCTCCATCCCTGCTGGGTGCTTTTAAACAACAACACTGGTTTGTTTATAATGCCCAGAGTGACTGGAGAAGAAGCTGAAGGAACTGGGATGAGAGTATAGAGGGGATGGAGAAATGAGGAGATGTGCACTGGGGAAGGATGTGAACGTGCATCAGTCCCAACAGGGGAGAAGAGGAGACCGAAAGCAGAGCATGTTAATCAAGCCTTTGCCACTGATGGGGCTGATGAAAGGAGCAAGGGTCAGCCATCACCTCATCAATGAGGATGGAGTGGCGCTACTACAAGGACTGCTTTTGGAAGAAAAGATGCATCCAGAGGCTGTGACAAGATGGTGCTGGAAAAACTGCAGCTGTAGGAACAACCACCACTTTCTTTCTGCTTTCTGCTGCCTGAAGCACAGCACTGCTGGTTTGCTCCATCACTGCTTATACGTTTCTTCTCCTTTACTCTTTCTACCCTCTACTTTCTGCTTTCAACTCTTGATTAGTGCACGAGTCCTCATATTCCATGTCTTCACCCTCTGAAGGCCCCAGATAATGGTGTTCACTTAGCTGAAAAAGGGACGTATGTGAGGATCCAGGCCTCATCTGTGCTTCTCTCCTGGTCACACAAATTGGATTCTGAGGTCCTCCCAGAACTGTGAGTCCAAGAAGCAATTGAAGCTACTCCTCTATTCCTTCCCTATCTCTCCCAATTGAATGAATCAAGTCACCTCAGCTACCTCCTTCTTGTACATATCCCTGTCAGAAATACTAAGATACATATGGATGAAACAGGAATGGAAAGGTACATGTGTGAAAGCACCAAAATAAACAACAATTGGGTTGAAAAGAATGGTCAGTATTGATAAACTAAGGAGGTGACTGACAGCAGTCCAACAAGTGAACTCTGGGGAATGCGCTGGGTGCATCTGGGCAGAGGACTCTGGTAAGAACCCAGCATTGACGACTTGTCAGCAGAAGACCTGTGGTCTTGTAGCAGGAGAAGGGCAACAAGGTTACAGCACGTCACATACACTATCATCCTAAGAGAAAGGCAGATGATAGCCCCAAAGATATCAAAGATACGGAGATGTAGAAAGCTAGCAATTACTTACAGAGACAGAAGTAAGCAAGATTGTGATGCAAAGATAATTGTAAATTCCTGTTTAAAAAGACTTGTCCAAAACTCAGCTCCTTGTCAGTCAAGATGAACCACAGAGACACAGTGAGGACTTCTGTTTCCCACACAAGTCATCTAGGCCACAGCAGTTGGATACACATGCCTTGGTGTGTAGGGTATGAGAGTGTGAGTAGGTAAAACCAACATACAGACTAAGTTAAAAAAAATAAAATGCCCTTCTCTTTCACAGGTCTCACACTGAGTTTTGTTACGCTTAACTGTGACACTCTTATTTCAGCTAGTTTTAATCTAGGCGATTTCTCAATAAAATGAATGCCACGTTTAACTATCCTACTGACCACAAGCTGAGGAGAACCATGAGGATAATACACACACCCATCGTGAAACCTATTCTGTGCTAACCTATCATGACTCAAAAGCTGGTTGTTATTGCACTACTGGATACAAAGGCTCTGAAGTAGAGTGGGATTCTTGGTGTGCTCATTTGCATCTCATTACCCAGCATGCTCTTCCTCCTCGGAGCTATTTTCATACAGGCATTGTTGTCCGAGCCCTGGGAACAAGTGGAAAGATTTGGTGACTTTGGATGCATGCAGCTCTTTTCTACTTGCTTTGCTCCCCCTTTATAATGAAAGGCTTTGCAAAGTGGTGAAAATGAATCAATTTTCCATTTTTAAGGCTGTATGGGTGGGGTTTTTTTTTCAGTAGTCTAAGCTATCAGGAGCAAATCTTAAATAACAAATAAGATTACAGAAATGTGAGCCTAATGTTCCTCTCTAAAAGGTGCTCAAGCATGAAGGTTTTGAGCGGAAAGTAAGAAATGAGATTTAACTTCCTTCTGATTTAAGTTTCGTTTGTACAAAGAACCTATTCCAGCAAAATGTGATTGCAAGCTCATTATTCAGTGAAGGGCAAATATCTTCAATCGCAATCCAGTAAGATCAGCAGCTTTCTCTGTGTGTTACAAGCCTCGATGAAGAGAACTGAACATACTGGCTTCTGTCATTGTCTACATCTAAGACTTGTGATGATTTCACCCTGTCCAATTCATTTCAAAAGCTGTAGCTTCCAATTAAAAGTATAAGTTGTCAGCCAGAATAAGTGTCTATCATTTGAGCCAGAGCAGTTTTGGTTTCTGGCAGTTTTACTGCATCAAAGGGTTGATTTACAGATCAGTACTAAAGGAATAAAACTGCCTCAGAAACAGGACTCAAAACAACACTAAGTTACTTAAGTTTTCCATAGTTTTCCATATGTTTTTTCAAGTTGGAAATAAACTTTCATTCCACAGTGACTTTATAGTTTTTAGGCACTTAAAATAATAGTAAAAAATAATAATCCTGGGGAACCTAAGAACCTCAGCATTGTGTTCTTTAACACCATCTAGCATACAAAGATTACACTGTACTTTGTAAATGTCAATGAATTCAGCACCAAAGGTCTGTGTGAAGTATGAGGTTAACTTCTCAGTGGGTTAAAAAGATTTCTCCCATCTTAGCTATAGAAATAAAACTGCATGTTGAAGAATGGTGCAAACCATAGCAGAAGCACATTTAATACTCCTATCTTCAGTCTCGCAGCTTTGTATGTTAAGAGTGTCACCAATTTTGTGACACCTTCTTGGGAGAAAATGGGGTGAATATGGGTAAAAACCATGTACAAATACATTACATGAAGTCTTGAGGCAAGGAGAAACCAAAAGTTTTGGGGATTTTAAGGCTAAGACCCAGTACTTCCTTAAAACAGGCAGAGCGTTACTCCTTGGGCTTCATGTGGCAGGAGGATGAGTGGTATTTGACAGCAGGATTCTGTGATGCTGCTTTTCAGTGTTTAACCTGTTTAACCCTTGGTGAATCAATTAGGCATTCTCACTCACCTGAATTATTCATTTTGCTAGCATTACTGTTTTTACAACAATAGCACAGCCCTAGGCCTAGAAACTGGTCCTGGAGAGTCCAAAAGGATCAGGTTATACCTGCTGTAGGTATCTGCGATTACCTTGGTAAAAGTAAACTAACCCAGAGTTTAAAGGCAAATGGGTTAGGTGTTTGAAACATTTTAAGATGGAGGAAATCACTGTCAGCTACTTTAAAGCCCAAATCTACCCTTAGCACACTGGACTGAGCTTGGAGAAAGTGTGGTGGGGTGTCACGGAGACATGCGGGAACCGGGAACAGAGACTGGAGACAGATCTGGTAGACAGACAGGGTAGGCACAGATCTGATCACGTGAGCAACAACACACAATTTTCAAAAAAGCTGTTACATCTGGTGACAGTAGCACAAAGCTGAGCACACTGCTGGAGCACCTGGACAATCCTGGTAGCTGCTGCACAGAGTGACAAAGGTGGTACAAGACCAGTAATGCACAAAGTGCTACACCAGCCATTTCTCTTCTGGAGGCAATGCCCGTACGAGCAGGCAGAAGTGAATCGAGACAGCAACAGAACAAAGTAACAAAATTACGAACAATTCTTCATTAAAAAGTGAATTGAGAAACAGTTCATTAAAAGTTCACTAAGACACCCTATGCCTGAAAATAATTTTGCCATGTCAGTCAAAGGAAAGAAGACAAAGAAGTAGGATTAAATACAGAAGACAAAGAAGTAGGATTAAACACATTTTTAGTACATAGATTTTTCCAGGAGTCAGCAAGTATTCCCCCAGACAGACCACTGAACCCCCTCTCAAAGCCAAGGGTTAGTGCAGGTGCCACTGACCAGAATACGACCCTGGTTAACCAGTAAGTTAACAGGTAAGACCCACTGCACTCACCTGCATCCCACCTGGCTGACAAGCCCCCTTGTACAGTCAAAGGAGAGAAGCAGGTTAAGCTTATTAAGCACCATTCATATGCTTTATTTTAGATATACAAGCTAAGAGGATAAAAAATGTGGTTTAGGGGTGTCTATCTCTCTCCAGTCACTAGGAGGGCAGTTTACAAACTAGCCCAGGAGCAGATGACTACAGAGTTTGATAAGGGTTTGAATCCTGCCCTCTGTGTCCTAAGAAATAAACTCAGGAGGCAGGTGAGGGAGGGAGAATGGGACTGTCTCCCACCCCACATACTCCTGGATTTTGGACTGTCAGCACAGTCCTACAACATAAATTAGAGCAGCCCCAGAAAACTGTGAAACAGAATTGAATCCCTTATTTTAGGCTACCTTACTCTCTTTCCCATCATTGGTATTTCTCTGGGATCTTCTGCCAGCTGGCCCCTTTCCGTGTCTCTGTGCAGGGATGGCACCTGTGACCCCTATTTCTGCTGCTGAGATAAATTCAACTTTCCATTCAATTTTGATTTCTAGGTCAAGACAGGAATGACAGATTAAATGCAAAAATAGCTGAGTCTGGAAACTGCTGCAAGCGCTGCCCTCCCAGCCTGCTGGACTCCAGATAGCCTCCTGCCTCCAACCATGCCAGTTATTGATTTTTGTACCAAAACATTTACATGGGCACAAACCCCTGTGAGTGCAATTATATGGCTATAAAGGTGCTTTATACTAGCATAGATTATGAGATAAACAAGCTCATTTATACTGCTGTAACTGTATTCACTTCAGGGTATTTGTACCACTTTAATGATAGCAGTCTAGTTAAAGTAATACAACTTGAGTCTACAGAGAAGACCTCAGCCTAATGGTAATTAACACAGACATTTCCAGCCACCCTGAGCAGCTAAGGTTTATGTTAGAAATAGCAAGTGACCCATAACAATTTGCAACAGGAGCAAAAACCTCTATAAAACAGCTCCACCTTCGATTGCTTTTGCCACATTTGCAGGAAGGATGCTTATTATATCCCTTTTACCATGAGGCCCCGAAAGCTAGAAGTTGCTTGTGGCCACTTTTCTCTTGTGCCTGGTTGGCTAAACAAACAAACAAACAAAAAATAATCAATTCAGCCACTGACATTTTGCTGTGAAAGAGCTAAGGCAGCACAAAACCACCGATAAAAGTGGCGGTTAACCCTGTGCTACCCTTATTGTTCTTTATTCACCAGCACCCAGCGCTGGAGCAGCCCGTGGAGCGCGGGAGAAGGGGCTTTGCCATCTGTTGCTAGGGCTGACATCACCCCTGTTTGCTCAGGCATTGCTCCTCAGGACTGTGTTTGCCTCATTAATCAGCGCTGGCCCCGCGCTGGCCCATTCAGCGCGGCCACGGCTGTCGGCTCTTGAGCACCTCACTGCAAAAGGGACCTGCCAAAGTGCTTGGCCTCACTTGGAGAGAGCTTTGGATATACATCAAGATTACTTTGGATGGGGTATTTGTCAACTTATCCCAGGAGAAACTGCACCCCACACAGTGCCTAACTTGACAAAGGGAGAAAAAACAACCCCATAATATCCCCCCACCCCCAAAATCACCCTCCACGGGTTAAACTTCACTCCAAACCACAGAAAACCAGATTGCGCTTTCTGCTGAGAGTGGATTTGCCAAGATGCTGCTGAACCCATCAATGTGATAATGGATACACATTTTGCTTAGCTTCGTTCTCCCGGTCTCTTTATCTCTTTTCCCTGAATGACACTAGAACAATCTCGTGGGAAACTACAAGAAATCCCTTTTTCAGAAAAAAATGAAGTTTAATAAAAAAGTGGGCTGCCAATGCAGACAGTAGTGAATGCTGCCGTTGGGACAGTGGGGAAATGAGGCACAGAGGAGCTTAGAGACTTGCTCAAGGTCAAGCACACAGAAATACATGAGCCAGAAAAGACCAAAGAGCTGTCTACAAATCCTGTAACAGCACAGGCACCAGCTAGAAATACAGGCTCCTCATTTCCAACCATCTTCTGTTTTTCCAAATGTCCAAGTGGGTCATGCAACATTAGGATAAACAAAGGGGATGCCATGGAAAATGCTTCACAAAACTGCCAAATAGATTAAACAGGTTTCCAGAAATATGCAAAATTTCCATTTGGAAGTGTTGTGGGATTTTTTCCTTAGGGATGAAGAGGGGAATGGAAATACAGCTTTCAATCTCTAATTGAAAAATCAGTAATTCCCTGAATGTGAAACGTCAGATGGGACTCATCTTGAGAATAAAACACCTAAATTTAGGTATCTGCATGCGAGGTAGGGAGCTCAGCAGCATGGGTTAAACTTGGATGCCTACACATAAGCATCCAGGGCTTTGGGTACTTCTTGTTCCCAGTCATTGCACTGGAGAGATGTGGCTCCCCTGCAGGTCCTGCAGATGCCTCAAGTATCCCAGGGCTTCTCATTTAGCGCCCTGTGCCCACGTTTGGAGGACTTTTCTCCCAGTCTGAAACAGAAAATGTTACTGCATGTTCCTGCAACATAATGATGGGAAAAATCACTGAAGAACAATTAAGGTTCCTGCTTTCATTGACCTTAATTTCATTTTCATCTTATATGGCCTGTTTTCCAGACTCTACCTGACATCAAACTGTGCTAATTAATACCTTCCTACACTGCTCAGCACCAGTGATAGCCTCCCTTCCAAGTGTTTTTGACAAAATTGGGCATCAAATGAAGTGCTTTTCTCACTGAATCTCAGCTTTCCAACAGTTGTGGGTTTTTTTTGTGAGAAAAGCCACACTTCCTCACTACAGTGTTTTTAATTTCCATATTTTTTCTCTAAAATTAGGAGTTTGGATTTGAGAATCCCTCTGTGCTGTCTAATAGTCTCTCTTCATGCCTCAGTGCAGTCCAAATTCCCACAGCCCTTGTATCTCAGAATCCCAACGGGACAAAAAGTGTTGCTCAGAGGATCTGTCTGAGCGGGTTGCCCAGCCCAGGAGACTTGGAGCTGTAGAAAAAGCATCAGGACTTCTATTCTCAAAAGACAAAAGAACAAAAGTATTTTTAATTTTCATTTATCATTAAACAAATTCAAACTTGTATATGGCAAGTTTTAATGGGGGGGGGAAAAAAATTAAGACTCCAGCTCTCCTGTGCTTTATACAGTCATATACAACTTTGTGGCACATCACCAGCTGAAAATCTCCCTTTCAGAAAGCGCTTATTGGCTGATATAGATATGGTTCTATAGTACTGTCATTCCCTGGCTGTGCAATATGTCAGATTTAAAAGGACTAAGGATGTGAGTTAGACACTAACTAGTCCTTGAATGAGTGGGTGCTCAGGGCTGCAAGCAGTTATATCTGTTTTCCTGCCCTTCTCAATGCATAGCCACCAAGGACATCAGCTCCTGAGCGGGAACTGCTCACTTCTTCCCTGCCTGGCTGCCCCAAGGGAAGAAGCAAAGGGTTGGCTGTGGACAGGGCTCTGAGAGGTGCCATCAGCCACAGGACATAGTGTGTCTCTGTTCTTGCTCCACACTGTCCCTTCGACAGGAATGATACCACCAGAACATACAGTTCAGTTGTTTGAGAGCTCTGTATTAAAACACCTCCTAACGAGGTGTTAGATTTTTCTGGTAGTTTTATGGCAGCACCATACTGTCACAGAAATAGGATTAATATTCCAACAGACGTGACGCCAAACACAACTTAGGATAAAATTTGTCTAGTTTTGGCTAAGTAAATCTGGGTGTCCTGACTAAGCCTGTAACCCAGGATACTGCTGGGTATATACTCAGCAGCCTGCACTGTTGCTCTGACTCCACTGCCTATGGACAAGCCTGCATGTCTGCCTTAGCACAGATGCTTAGCTCTGAAATGGTGACATTAAATAAGATTAATCTCAACCTTCATGGCCATTGGCACCACCACAAAAAACTGTCCTTACCACTCACTCTTTTCCCTTCTCTCTTCTTGACCATTCAAATATAATGGTAAATCCCTGGCCAGCAGCACACTATTCAGAAGTCTTAATTTCTTTTGGCAATCTAGTCATGAGGTTTAACTGTTTATACAGGAAGACTTAATGAGTATAGTTACTTGTGTGAAAACACAAGCATCTGTGGTTGTGATTAGGGCTAAATTCAGCCTGCAACCTCAGCTGTCAATAGCTTATTATCTTTAAAAAAAATATAATAAAATCAAGTCACATCCTCTAACTATAAAGGGAGTATTTTGAGAAGGCTGAAAAAGGTGACCTGAACCTTTCGGGCAGGAATGGGCTCACCGTGTGACCTTCCCACCACCCTAAGCATAACGAAGCAGAAATAATTGGGAAATTCCCTCCGATGTCACCTCTCAGATTGTGCTTGCCGCTTCTCAAGGCTGTCATCGCGCTGCCGCCTGCTCGCAGTAATCGCTGCTGGCACAGGACATGCTCGTACCACGCTGCATTATTAGCAAGCTGTCAGACACCAGCGACGCAGAGCCCCAGTGCCAACACACAGAGAGTTAGAGGGGTAATAATGTTGTTCGTTCGGTAAAAATAACTGAACTTTTAGATTAAAAAAAACCAACACCACAACACAAAACTCTAGTCTTTGGTTGAATGCTGTTTTCTTCCTTTCCCCGTGCCAAGCTCAGGAATGGGTTTATGAGGTGGATACAAGCTGATGTTTAAGAGTGGTAATTTATTTGCAGAGTTCTTTCTGCAAGTCTACGAGGGCTGCCAGGGGGGATTGCTTACGTTTTAATTGCTTTCCATAGGCTGGATAGTGCCTGTAAGCCAAGCCCTGAGTAAGGACTTGAACACAACCTGCACCCCAAGGAGAGGAGCTCCAGAAAGCACTGTAGCTCAGATACATATCCCTGAGTCCTACTTACCCTGACGCTTCCCCGTCGCATCCCGGAGGCAGTCACCCACTATGGACCCCTGCCAATAACACGGCCCGGCACGGCTCCCTCCTCCCTGGCTCCCTGGAGAGTCTGGAGGCAGAAGGAGAAGCCGCCCACATGGTCCCCATCCACCCCCTCCCAGCATGGGGACAGAGAAGTGAGCAGTGACCCCCCACACGCCCAGCCTGTATGTTGAGCAGCCGGCAAAGAATGGGGGGGATTCTCACTTTCCTGTGAGATATCCATCACAAGTCAAAGTCCAGCTGTCAAATAGTTCATTCCTTTATACCATCTTCCCCTACATAAGGAACTGCCTCTCAGTTCAGTTTTCAACCTAACACCTCATTCAAATCCCTCCTGAAGCCCATAAAAAAATATCTGTGAAAGGCAGTAAATATTTCAAGAAGAAACTCCAAATTACTTCCCTCTTACCAACTTCCCAGTATGTCCTCTTCTCTACTTCTCCTGTTTCTGTTGCCAACCCATGATACAGGAATACCATCAGTTTGCAGCAATGATGATTGTTCAGGCATTACAAAGACTACAGGATAATAAAACAATTTACGAGTAAGCTGAAACACTTAACAGCTGACCTCCTCTCTGTACCTCTGAAATCAATAGCCAAAATTTCCCCTGCCACAACAACTGTAGCTGAGGAGTTTGGTTACTGCACCTCACTGCCCGGAGCCTGCCTCTGTGTGTGCACGTGGAGCAAAGGGCTTGTAGCACGGGATGGCTTCTTTCCAAGGGTATGCACTATATTAAACGGAAATAAATCATGACTGTGTATTTCCTATCCTCTCCAAATGACCAAGTGTAAGATTAATTTACAGACACGACTTAGGAAACTGGATAAAACCTGTGCTACTTCCAGCAACAACTGAGAAATATATTTCTGGAACATTTATTTCTTGCTTATACAAATGGTCAATACTTAATTTGACAGCAGTATTTTAGCCATCACAGTTTCTTTTAACTGGCACTTAAGAAAACAGTTTCACAGGTGATATTGAGGACCTGCTTTTCTGAATTGAGCGAAGGTTGAGTAGATGCTCAACCCACAAGAGATAAACAATAATTCCTCTCCCTAAAACACCTCTGAGAAAGAAGATACTGAACAATATCCTGGACTTGTGTGAGTCTCTGCCATATCAATTCACTGGCTACTTGGCAAAGAGATAAATGATCAGACACTCACACCCATTTTGTCCAATCTCATCATGTTTTTTAGCACAGGAGTAAGACTCGGTGCGCTGATGAGGTTACTGCGTTCACAAATCAGAGCCAAAGACCAAGATCAGTGATCACAATCAGTCTAAATTTAACTAATGACTTTAATATAAGCATAGATAATAATTGTGTGTTTAAATTTGGCACATGGGCACAACTCTTAGGAGTCAGTCCTATCAGATAAATTAATCTTTTCATGTTGAGGTCAGGTACAGATTTTACCAGACATGGTGTCTCTCCCATTAAATGCTGAATTTAAGTTTGTGCTTTTTGTCTGACACTTCACAACCACCTGGTGACATCTCTGGCAACCAGCTAAATCCCCCAGGGAAGGACTAGCTGCAGCTGGAAGCCATCTAGTACAGAAGAGTAGGCTTATTGCTAGAGCAACTTCTTCACACACAGTGCTTGTGACCCCAGTTTGAGAGATCCAGGCAACAGTGTCCACATCTACAGGCAATGGAAAAATGGAATCAAATCCACAGTTGCCAGAGGATGATGAGATGCAAAAGCTGAAGGCACCTGAGTGATCTTTATGTATGTTGAGGCAATACAAGAATCTGGATGCTACTGCTCTTTAGACAACCTGGGAACCATGTAAAACTGGGCAGAGTGGAGCAGAACAATTATCACTACTGCTCCTCTTTGGGTAGGAAGTGGGGAATCCAGGGAAGAGAAATATGAATACATCTCTATACACGTACATATAACATATACAATAACAGAGCTCTGAGACTACAACCTGTATAAGACTTGTGGGGAATATATTAGGCTTCTCTGATGAACTTGGATGGGAGGAGCCCAAGGAGAAGCAATGGTGATGATGGCTTCTCCACACATGAGGCAGCTGATGGATCAGATAGACCTGTCTGACTCTCCTATTAAGAAAATTTTACAATCATCTGTACCTGATACACCTGTCAGATCATGATGAGTCCAGGTTGTCAGTGATCAGGCTGACAACTGCATCAGTTTCTCCTTCGCTTGGGTAGCTCCAAGGAGTCATCAAAGCTGCTGTCAACTAGAAGCCATCATTTAAATTTTGGGGACCAGGCACATCTTTTCTCAGCAATTTCACAGGCACCCTGTTCAGTGCCTGTTGCAAATGAGATGGTATTTTCTCAGCATAAGTTTATCTGAGATCTACACTTCTGCTTACCCATCTGGTCTCATGAGATAATTCTTGGGCATCTTTTGTTCTCCTTATTCCTAATGCACTCTTTGCTTATTTAGTTAACATGAGGAATAACTCGCTTTATTCTGCCCTCTAAAAGGAGTATTGCAGAAATCTCCTTCTGCCGCCAATCTATCTCATTTATAGGCAAAAAAAAGGTCATAAAAATGGCATGATATATCTTCACATGTATTCTTCTAACAGCAAAATTAGGAGGTGAATGTCTTCTTTTGGCACTATCAGATTTAGTGCTCAGTATTTTTGTGTCCCATTTTTCTGCTAAAGACTGGACTATCAAGACAAGTGACCAAGGGTCCATCCTCAGACTTGGGAACACAACTTTCCCTATCTGTTTCCTATAAAAATAAATCTTAACTAAGATGGATTGGAACAGCATATAAGAAAGCACTATTAACTGCCAATACTATAAAAATGCCAAGGCAGTTACTTATTCAGTGCAATACCACATAATCAGTGGACCAACAGGAAGGAATTACAGAAACCTGACTCTAGGCTTTCACATCTACAAAGCTTGTTTTTCAGTCTTTGCACAGAATATTTTCTTTCTCTCACAGACACACAAGACGTGGGTGAGCTGTAGCCATTATGGGCCAAGTTTCTTTGATTTTTCAGGAGATCTTAAAGTATTTCATGCTTGCTTCTATGAAAGTGAAGATCTGTCATAGCTAGACAACATGGCTGGCAATTAGTAGCTCACCAAAAGCTACTTCGGGGATTTCTATTCAAAGTTGTATTTACATTTGAACCTGCCTGGACAGTAAGGGAAAGGTGGAGAGAAGCAAAAAGGCAGACAGGCGTAGGTAACAGGCTAAGCTATAGCCGCTCTGCAGGTCTCCCTGTAAGGGTGGATCTGTGCCAGAGCCACTGAGAGCTCTCCGAAGGTTACCCCATCTTTCCAAAGGGGACAGAATGAGGGGTTAGGAGACATTACTCTCTTCCTCTCTCTGAGGATATATTAATCCTCACATAATGCAGAAGACACTGCAGGTAATCTTTAATGACTCAGGTCCAAAACATGAGGCACAAGTTTAAGAAAAGCTGCAGGTAGGTCAGCATATCTCAAGATTGAACCCTAGGGCATTAAATATAAATATAGTAAATTTAGTAACAAAACCAATGAAAAGGTGATAGGACAAAAAAAAGTTATTCCCAAATTGTTAGGTTTTTTAGGGAAACTTTGGTGAGATTTACAATGTGACAATGTAGCTGAAGACAACAGCCCTTACTCTCCAATTTCATACTAGCTTAGCTCCACTGACTCCTCTGCGGCCACTTCCCATTCCTGTATTGTAACTTGGATCAGAACTCAACCAAGCATCTTAATGAAATTTTAATTAATCGTTCAGCACAAGCCCTCAAGAACACGTTTAAAACTGCAGCAAGCGGAAGCAAGTACATAGAGTAACCGGTTGGGAATGCTCTAATGCTGAGACAAAGAGATGTCGTGTCGAGCCTGGTTTTGAAAGACTGAATCAGTCCCAAAGAATACATCACTGACACAGAAAATTACCAAACTTGTATAAATAATACAGTATACTCAAACCTATCACGCTGCAAACAAAACAGATCAGCAAGCTATCAAATGCCTGATGAGAGAGGAAGAGACCAAGTCAGCCAGCCAACTGACGATAACTGGTGTCTGTGACGGGGCAGGTGAACTGGGGTTTTAACAAGGGCTGTAACAAGGAGGGCTGTAATGGTGTGAGCTGCCTTTGCACTCCTGACTGTTTGTACAACCGCACTGGGCACCGGGTCCTGCAGCTACAGACGTGGCTGACACCCCTCCGCAGCCAGCAAACTCCACCAGAGGATGAAGGTAGAGGGAGCGGGGCACGGGAGTGAAAGGAGAAGGCTGATACTGCAGATTATCTCCAGCTGCAGCGTGGCAGTGACATTGAAAGTAAGCTTCAGGGATAAAAGACAAACGCAGTCAAGAAATCCTAAGTACTACTAAAAGGCTCTGCGAGCGGATATGTCTATTATGAGAGGCAATATAATTGGCTCTCTTGAAGTTTGAATGTCACTCAAAGAGTTTAGCAAGACAAAGAAGTAATAAAATGTATCTGGAAGGAGATTCTTTCCCCAAACCAGCTCTGAACAGTAATGCTAGATAATAGGTCGTAATGCTACAATTTAATGAACCTGTCAGACAGAAATTTAGGTAAACTAGCATTGCTTTATTTACAGAATTTGACCGCCAGGGTCAAATCATCACATCAAGCCAAAATTGGTAATGAAACCTAATAGATTCTAGCTACATTAAATAATCCAAGATGTAAAATCCACTTCCCTTCTCCTCTTGTTGACATCCGAGTGCCACAGGCAGACTGATATTCACTTCATAATGTACCTTTAGTTTAGCATTTTTTTTCTGAGGCAACAAGATGACAAGATTGTGCTGCCTGATAAAAGCCCTTGATTGCTTTTCCACTGCTTGATAAAAGCCCTGAATTGCTTTTATTAGGTAATTTTGACAAAATTTAACAGAGGGGTACAGGTCTCAATGATACTAATTTGATTTAACATACATTTCTGGAAAACTAGCAGCTGTAGACAGAAGGGAGACAGCAAATTCAGGAAGGCGGTGGTGCATCTATCCAGGATGACAGGGTAGAAATCTCAGCACTAGTGGGCATCAGCAGGCATGACCAGGCAGTCCTGAGCTCCTGACTCTGTCTGGGAGGTGAATCCAAAACCTTCCATCCCACCTCCTCAAAGAACAGCTGACCCAAAACTCAAGGCATCTGTGGGGAAACACACAGAAACCTCCATGGTCCTCCTATGGGCACTGAATCGCAGCAGAACAAAGCATCTAAAATTCATTGGCTCTGAGAGAAAGTTTAAACTATACCATCAAACTAAGAGCTCATTTGTGGAGAATCTCACCTTGGAAATCCTCCAGTTTTATGTTGGCCATTTTAACCCAGTTGTGGTCCAGCAAGAAATCAAAGATGCCTCAACAGTAGAGAAGAGCATCTGGACCATCCCCTCTCAAGTAAACACTCATAACACTGCAATGGAAAGCTATATATTTTCTCTTGCTCTCTCTGCAAAGCTTGACTTTGCTTTACTTCTCTCTTTCCATTGAATTCTGATGGCTGACAGCCAGCATAAAAGAAAGGGTACAGCAGTTATCAGTATAGTACCTCTTTCCTAGCAAGATCTCAGCTCTGGAAATGAATATAATCTCCTGGAAGAGGAGAGATGCCAGTTTGAATCTTTGGGGCAAGAGGACATTAAACTTCCTGGACATTTGCTGCAGCCACTGCACTAATCCATCAAAGACTGAGTCCCTCTGTCCTTCCCACAGCTATCTTCAAAAATAGCATGGCAATGACAAGGCACAGGGAGGCCAACTCTGTCAACAGGCTTTCCTTACACTCAGAGAAACCTTCCTGGATCAAGTTCATCTACTTTCATATATGAATTACAATCCAAGCTGATCAGTCCTGTTGACCACAGTGATCCAAGAATGAAAATCTCGAGACCTTAGGGTGCCGGCAGCATTTAGTATTAATGGAATTGTACTGAAAACCTGATGTGGCCTCCAGGTTTTGTGTAAGCAATTAGGGTTTTGGGGACTGCAATATTAGATTTAGGTATCTAAATTCTAAGTCTTATTTTAGGCAATCAAGACATCTTCTGGACAGGGCCCCTAGTGACTAGTCAACAGAAGCAGATTTCCTGTTGCCTAAGCATATAACAATTACTTTCCAGTGGAGTAACCACCCCAGCATCCCTTCACAGCCCATGAAGCCTGGCTCCAGAAATGCTGACTTTTTAGAGGTTCACATATGGTTGAGCAATCCCACCCCAGGTGTTCATTTCACACACAAAACCTCAAAACTAAGCCACATTTTCTGTGGTCTGAAGGAAGTACATGCAGATCTGGGGATTATGTTAAGGGGAAGCAGCACTAGATGCCTGAATCTTGCTGGTAGAGTTGGAATGACCACAGGAAGAAGAAAAAGAAAAAGAAGAAGAGGACAACAAAAGGGAATGTTTTGCCATACAGTCTGAATGTTCCTTCGCAGCACCAGCACTAGCCTCAGGCACACAGCAAGTACTTTGACCACCATACCACAGGTCCATCCATCTCACACACAACACTACTTTCCAGACTAATCCCAAGCAATTTCCTACAGACAATTATAAAACTCAGACAAGATGATTCCACAAAAATCCCCAAAGCAATTTTAGTAGTAAAACACTGTTATTTTTTTTTCCTGACAGTCTGTATCAGGAAGCAAACTCACCCATTGTGACTCCTACTGTACAGCTTAACCTTTTGGATGCCACACGTGGTGATAAGGCTGCATGAAGTCTAGGTTTGAGAAGTCCCACACAAAAAACCTTCCATCAGTGTGTCTCAAAGCAATTAAAATATAATTTTAAACGTTACACCCACCTAAGACTTCCTGTAAAACATATTAATTTTCCAGTCATGTTTTCCCATTTAAGTACACACATGCTCCTATACAGATAGAGATTTTCAACTTCTTTACCCAAAGCCAAGTTTTATGGTGCGGATAGCATAAAGGTTCCTTCACCCCCAGGCTAAGAAAGAGGATCTCCCTGACCAGGACGGTGATGGGACGGGGGCTGTGGGAAGAGACAGAGTATGATGTCATGTCCACGGGAAGCTCACCTTCCTTCGTACAGAGCCAGGAGGCTGATGGCTACACCAGGGGTATGAGTCTGGACACCAAGATTGCATGGGTACAATGGGGCACATGTATTAAGCCTTGCACAAGAAGAATGAGATTCTCGGTGTCCACACAAGCCAGGTTTTCCAAGAGAAAAGACCATGTAGACACCATGGGAAAAATAAATGGAAAACCTATAGAGAAAACAGGATATACATAAGCAACACTCCTGTTTTGTGCTGATGGTACAGCTGTGCCCTTCCCTGCTTTGCCCTTTCAAAACATGAAGTTCACACAGGTCTAAGTCTGGTTACATTGCACACTCTTAAATGAGATTATACGATAAGAACAAAACAGCTTAAAACACAAGAAATGTTAGATTCCAAACACTGCAACTAACAGAAAAATATTTAAAAAGAAAAGCCTGCCTCTTGCTCAAAGAAAACTGAAAGCACCTGGCATCAAAACATTTTTTATAAAAGGTTCAGTTGCAGGACAACCTGTTAATTTAAACATGGAACTGTTGTCAAATTTCAGGTGATGCAGGTGGTCAACATTTAGATGGTCATGGATAAGAAGGTATCTGAAATAAAGGGAGACAGGATTAAAACACTTCTGATTTCACTGAAATAAATCCTGAACTTCATGAGAAGTGTCTGATCTGCAGCCGGATTTGCACAGGTGGATTCCCAAAGGCTGCATGGCTCCCTGGGCAGTGCCAGCAGGACTGCCTGCTTAGTCCTCATTTGGCTGCTACTGATGGGAACTGTCAGAAGTCATCAAGTCAGTGACAATTTTCATAAATAAGGAATTGATTAAAATTCTGCACAAGAATTTTCCTTGCAGAGAAAAACTTAGAAAGCCCATGAGATGCCACTAAAAGCAGCTTCTCATCATGTAGTTCCAGTAAGTCCCTAAGACTTGATCCCATTTGAAACCTCTCTAAGGCCAGTCTTTCCTCCCCATGTTTTGCAGAACCCCACCAACCCATTTCACAACTGCTGCTGCAATGTCTTCTGCAGCTCAGCACTACTCTGCAGCCTGGCACAGACACAGCTGGAGCATCCTCACTGCTCAGGCTCATGTAGCTTCTCGGGAAGTGTATGGAGACCTGTCCCTAGAGCAGAGATGATGCCAAACTTGTAACTCCACAGTGCTAATGCATGACTTTCACAAAACCACAGAAGGACTTAATATCACAGCAAAACCACAGGCAGATTGAGACAGCAGGGGCATCAGAGAAAGGGCATCAGAATTAGTCGCTCTATTGCTGTGAAAAAGCTTAGAGACCTTAAAACTACTTCACTGTCTGATAAACATATCTCAATGCATTCATAAATTATTTTTGAACCCCAGAATGCTGGAAAAAGCAGATGGAACAATTTAGATATTAAAAAACCCACAATCAAACTCAGTTTAAAACGCTGACCAATTTGTAGTGTAAATGATTAAACTCTAGACTGCTTCCCTGCACTTCTGGAGTTAGCCAATTTTCTTAAAAGCAGGATAAAAACCCTAGCCCTGCTACAACCAAAAAGCCTTTACAGGTTATTCCCTAACCATGGCTAGATGTATTGCATCATAAAATGTCAACATCAAAACAATATAGAAAAAATAATTACAGACAGTGTTAGTGTTGTAAGCTGATAAGGACCAGATGGTCTTTTGTATTTATGGTTTGCCTTGTGCATACAAATGCTTTTGGGATCTAATTAGCCTTCTACAAAACTCAAACTGGGTAATTACTATCATTATCCCCTTTTCAAATAAATCTGAAGTCTAAACTGCAATTAAGTTTTTTATCTTACAATTCATATCCACGCATTTTAAGAATTGTTCTTTGCTATCTTTTCACAAATCTTCTTCTAGTGATTGACGTAAATAAAATGGAAGAGATTAAAATAATTTTAAAAAGGATGGTTTTGTACAAAGAGGAGGTTTTGGTTAGCAGAGTTAAAGCATTCCTGAGAATCACTGCATTCACAGTGAACAGGTTGCTGATTTCCTGAGCATTTGATTCTGCCACCTTTGTGGTTGCTGAATGTCCCATATTCCTATCGACAGCAATCACTAGAAACAAAGGATGAAGCACAACTGGCAGAGCTGCTGACAAATGCTTATATGGAGACATATAACTTCTCCTGTACATACAACGATCATCTTTTATATGACACAAAGTGGCAGTCGTTCTAATTAACTTTTGACTTAGGCAGCACATAGGCTGATGATGGGCTATGAAAGGGTAGTGGTGCAAATAATAAGCAAGAATGTCACTTTTATTGGTTTCTTGCCCTCAGGACAGCTAAGCACATGCCAAAGGTAGCATGCTACAGAAAAGCATGACAGTATAATAATGTACACCGCTGAATTCGTTAAATGGAGAATTAATCAAAATCTGTCCAAAAATAGATAGCAGAAGAGATTACAATGTTATAAGCTAATCACCTTCTACCCCCATCCCCAGCAAATGATTATAGGTTGCAGAACTGCACTGCCATTTCCCCTTGCAAGAAAGAATGTACTGAGCTAAAAGCTGATGCTAAGAGAAATAACACTTTGGGCAGCTAAGGGAGGAAATAGTAGGTGGGCAAAGTTTTGATGTAAATTCCTATTTTCCTGCTGAAACATTTTAAATTTATTTTACTATTTCTGTGAAGATCATTAATAAATGGAGTATCAAAATCAGTACTAAAATAAGAGCAAAAGCTCTTATGTTGTAACCTGGATTGCCTTTCTGATAATATCCAGTGGTTTCTCTAGATAAACTTCTGCAAACAGCACCTTCTTTCTCATATGGACTGCTTACACTGGAAATACATTTAAAATTGACTGGTCTGTGAACAAGAGTTTAAGCATTTTAAGGCCCCCTCCGACTGCAGGACAGATATTTGAGGTATAAGACTACAGAACAAACAACTGCAATCTTGATTAAACTACTTCTTTTTATAATACAGAATGTTGAAGCTTTGAACTCAGAAGTAAAGCACAGGCTCCTATGCCAATAGGGAGGGATTCCCAAAACCCCTGCTTGGTTTCCACCCAGACACCTAAATTCCCATCAGTGCCCACGTTCCTGAGCCCACATCTGTTGTGTGATGAGGAAACAGTTTCACGCCTGGCTGAATCTTGATGCGACTAAAATTAGGCACCCATTTGTCTATCATTTAGCTGTGGCAGTATTGGGTAAGTGTGCTTAGAGCTTGCCTAAGCTCCTGGAAAAGGAAAGGCAAGCGGGGCCATCTTGCCTCTCCCACCTCCTCATCCAGAGATTAATCCTTTCCGCTAAGATATGTGAAATTGAAATTAAATTCTTCCCTCCTTCCTGAGAAGGATCCAAGATCTGCATCCAGGCCTGAAGGAGCACTGCAGTCACCTGACAGGAGTTTTTCTGAGAAAACCTCTCTTAGTGCATCACTTTCATTAGGGAAAAAAATAATCATATATTCATGGGAGCAGGGGCAGAAAAACGGATTTCTCTTTTCCCAGCTGAGTGCCTGGATCACCTGGCTACTGAGTCACTGTCACTCTTTGTGGCCTAATTCTGTAATGATTTCCATGACAACAGAGCTATTTGCTATTTGAATATTGTGGAGTCTGGAAAAAAAAATCTTTACAGATAATAATGCAAAGAAATATCACTGATAATATTAAAAGCAAAAGAAAAAAACAGCCACTATGTAGGAAGCAAGCATCATCTCTGGCTTCAGCAGGCAATTCCTCTGTGTTTGCAGGCGAGCAATAGAAACTGCTTATGTGCATCAAAAGATCTTTTCTGCCATAGCAAGATAAAATATGCTTAGTTGCTGATTTTCTAATCTTCAATTAAGTGCAGCATGTCAAAACGCAGCCTTGCTTGGCTCCTCAGATATCTGTCCACTGGGTTTGGGGGGAAGGGAGAAGTTTTTCCTTGCATTTGATGTTTGCAGGATGCAAGGCAATCTCATTTTACATGGAAAAGGTTTCTTATAATTGGAAATTTATAGCTGAAAAATGCAGCTTACTTCCCAGGAACCAGAGCTCTTTGCGATGTGCATGCATTACATGCATTGTACCAGGGGAGGGAATGTGCCCTCATCACTCAGCTCCAAAGAATTTTGTTTTCCCCAGTGTTTCTCTCAGAGGGCACATCTGCCCTACCCCTCCATCGTGGCAGGAAGATCAGTGCTTTGACCTCCTCTCTCCCCTCCCACAGCACAGCCCAGAAAGCCACTCCCAGAACAGAAGGAGGGAAGGCAAGATGCAGAACAGATAGGGACCACACGTCATAAAAACATTCCCTAAATAAGTCCCCAACCTCTGCCAAGTGCTGATGAACAGGCTCGCTGCAAGGTGAGCTCTGGAATTTTGATCAGACTAAGGAGTGCCCTGGAGACGTGTGCTTCCAAAGCCATTGCTACAGGGACAATGGAAGCTCTTCTGAGGGATGATTTGCAAAGGTTGGGAGAAAAAGCTGGTCCGTGAGCTGTATGAGAAATAAACTGCAAGTTTATCTCCCTACAATAAAGCTGCAGCTGGGTCGAGGTTGGAGCTGCCGCAGCACACCTCAGTGCACACGGGAGTCCAGTTAAGAGGTTTTAGGGCTAATATCACTGTGAACCTGGACTTTTATATTATTAAGATCCACTTCTATGGTGATTTTGGGAAAGACCACTCAGTGAAGGTAAAAATACGGCAAATCCTCAAAAGTGAAATTAAGAACCAAAAAAAAGAGACAGAAGGCTGCGACAACATACAGAGAGCACAGTTCCCACAGACATAGGAGTCCATGGACATGGACTCATAAACCTTATATCACAGTGTTCTTAGAAGGACCATGATGGTGACCAAAGGAGTGCTTGAGGCAGTTAGGAGAAGATGGAGGCCACCTACTTTACACAAGTCCCTTGCTGCCTGGTGGAAACACATCATATCTGAACCAAAGTTTCCGCTTTGATCCAAGCCAAGTGGCCCAGCTCCAAGCATGAACTGGGCTAGGTGACCTCCAGGGGTCTCTTTCAATCTAAACTTTTCCATGAAAACAAATAAATTAGNAGGCCACCTACTTTACACAAGTCCCTTGCTGCCTGGTGGAAACACATCATATCTGAACCAAAGTTTCCGCTTTGATCCAAGCCAAGTGGCCCAGCTCCAAGCATGAACTGGGCTAGGTGACCTCCAGGGGTCTCTTTCAATCTAAACTTTTCCATGAAAACAAATAAATTTAAAAAAATAAAAAAATTTAAAAAAGAGAGAGACAAAAGGAATGGAAAGGAACTCATTCACAGGACATATGCAGGGTGTGAATGCTCTGTCTTGAATAACGTCAGTTGAGAAGAGCAGTAATTACACAGTATCGTCCATGTCCCCTTTGCGTGTGGTACTTACAGCATCTGGATGCACACATGACATACCAGATGCACAATCAAGGTAGTCTTGGGACTTCTGTGCTGGAGATGTGTGGAGGTCTGCAGTGCAGTGTGCGTACAGACAGGCACTCTGAGGATAACTATATTTTATTCCCCGGCATAAAACTCAATTGTCCCAATAATGGCATGGCTTGCAGCCAACAGTACTGTTGTGTTTTGCTCTGAACAATAATTGAGTTGACAGTCCATTTTTTCACTAGGGGTTGAAATATCAAATCTGATCAGATATTAGTACTGATGCTACTGCATTTTGCCAGCTTGCCAGTTTTTCTGGATGACAGGTGGATTTGTGATCACAGCACCATGACTGAGAGCCACAGCTGTGGCAGGAGATTGCCTTGGTCATGGGTTCAGAAACCGGT
>VZTM01007228.1:224400-268215 GCA_013400555.1 Jacana jacana | reverse complement strand
AAACAAGGAGGCTTTTGACAAGCTTACTCTACAAACTGATGAATATACTGTACCTAACTGTGATGAAATATTTAATACTACAGGCTATTTGCAGTTCACTTATAAAAAGCCACTGACAACTCCGAGGAAACTGTGAAAAACATACTAAAGAATTCTGCTGATGAACTACATTTTCAAAGGGAAGAGTTATTCTTCTATTTTCCTAACCAACAAGGTTAGCATTAAGAAACTGCTTATTGTGACTCTGACAATACCCTCCTGTGGTTTCATCCTCACCTGCCTTCAAAAGCTGTGCGCTTGTGATGGTGCAATCCCAGGTACGATGCTGGGAACAAAGAATCACAGATGTCTGAGTGAGGAGTAGCAGAGCTTTTGGTGCAGACGAAGCCTACAAAGATTGGTTTTTTTCTAAAGCTAACGCCAACATGACTAGTCTTATCATATATACCCAAACAAAGAGGTTCCTTTCAGTGTTAAAGCTCCAAATTAAAGGATGATACTGAGCGAGGAGGCTGGAAATTACAGAGGCAGAAGGGAAGGAGTCAGGATACATGGAAAGAAAGCTGTCCTTTAGACAGCATCCTAAGTAAAGAGGCACAGCCTATATGGTTTAGAAAAGCAGAGCTAGGAAGAAGAAAAGCTACCTCCTAGAAAGGGAGCTCAAATGAGATTCAGGACTGCAAGAACAAGGATTGCATCCAGCGATGGTTCAAGAGAAGCAGGAGGTAGGAGCCCTCTAGCCAAATGCAGGCACATGCAGTGCATTTCTCCACAACTTGCTTAGCTCCCCAACATTAAGCAATATCCCTCATTCTCACACAGATGCCTGAAGTGGGTCTTGTTTCTCTTCANGACAAGGATTGCATCCAGCGATGGTTCAAGAGAAGCAGGAGGTAGGAGCCCTCTAGCCAAATGCAGGCACATGCAGTGCATTTCTCCACAACTTGCTTAGCTCCCCAACATTAAGCAATATCCCTCATTCTCACACAGATGCCTGAAGTGGGTCTTGTTTCTCTTCAGTGAGGGAATCCTGAGGAACTAGCTCAAATGCAAATATTCTTAATACTGCTTTTAAAAATCCGGTGACATAAATCCTACTCAGAAGGCTTATAAGGCTCAGCAATGTTATTCTTTTGAAAACAGATGCCTGAGAAGTTGATGGAAAAAATTTTGGAAATTTGAAAACTTTGTTTCTAGCTAGGAGCAATTTTTAGGAATTGTGAATGAATTCTAAAATCTAAGACTTCTCATAACACGTGTTTAATTGTCCTTGTGATTGCAATTTCTCATTAAATAAAAATTTCCAGAAGTGATCAGAATGTTGGTGTAAAGCAGGAAAACACAAAACAAAACTTTAATTTGAAAAAGCAAAATTAGTCCAACTGTTAACACTTTAATGATACAACCAGCTGCTAAGAGCACAGCCTCAACACAAGCCACGATCAAATGATATGTAGATTTTATCACACTGACTGCTATTGACCTGGACATACTGCCTGGATATAATGACTTGAGCACTGGTGATCTGTCAGCACCTTCAAGCCGTTGATCTGATTTACCTTGTCACATGCCTCATTCCATCACAGTTAAAACCCAGGGCTGTGAATGCACTCATAACAAACTTGTCATCTACAACTACTCAAGAATTGTATGGAAATGCTGCATCAATCCTCCTCTTGAGCTCAAATTGATTTTATATCCAAACCGGGACTATGGGCAGATGAAGACCAAGGTACCATATGGAAAGTGGTGGGATGAAAGTTTGGGTCTTAGCAGGATCTGGATGAAAACTGAGACTCGCAGTCTGGCAGCCAGGTAGAAAATTGCGCTAGCAGCTTAACTCAGCAGGCAGCCCACAGCAACTTCCAGCCACAGCGTCTACATCAGGCAGACAACCTGATCCAGGATCTTTACAAAAGAGGTTGAGACTGCAGGGATGTGTAGGCCTCCAAGCTATGAGCATCCTGGTGCAGTATGGATCTCCCATGAGCAAGTCGAAGTGTTTTACACTTACTCAAGCCTCTCATACAGCTTGTGCTCCCTCAAGTAATGCAAAACAGACCCCAAGGACGGGACACTTCTTCATCTGGGACTGGCCATCTCAAGCTCGGTTTTTAGTCACACTAAAACTACTCTACTTTTTGATGCAAAAAATCGCTCTCCACAACTACCTGAAAGGACATTGTAGAGAGGTTGGTGCTGGTCTCTTCTCACAGGTAATTAGTGATAGAACGAGAGGGAATGGCTGCAAGCTGCAGCAGCGTAGGATTTTTCACAGAAAGAGTGGTCAGACACTCGAACCGTCTGCCCAGGGAAGTGGTGGAGTCGCCATCCCTGAATGTGTTTAAGAGTCATTTAGATATGGTGTTGAGGGATATGGTGTAGGGGAGAACTTTGTAGAGTAGGGCTGATGGTTGGACTCAATGATTCCAACCTAAAAGATTCTATGATTCTAGTGTCCTTCTCAAGGTCTATTCATATCACCTTTACAGCCTCCCCATTCCAGTAACTTTGGTTTTCGAAAAGACACAGATTCAGATATTTATGAACACAGTAGTTGTGAAAACACACCTCTTTTGATACAGATTAGGTCAGGTACTGTCTTAGTCATCCTAAAACACCCTTACTGAATTCCTCTTCCTTAGCATCATGCAGAGTAAAAAGCCTTCCACCTTCCATGGCAGTTTGGGGTTCAATTTGCACACTGTCTTACACTGCTGAGCGTGGAGATACATACACAGCACTGATCTCATCAATGGAAAGTCATCACTGCCTTTTAAAATGCACCTTACTGTGCCATTCATTTTATTACACTTTTCATTGCTCAGACACCCACATCCAGGGTGAACAGTATGTCCAGAACAACCCATTAATCAACAAATTTAATAAAAGAATATGGAGGTCAAGACCAGAAAGACATTAAGAAGTTTTGTCCATTTCACAGCCCAAAAGATGGATCAGCAACATCTAAATCCTTCCCAGCTGATACTCTGTTTACTACTCTTGCTACTACAGACATTCTCTTACTGCTCTACTACCCTTGAGGATGTTTTGTGGCATCTCATGTTTCATCACTGCAGGGCTTAGCTATCCATATGGATAACAAGTTTCCCCTAAAGTTTAGCCTATATTTCTCTCATTACCATGAAACTTACTGAGAAAATGAGCCTGCTTTTCTTTTTTTTTTCCCTTTTGATCACAAGTCCAGTAAAAAGGTGTCATATAAAAATTGATGTAAGAAAATCCCTTGGAAGCCTCCAGCCTGAATATCAAATATAGAAGAGCAGGAGTGATACGAGCTGTTCAGGCAGCGCACACTTACAGACGGGGCAGCAGCATCACCATCTGCTGGAAGGAGCGAATTTAGCTAACGTACCAGTTGCCACCAAAGGAGGAGTGAGAAATGCCTTTGGCAGATATGCAACATACGGAGAGGAACACGGAGAAGCCACACGCTGCCCAGTCCACACGAAGCAAAAAGTCGAATAGCCTTCCCAGGCTACAGAGCACAATACACCTACTCTCATGGTCTTAATAAGAGTAGTTTTAGATGTTTTGCATTTTATCTATTAACCATCACTTAGATAGAAAGCCCAACCTTTTTGAAATTCACCTCCCTCCTAGTAGAGGCCACAGTGGAGGATTCCTGGTCTCCTCTGCCCAGGCAGAGCTGGAGTAGACTTCCCATTGGTGAGACAGAGGGTCAGCTTGGAGGGATTGGGCCAGCAGGCATGCTTGTGCTTCGGGATCTGTCCATCAGTTTGTGAGAAGCCCCGAGCAAAGGGAGTGTGAAAGGCTGATAATCATCTTGGGAACAGATTGGGCTCCTGCAGAAGAGGAATTTAGCACTTCTCTGCAGGCATCGCCTGGTCAGATGGCGCTGCTCCTTCGTGCTGTACCTCCCTGCGTGCGGCCAGGCAGCCAACACTCACAGTATCTTCATAATATCTGCTCTCTTCATAACTGCTGTATTAGCTCCAGGGGTCCTGCAAGAGGGGGAATGGGAGGTCTCCATGCACAGTTGGACATGGGATACCCTACAGCAGAGCTCAGGGGACAACAATAGGGAGATGCCTCCAGAGCCACTGCAGGAGCGTGAGGCAGCCTGGTGCTCTCCTGAGGGACTCACGACATCATGTATGACTTCAAACCAGGGAGAGAAGTGTCTCGGTGTGTTTGGCCACTAGATTTGACAGCAGCAGCATTGTCATTTGAGCCCTTTTGAGGGCTCGCGCTGACAGCATGATGGAGGCAAGTTTCTAATACATCGACTTCCATAGCCTGCAGTCATTTTTGGTGGTGAGAGCCCAGCCTTTGAGAGGGGCTGAGGAGGGTTTAGAACATCACTTAATGTCAGCTTTCACCACTGAGAAACAGTGTTGAGAGATGTTGTGAGAGGAGAGCAAGGAGACATGAAACANTATGATTCTATGATTCTATGTTGTGAGAGGAGACAACAGGCATTGGAGCCCTGGCAGCCACTTTTTGTTTGGTTTAGCAGAAAAAAAGGCTGATAACTGAGGCTGAGGGTAAGATGTAAATCACTGAAAGAAGTCGTTCATGCTGCACTGCTCACACCTCAGGCCCCTTTTGTACCACCAAACCCTTCCAAGGCCGTGGTCACACAATCGCCTGCACGGAGTGTCAATGAAACTCATTCAGGAAGGCATGTATGTATGTATGTATAGGAAGACCACCTATGTAATTTATCCTGGTCCAGAAACAAAGCGGGGAGAAGTCCCTCTGGCTGCTGTGGAGGCATGGAGGTCCACTGCTAGTTAGCTTACTAATGAGCTGCACCAAGAGCTGACAACAACAGATGATTTTAGAGTAAAGCAGGAGGTGACAACAACAGACGATTTTAGAGTAGAGCAACCAGTGTATTATAGCTGTCTCTGGGGAAAAATAAAGCAATGCATCTTGCTTGGTGTCAGTGGAGATGGCCCTGGTGTCTCCACTGTACTCCTGCCAATGTAGTGAGGCTTTGCAGGGTCTTCTCCCCCACGCTCTGGTGAACTGCCCCAGCCACAGCCCCACTGAGCTCCCAGCCAAGAACCAACATACAACTGCACTTCTGATACTACGCTTCCTACCACAGTCACTTCCCTACTCTTAGCAGGGAAGTTTGTGTCAAGGGGTCCATTCCCATTTTCAAGATCTACCTATGACATTGCTTTTAAAATATATTTGTGGTATTGAATAGCTGTAGCTATCAGCAGCCCATGTTTTGCAGTCTGCTGAAAGATGGCTTTGCACTTCACCAATATCTAATATGGGAGTTATTTTTAAGACACATTTGTTTCAGGCTGCAAGAAAAGACCAAACCCTCACCACTTAATGGCTCCTCAGAGCCCACAGGGAAAAGTGATTATCACCATGTGCTTGGAATCACTATGTTTTATTAAAGCTGGCATGTCACATCCAAAGGAGCTGCAGCAAGCAGGCTGCCTTGCAAATGATATTATGATGAAATTGCAACCATGAGCATGGCACCACTCCACATGCTGCTAGGTAGGCTGACCAGATTTCAAATCTAATAAAAGGTGGGATACTGAACCCTTCACCCTGCCTGCTAATTGCAAAAAGCAGCACCATTACACTGACGGGGAATGGTTGGGAACAGCTATTCAAGTTCTCAGTTCCCAGCATGTCATAAATGACATGAGATACACCTCTATATATGAAACACAGTAATGTCATCATCACCCTCAAACGCTCAATTATGATCCAAAAAACAATGGTCAAGTACAGCACAATGTAGCCCTGTACCGCTGTCATTTTAGGTGGCACATCTACATCTGTACTGTCAAACACTGGTGGCATTACCCTTCTGTAACCTGTACAGTCCCTATTAACTGAGTTGGACTGGACTCAGTGGGCTCTCTCAGAGCAGAGGCGCAATATAGCAGCACCCAGAAGTGTATCCCTAACACTGTGATGGGTTCCAATGATGCCCCATACCTGTGGTAGTGTTTTGCATACTTCGCAGCTACCAGCTAGGTCCAGGAGCACCAGAACTAAGTTCCCTCAGGTTCCATGTCCTGTGAGATTGGTGTTGGAATCTAAGAGAATGGAAATCTACCAAAATGGCCTTGGTTACAATATCTCAAACACCCTCTACTTTGCATCCTTCCCCCTTATGACCTGATTGCCCATCATGCAGCTTTTCCAGTGTCAAGTAAGTCAGCAATTGCTTCTGTGTGCTCTTTCCTCCTGTCGTTACTTATCCTTATGTCACTTAAGAGACATAAAGAAAGAACTTAATCATCTTCAAGATGTCTATCTTACCGCCAAGGTTGGAGCTGGTCAATGAAGTAAAATAAAAAATATCAGGGGTAGATTCAGCCACAGAGACAAAGAAACAAATCAGATGATCACAGAATAAGTCATGCTACAAAAAAATATCTCTGTGTTGGAAATATACTTGATTTATACCAGCAAAGATGTCTTTCCCATCAAACCTTTTTTTCAGAAAGCAGACATAACTCATTTGAGAGATGAAGAGCATAAGGCTCCTTTCTAAATGTTGCCACGATATTTCTTTAATATAGAGGTTTGAGTGTATTTCGAAACAACTTCCAGAGCAACACTTTGTATTTAAGCAGGGATCTCGAGAGGGTGTTAATTATGGAAGTAAAGACAATATTACAATGGAAAGTACTTGTAATTCCCAACAGCAACTGAATATGATCTTTTTCTTTCAGTATTTACAGTTGAAGAAAAACAGCACTCCAGAAGTAAGTAAGCACTCAGGCCTAGACTTTCAGCTGCTCTGCACCCTGTACAGTCACCAAAACCAGTGAAACTATGGTATTTGTCATTGCAAGCCTAACTGTTGTTACAACAAGCATGTTGTGTTCACTTCACAAGGGCATGCGTGCAAACTGCTGGGCTCTGTGGTCAGCTTGGCTTAAACTGCTTATTCACTTGGGAGACAGAAAGCTGATGCCGGTATTCTCGGCTTGTTATTTTGTTGTTAAAAGGGCTCTGAAAGCCAGACATCTTTCTTTGAAGAGAATATACTTCATATTATAATATTCTTTTCAACAATAAATACTCAGAATTGTTTTTCTTATTTCTTTCAACTCTGTTATCTAGGTGTGACATTAAGCAATGCTAAGGAACAACACTTGTCAAAAAAGTAGGAATTATAAACAGACTTTAAAAAACCCACAAACCCACAAACTAAGTGATGTAGAAATCTCAGTTACTGCCTCAGTGAATATGCCATTTAGGATAAGAGTTGACTTCAGAGACATTTGGTCTCTGAATATCCAAACAGACATTTAATAGGATATTCACGTGCACCAAACCAAAAATGTCAACCTAGTGACTGAAACTGCATCTTTAGGCATCAAAGGAACAACTCCGAAACTGTGGATTTTAGGCTTTCCTGAGATTTTTTCTCACTATCCCTTTAGTTGAGCACAGTCCTGGACTGAAAAGCAGTGACCTCTCCTAGGGGAGTATCACCAATTTTCAAATTAATACTCACAAAACTGCCCATTGGTCACTGTAACAGTGATGATAGCTTTCAATAATTATGATGCTGTGGTAAATAGGATACCAAATATTCATATTTTGATTTAAATGATTTTCAGCATGAATTGCTTCTGATATTACCACCCTTATGAAACAACCATGTCTTGTTGCCCTAATCATACCAAGGAACCAGATAAGTGAGCTCAGTGTTCCCACACATCTGGGAAAAAGATTTCAGGAGCAGAAAAAACCCCATAGGATTAAATGATATATCAGTTGGAGAGAAGAGATTTAGAAACCATGCATATGTTTATACATTCAAGTAATATCAAATGTCTGCTACAGAGGAAATGTCTTTATATGTGCTAAGACCCAGCCTTTCCAACGTAGGTCCCTAGAAGGTAGATGGATTTAAGCTGTACCAGATAGCTTAGGTTTCAGCTCTTCCAATGGCCATTTATGGGCTACTCGGTGTTCCTGAAAACTGAAGCTTGTAGTCTGGTGTTCACAGACAGATATAAAGGTCTACCAGTGGGACCACAGATTTCCTCATCTCCTTTCTTACAAATAAATAATACTCTGACCCCAAACCCCTTCCCAAGAAGAGTTTTTACCACCAAAAAGGTCAAAAGTCAAAGTCTTTGTGAAAACCACTTAGGATTTTGGCTTGTGAAAGAGTTGCAAGAGAAAATAAAGCAGTACCTACAGTGGTGGTCCCTGCAACGGCATCACATCTGGAAAGATGAATGACTGAGACCTGCTGTTGTCCAGGAGTGCCAGCCAACAACTCCCTGCACATTCCATGCACCAGCAGTGTGCACAACATCTGAGCAAAGCTTTCAGAGCTGGGGTTTGAATACAGCTTTCAGCATAAACCTATGGATCAGCAGCCTTGCAAACAGACTGCTTAAATTTTTAATCACTCTCTTGAATTCAGAAATCAGAACAGGCAACTAAGTTTGACACAGTAATTCATCTGAATATGAACCATGTAATTGCTCTGATTTTACATGGAAAAAGTTTGGATAATGTTGAGAAGGATATCAGAGACATTTGAGTAACGTTGTATTAAAGCAAGGCAATCTTATGAGCAACAGAAAACATAATGCTCAGAAAATACAAAATGTGTAATAGTGTCAGGAGGAACCTCTTCACCAGAGAGTTCACCGAGTCCCATTTGATTCAGAAGCCATTACCCTGCATCTGTATGTTAACGAAGCAGCTGTTCCACTGCTAATTGCTGCTCCAACAAATTGCTTTTTTCCAATTAAGATTTTATTATCGGATTTATCATCGCAAACAGAAATAGATGCATTTCAATTTCAGAAAGACAACAGAACGGTGCAATTATCCACCAGTCTTCCAGACGGGCATAAATCAGAATCCATAACTCCAAGGTTTTACAAGTTCTTCAGAGGTTGAGCAGATATCTAGACACATGCATCTTCTGCAAATGTCTGCCTCAGCAAGGATGCCCAGATTAGCCTTTTGTAAATGGGTTGTCTGGTTAAAGTCCAGACATTTTAAGCCTTATCTAACCCCTTCTGGTGAGGGGTCTAGAGAGCCAGTCCTATGAAGAGAGGCTGAGGGAACTGGGCATGTTTAGTTTGGAAAACAGGAGGGTGAGGGGAGACCTCATTGCCCTCTACAACTACCTGAAAGGAGGTTGTAGAGAGGTGGGTGTTGGCCTCCTTTCCCAAATGAATAATGACAGGACCAGAGGAGAGTATGAAGACCAGAGTATGAAGTTGAGTCAGGGGAAGTTTATATTAGATATTAGGAAGAATTTACTGAGAAGGTGGTCAGGCACTGGAACAGCCCGCCCAGGGCGGTTGTGGAGTTACCAACTCACTCAATTTAAGAAGCATGCAGATGTGGCACTGGCACTTCAGGGCATGCTCTAGTACCTGAGGCTGTTAGGTGTGGTTGTTGCTGTTGTGGTGGGGTTTTTTTGGGTGACATTTAGGTAAATGGCTTGCTTTTCCGAAAGGCTGGATTCTTACAAACCCCATCCCCATTTCAGTTTGTTAGTCTTAAACATTTGATACCACAAGGGGAATTAATTTTAAACTAACAGCTACAGTTTTCTTAAACAGTCCTCTACTATAAGGGTGCCTATGAAAGTGGTAGACTTTGAAATGAAAATGAATAGGTTTTTAAAATGGAATTCAGCACTACTTTAGAAATACAGGGTCTGAAGAACCACTTAATAGGTCTACATCATGAAAGTTCCTGCAATGGTCCATCATGGTTGGAAGTATGTTTCTCTTTGTAATATGTCTAAGTTCAGTTATTACAGTTACACTACAGCCAATGAATACTGTTAACCACAGCAGAAGTGTAAGTGTGGTATCATTGGATGGAAGGCAGAAGCTTTACAAGCATTTTGTCCAGTGGTGCACCAAGACCCCTGTTCATGCGGGTGCTTTGTTTTGCAAGTAGCTCCACTGAAGACAGTGGAAGAGCTCCTGTGCTGGGGAAGAACGCGCTCAACTTTGCTGCACTGGAAGAAGCTGCACAAGGATACTTGGGACTGTGGGGAGTAAAATAAAAAATAAGTCCTGAGAAGACTAAAGCATTAGGTATCAAAAATTAAGAATTTGGCAGGTTTGTAGACTTAGGCACATGATTTTGGCAGGTGTTGTGGTTTCATTTCTTACATTTGTAACACACTGTGGTGGTCTCAGGATGAGAGGAGAAGAATATTTCTAATTTTTTTTTTTTTACTTTTTTTAAATTTCTTCTATGAATAAGCTGTGCTTTATAAACATCTCCCTGGCTTGCAGAGATGGCGCAGAAAAGCCATGCAATATAGAGGAGTGATTCCAAGCTTTCTGATCTTTAGTTGTGTACTATATGCATCTTTCAAAATATTGCTACCAGGCTCTAAAGCTGTATCTTCACTGGACTGGATGGATAACAGTATTTTCTCTTCAGAGTAAAGCCAAAGAGTTGCCGCAAAAATAAAGTATTTATCATCTTTGCAGAAAGATCTGCAATTTCAGTTTCAGAAATGAAGTGCACAGGTAAACAAAGAGAATTTCAAGGGCACGTCTGCTTCGTACTACTGCTCCTGGCAAACGGCTGAGAGGGCAAATGGCAACGAACAATAATACACCATATACGACAACTAGAGTAAGGAGAGCCAGTGCCAGACAGCTGCCCCTCTATTATTGGTGATTAAGAATGTTTATGGTTGTATTTATTTTCATATTAGTTCTTTTTGGTTTTGTTGTCTTTATAGGACACATTTAATAATTTTTAATTTCAAAACACTGTAAGTTTTCTGAAAAAAATTCACTGGTTTGTACACAGCTGGAAGTAACTCTGACAGCAAATTCATAACTGGAGAAATAACTATTTTAAATACAAACAGAGCAATAACTGTCCATCTATCAAGCATCAGCTTAGAGTAATGGATTACAGAGAAGAGCCACTTTAGTTAATCAGGTTGGACTTTGTAATACTTTCGTGTTCCATAAATAATATTCTAACAGGAGCTTTACTGTTGGAGACCACTTTCAGCAAACAGTGCAAAATGAGTCTGTCCTTTAATATGTCAGAAAGTATCAAATGAAAAGACACACTGATGGCCATCTCTGCCCTTTAAAGCAAACTATTAGAAAATCAGTCTTGTTAAAGATGACCTGCACAAGCCCCAGGAAAAACCTAGCAGCTTCAAAATCATACCCTGACTGTCCGAAACAGCGAGGCTAAAAGGGCTAAGTCAAAGAGATGCAAATGTGGTTATTTTCTCCACTTAAAACAAGGAAAAAACACACACTAAAACTTTCAGGGTCTCAGAGCTAATGACTTGGATTGCAACATTCACAAAGAAACGTTGCTGGAGACTACAAGGGGTATGATTAAGTGGTCATGTAAGAATAGCAAGCTTGGGTCCCTTTATGTGTTTGTTTTCACCCAAAAATGCCTGTAAAATATAACATTGAGGTGAAGTGTGGCAAGGGCAACAAGTTTCTAGAGACTCTAGAAAATAACTTTTCCTAATTATGCAACCCCTTTGATTCCCTAGGAACCTTCTCTTTAGCTACCCTTAGGAAATCTATCAATAAGGTAGTAATAGCAATAAGTCAAAATGATGAATCTATTTATGGCAGAGGAATCCAGAAAGCTTAGAAACAATGTGTAGTCCTTAAGCCTTCAAGCTCCACATGTCCTTCAAGAAGAAGTGAGCCTGTTATGATGATCAGAAACTCAATGTCATTCAATGAGATGAGCACTGCCAAAGAGGCTTTCCCATGATGGATAGCTACTATGATGTTGAAGGCTGTAGGCAATTAGTAAACAGCACATCGTGCAAGACAAAATTCTCTCTAAAGTGATTTGGCAAATTTCTACTGTTACGGAAAGTGGTAATGGAGTGTAATGGCCACATATATCAGATGGGGTCTCAGTCATTAAGATCTCATCCAAGAGAAGAAAACACAATAAAATGTCTAGTCTTTAATTCACATAACAGGATAGGATAAACACTGGGGTGATTCTGCCAAGATTTACATCTGTGGTTCCAGGAAATCAAGGTATTTTTGGCTTGATGCTTAAGGTTAGCAATCAATCTTATCTAGCTATTCATGTACCATCTTTCATCCTGAAGTATTCTATAGCACTTAAAAAAATAATATACAAATCAGGATTCCTTGTCACAAGAACCTTAATTTCTGCTCTTCATGCTTAAACAGCTCCTAGCACATCCAACAGAGAAGTAATGGGCAAAGGCAACTGGATGTTTTAAGGCCATCACTGTTCATTTTCTGCCACTGTTACCCTTAAATAAACATAGAGTCACACAAGCTCTTCCACCAACAAGTAAACAAAACACAATCTGGCTCGTGGGTTTCTACAGCTTCCTTTCTCTTGCTTGGACTTCAGGCCATGATCAAAACTGAGACACACTATAATTAGGCACAAATAAAAGGACAGTTCTTGAAAGAGCAGGATGAGCACATCTCTGTCCACTCTTCTCACATGTTTAAGTATTAGCCCCATCCACAGAAAAACAACAGCTACTCTCTATCTATTACAAATGCAACTGAGGTTGCATGGGAAGTCCATGCTCTAAGGTTAGAACTTTCAACAATAAAAAAGGATTAAGAAAAATCTATGCTCCATGTCATTGGTTCTGATTTCACAAACTATGGCTTTTGTGAACTCTGACGGGAGCTAGTCACACGGACAGCCAAAACCAATGAGGATGTATGTATATTACAACAAACAGTGAGTCTTGTATTCCAAAGTATGTACATTTTTAATTCAAGTAACCCCTATTTTGCCCTTCAGTAATTTCTTCTCAGTTTCCCTGCTTAGCTGGATATTAACTCCCCTATATAATTTTAAAGACAATAACAGTCTTATTTGAAAGAACTGAGTGGTTCACTGAGAGTAATCTAGTATTATACTTCCAACAATGCCCAAAGCTGGATGTTTCCTGCAGAGGTGCAATATAACTGTCTGTGGAAGGCTAGTCTCCACGGAGGAAAACAGTCTTTTTAACTTTATCAAAGCATATAACTATTTTTTTTTCCTCCCCAAAGCATAAAACCTGGTATCACTTAGCATTTTGCCTAAATGAAAGTAAAACCTTCAAGAATCTAAGAGTAAACCATGCCTTTCAAACTATACTCTGTCAACTCTCCCAATATAAAAAGGAGATCTGTTGGTATTTAATAATTTGATTTGGAAAAGCAAATGACTGAGGTTCAGATTCAGTTAAGAGTCACTGTTAATTAAAAAAAAAAAAGCAAAACTGAGGGACAGTGAGTGATTATTTTTTTTTTTTGTGGGGTTTTTTTGGGTTGTTTTTTTTTCTACGTTCAGATTTAAAAAGGCAAAGTTTTAAATTCAAGCAGAAAATACCTGGGAAACTGCCCTGAAGATATAATTTGACATTTCATTCTCCAGCAAAGAGGAGAGACAAGGAATCACCTCTTCCTCAAATTTTGTTGCATCAGTGAAACAGTAAAGATGGTCCCAATAACACAAATTTGCATCCAAAGCAACTTCCCAGGAAGTCAGCAGGATTTTTATTATCAAGTTCATCAGGAAAAGCTCAATCTGAAGAGCTGTCTTGATGAAGTTATTAATAGCTACAATCATAAGTTAAGGGAAATAAGCACTTCTCTATAAAAGAGTCCATATTCACACTAAATGAAAACCACTGGATCAGTGCATCTCCAGAAATGCTGGTTAGCATGTCTGAAGAAATTACTCATAGGTATCTCCACTGGAAACTGGACCTTGGAAGTCACAGTGTTTCAGCAGGACCCAAGGTATCATGGGCACGTGTCTCTGTCCGTCCTACCTGTGCTTGTGCCATAAGCAGCTTGAAAGCCTTGACATAGACTGAGTTTTGTCCTTTTTTAAAATTTAACCATCAGAATTAGAGGTAGTATCTGAGACCCTTCTCCCCTCTGCTGACTCACCATGCAAGAAGGATGGATGGAGGGAACTGAACACCTCCATGTGCTGCTTTCCCCTGATGCAGCAAGGCAATTCCTGGCCATCCCTGCACTTACTCTTGAACCTGATGGCTGCTCTTCTCAGACTAAAGCATACCTCAACTAATCCATAGTTTCAGTGCAACATGAGATTTCCCAAAATGCACACACAGAAACCTTGGATACAGTAGTTGGCTGATAACATTTTAAGAAAATAAATTATTTAACCCATTTGTAATTTTTTTGTTTGGAAGTGTAAGTGCTGTGTAGTATGAAGACCCAACAAATCCTGCTCGTGGCCCTGTAGGCAGATCACAGTAAAAGCTCTTCCTCCACCACGGCTATATCTCTGATTCATGGGACATAGAACCATTGACTCCAGTGCCCAAACATGATCAGGAAGCCTGTTTTGAAGAAGGTGCGTAGGAGTTCTGCACTCTCCTTAGCTTCTGTGAGATTGATTTCCTTTACTTATGCTTCCTTGCATGACAAATTGTTCTTGATGCAGAGACTGAGGGAAGCATGAATGGACCCATCTCTTTATTAAGAATGTATGAGAGGATACTCAAGTTGTTTAGCTGGAAGAGAATGACTCAATTCCTTCTGACACTAATGTAAAAATCCTTTAAAGTGTAGGTCAGTCGCTTCCTTAACTTAGGGACACTGACAGCATAATATTGGTTCTTTAAGCTGCAAGTCTTTGGTTTAGATTTTTTTTTCCATTCATAAAAATGCCCTTTCTTTGAGGAAACTCTGCTTACTGTTCAGTATGGCTGGATCCTGTTATAAGACATTTTCAGGACCAGATTCCAGCCATCCTATGAAACAGCCCCACATAATTACAGTATATGATGAGACGATAACCTTCTGAATGTCCTTAACCCCAGGAGTGCCATTACTGCTCTTTCACAGGTTTGAAACAGAACTACAAAGAAGAGAGGATGACACATTTTACATTCCTCTTTTCATTACACATCACCGAATTTACTTATCAGAAGAATTATGAATGTTCCAAAAAGGAAAAAAATAGCCTTGGAAGTCTGACTGAACAAAACCCGCGCATTTCCCACCTCTTTAAAGTCAGTCAGAGAGCTCCTCATATTCATTCTTTCAGGCTTTAGGCAACTGATATTCAAAAAAACCCGAAGATTTCATTATGATCTCTTGTATTCTCAGTAACGGTGTGATGGAGATTAACCTCTAGGCTACAGTGAAAGCTCTTATGTCTTCTGTTTGCAACGACTACAAGCACTCTCCAGCTGCATAAGATTATTCCCTTAAATAAAACTGAAAAGGCAAACCAAAACTTCTATCTTATGAAGTCAGACCATACCGTACTCAGTCACTAAGCTGAGACAGACAGACAGCCGTAAACAAGGTGGGGGCAATCAAACAAATCTCTGCAGTTTACCAGTTTATCCCTGAAGAACTGCATGCTGCAAATGCAAAGGGAAGAAAGCAAATTTTAAACCACCCTCATGGCAATTTCTGCATCGGAATGAGTCAAGAGCATTCAATGTCCATCACCACGCTCTGCTGATGAGAGTAATTCATTAAACACAGAAGCTGTGCTATTAACATCTGTCGATATCCTCCTCCTACAAGTGCTGGGAAGAGTTCTCAAGGAAGGACAAGTAAAACAAAAGACATTTCAGACCAAAAAAAAAGCCTAGTCAATACATAGGCTGAATAAAGGAAACGGTAATTAGATAAGTTGTGACACAAATGTCCTTTGTTTAAGCAGAGGGAGAAAATAAAATCCTGGAGTAACTAGTGAAGGCAAGAAGACTCTGAAATGTGATTGTGGTTTACTAGAGGCAGTTCCATCATTCTGGGAGAGGAAATAACATTTCTGGACTTGGACTGCCAGTCTCCAAACTGCGCAAAATGATATAAATAGAAGCGACTTAAATCACCCATTTTAATCATGATTTAAATCAGCAAGCAGGAAACATTCATTTAAATAATCAATTCTAATCTTGTTTTGCAGCTGTACTTTTTAGCTACTTCTCCAAAGTAAGTTTCAGTCCAGTGGTTGGTAATCATTAAAACACACTGAATTGTAACTAAACGGTAACTATACACTAAATTGGAAACCTTTTTCTAGCCAGGACTGTACATTAAATCTGCACACACTTTAAAACAGTTCTATGGTTTGCTATGCAAGATTTGCAAATTTTTTTTATTTGCTAGATTACTTTTATTACCTCATTTAATATTTTATTCCCGTATGAGATTGCACTGGGAGGCTAACGAGAATTCAATTACAAAGTCTATAAACAATATTTTAAAGTCATGCAAAGTCATGCCTTACTTACTACGAAATGATAGATTAAGTATAGGAAAAATACAATACAAACTAACTGATTTATTAAATTAATGAAACACTAGTCAGCAAATTGAACTGCTAGTTTCTCGTCTCTCTCTCAAAAATTCAAATTTTTGGAATCTCAGTCTGTGCAAGAATCACTAGTGAGCAACCTGCTCTAGTGGGAGGTGTCCCTGACTGGGAGTAGAACTCTATGACCTTTAAGGTTCCTTCCAACTTTAACCATTCTATGATTCAATGATTTTGAAAGGTCTGCTGCCATACAAATATCACTGGATTGCTCTAGGAGACAATGGGAAGAAACTGGCAATGAGAGCAGCGTGTATAAACAGGTTCATTATTCCAGAAATCACTGTCCTTTTGTGATTGTGCTTCTACATAAGGCATAGACAAGGATGTTGGTTTTCAGGCATTTGTAAAATAGGGATGTTAGAAAACATCACAGAAATGTATTACTCATAAGAAGCTGGCTGAGTATTGAGTATCAGTATATCGGTTTCATAAACAAATTGGGATCACATGGAACATCAGAGTGACATTGTGTATGAGGTATATTATTTGCACAGATTTATTCTTGCTTGCACTCAGTGTATATGAGTTCAGAGACAGCAGGAGCCAGAAACAAGCATAACATCATCACAGGGCAAACCTGTTTCAGAGCCTTATGGGCAAGATGCAGCTACGGGGACACCCCCTAGCACCCCCAACACCCTCCCAGCCTCCTCAATCGCATAGCAAGGGGCTGTGTTCAGGAACAGAGCACCGTCCTAATGGCCGAACAGCATTGACACATGACTGTAGCCATTTAAAGTGCAAATGTTGTTAATTTTTCATAATGAAGCACTGTACTTCAGTTTTAATATTTACCATTTGAGTTCAGCGTACTTAGTATTTTATGCCCCTGCTCAGAGCACTCAGCAAATACAAGCAGTGAAACATGTGAAGGGGCACAAAGGTTATGCAGTTCTGCTTAATGTGTGCTAGTGAACAAATGTGACATAATAACTATCACCAAAACAATTAACTACTTTACTGTGGAAAGAAGAAAAAAAAAAAAAAGAAAAAAGTATACCAATTATCTTTTACACATTATCTTTACAATGGAAATTTCAAGTGTTTTTTCTGTTTATGCATAAAAGTTTTTACTGGATTATGCAATGGGCAAAGATTCAAAACACCTCTCCAGCCACTAGTAAGAGAAGATACAAGCTATGCCTTATCTTAAGCTGTTGCAGAGAAAATGATTGACATGAGGAAAATAACAACAACATTAATTATAGGATTTAACGAGTTAATGTTTCATGAAAGACAGACTTTTCTCCAAATTTGGATCTTTGCTGTAAAAATCAACCGCATAAAATAAAGCCCAACTGCAGAGTCTCACCTCAACATGAAGATTTAAAATAACATTCTGCCTCCTAACCCGTTAATTAAGTGTGTGCAGGAGCAATGCAGTCAGAAGGCACAAACATCAGCCTGTGGGATTTTCAAACATGATCCCAAGGCGTAAGGGCTCTTTGGGATATGTAACACATTGTGCTCAGCAACACACCTAATAATGCTACTAATTATAATACTGGAATATCATAATTGTACTCATACTTAAAGTCAGTGGTAGTTGCTGCCTCTCTTTCTGAAGTGGGCCTAGTCAATTTACTAAATTGCGTTGAATCTAAACCTCTGGGTGGTTGCAGACCATATACCACAAGAGAAACAGCAGCATGCTGGTACGTTACCTCTGTTTTAAGGTTCTTAAAATCATTACCTGCTTCTTTTAATCTCAAACTGTGGTCAGATATAACATAAGGGATTGGTGATGATAATGGATGGGGCAAGCTACCTGATCACAGAATCACAGAATAACAGAATATCAGGGATTGGAAGGGACCTTGAAAGATCATCTAGTCCAATCCCCCTGCCGGAACAGGAACACCTAGAGCAGATCACTCAGGAACACGTCCACGTGAGTTTTAAATGTCTCCAGAGAAGGAGACTCCACCACCTCCCTGGGCAGCCTGTTCCAGTGTTCAGTCACTCTCATTGTGAATCTAGTAGAAGGTATCTTTGCCCATGGCAGGGGCAGTTGGACTAGATGATCTTTCAGGTCCTTTCCAACCCAAACCATTCCATGATTCTGTGACTACATGATAGTTTAAAAGTCACTCTCAGTATGGCAGGTCTGAGTTTTAATGAAGGTAAAGTATTTAAGTTACTTTTTCCTGCATTTATTAGCTATGCTTATCAACATCCTTTTCCATCTGCACTGTCTATAGAATTGTCTGCATTATTAATGGCACTGAAAATGGTATTTTTAATGTAAAGTACTGACAATATTGAGTTTTTCTCTGCACTTATTCACAATTATATACTCATATATTCAAGATACAAATTACAGAGCTATACCAGATAGAAATCTGCTGAAGCATTGGATATTTCCATTTTTTCTCAAGCATTATAAATGACTACAGTAATGTATACATACATATGTATGTATCACAGCATCATCTTTTTCCCCCCACTTCTGCAATTTAGTCATTAATAATGCAAGGGACCAATTCTATGCTGATTTTTAAGCAAAATGATCCGAAGTAAATCAACTGAGTTACACCAATGTGCAGTTAGTGAAGAATTCCATTTTCAGGCACTGTCGTATTTCTATATTTCTTGGATATTTTTTTTTTGCCATAATCAAATGCAATTTCTGTCCTTATAAGGACAAATGCAACTGAAGAGATATAAAACTCTTGGACTGAAATATACAAATGCTTTCCCACAGAATGAAGATTTTGACCAGTGTATTGATTTTTAAAACATTTAGAGGACTGGCTCTTGTTTCTGCTGGTTCTTGTTTCTTCTTTTGTATTGGCTTCATGATCTCAAAGGTCCCTTCCAACCATGAAGATGAAGAAAAAGAAATGCATTAAGCTTTAGCCACGAAGTGGGACAGCAATGAATAAAGTGATGGTGAGAAACATTATTTCCGTAAGAAAGATTATTCCACAGACCTTTGTTTGAGTGGGAAATTGTGTATTCAAATCCAAAGGGTCTTGCAATAAATCCACTCCTGGTATGAAATTCAAGTAAAAAGTGAGACCCTGAGGTCCTGTTTTCCAGCAGATGGATATGTCTTAATTCAAGGAACTTCCTTTTGTGCATACTAACTTTTGCACTTGAAAAATATAACTTAATAGTAAAGACACTGTAAAGACAACAGTGATTGTTTCCCACACTCATTCTTAAAACATCTGAGAGTCCACCCATCACCTTATCCTTTCTTTTTTCCTAATGGGTGAGATACCATGTTTGAGATATAAAAGAAATTTAGTCTTCAACATACTCTTTTATTATAAGTGGATTCACCAGTTGCTGCTCTGTTGCAGCGTGGACACAGCATTACAGACAGCAGTGGCTGCCTCTGAGAACTACACAACAGACATTCCAGAGTAAATTAATGCAAGGAAATAATAAATAAATGAAAGAGGGCGGTGAAAAAGAATTCAAAGATCCTCCAGAATCTCTTTTGCTAAATACTGAAGCAGTAAATGTAGCTGCAGCCCCACCTAGAACTATAAAAATATAAAAAATAGAAAAACTTTATGGGGACAAAAATATTGGGACAGAGAACACTTCACGAGTTTGGACTTTTAACAGACTTTGGCGAAAGGCCTTTCAGGAAGCTTTCAAAAAAAAATATATATATACTCTATCAACTGGATTTATCCAATTCATTTGTAGAACTCGTGTAGATATGGTTTCATTGATATCCTTTAAAAAAGCTACACTGGCTGTTGTATTGGCTTTAGCAGCCTGAAATTACTTGAAACAGTTTTTGAGATGTTTCTGAATAGTGCTGTCAAACAGTCCAGGTTATGCAGAACTAAATTCTGGGTTGGGAGGAATAGTCTTATTAAAAATATTTTTTAAAAGTTTGTGATTCTGAGGCTAGTAGAAAAAGTACCACGTACCACAGTGGGAAAAGCTATGAACACCACTTTTTATTGAGAGTACCTTTGAGAGTAAATGCACTAGCAAATTTTGGTCCGAAATGGTCCAATAACAGTAGCACAGAAAAAAAAGCTGTAGGTGAAAAGACCTTCCTTAAATTAGAATCCAAAGCAAATCTAAAATAATTCCACCATTAAGTTGTCTTGTTAAATTGAACCTCAGAGATGTCACTGTCTTGCACAGATACCCACCTTTATTTGAAGAAAAAATAAAGATGTTTAACCTACATGTGGAACACGTAGAGAACGACTAAAGTGACTTAACATGCAAAATACATTGTCTATCTTGTCTTGTACTGAAGAAGTGACTAGAATCCCTAATGAAGCTCAGCACACCTCTCTCTTTCATATGCTCAAAATGCCCTACTTTCCTCACAGTGCCGCCTGCACTAGAAATGTCACCCGCCCAACCCAGCTTCTCGCACCCAGCGCACTGCACTCCTTTCCAAAAACACTTATCGACAGCAACAGACTCTGGTTTATTCACCCGACTGTTTTTATTGGATCGCTCTCTCTTTTATCCTCATGCAGACTTGGGATGAGAATAATGCACATTTGTACTCTGTACAAACGTACATTTCTCACCAGGAGCTGTTGGTACTTTCTACGTGCTGGCATCCGGGGAATATTTTTGAGAGCCTCAGGCAAACTGTCTCTTAGATTTAGACACTCCTTTTATATTGAAGAGCTTGTGCCTTCTCTGAACAGTTCAACAACTGCAGTGTAAGGTGTGTCTTTTGGTTGTTGCCTCATAGCAGTTAATACGAGTGAAAACTGAGAACCTAGATAAACACAAGAAACGGGATTAAAATTAACAACAAATAAGACAAGGTCTGCATACGACTTTTCGATGTGTATGGCAGTGAATTCAGGGTATAATGTCTCTGCACATAAAAATAATTCAACAAATTCAGAGGTCTTGCTGAACAATTAATTATACAAAGCTGTTTCTCACAAAATACAACTACAAGTGCTAAACCTTCTTCCCCAGTGACCTTTCAGCACTAACTACCAGAACTTTATATCCAACTTTAATGTAAGACAATTCTAACCTTTCAACTTAGGTTTGCAAAATTGCAGTCATTTTTTTCCACGTCTTCTGTGCAGGCTATAGTTTTGCTAATCCTGAATGGTTTGTTAAAAAATACTAAACAATACGTTGGGTGATAAAAAGACTGCCCAGAAATAAATTATTTTTAATGAAAAGATCCTACGGATTGAGTTGAGTTGTCCTTCTGGTACGAAGAACAAGTGAGGGAATATGAATTAAGCGCCTACAGACTGCCTCCTCTGCAACAAAGAACATAGACTATCCACCTTTTATGTCTACTACCACAACTCACTGACCAGATCTTCATTTCCAGATGTCCTAGCAAAGAAAAACCTCAAGCACATATAAAAACATTGCAGCGTGTGCGTGTGTGAAAAGGCACCACAATGACAGACTGAGAAGCACCCGCAGCCTCCACTAACCCTCCTTCACCTTGTCGCTGAGACATTAATCAGGCTCTGCTCCTCTGCAAGGACTTCAGGATGCTTTGGTCAATGTCAGCTCTAGGAAAATGAGAAGTTTGCCCTTTTGTCAAACTTGCCTTGAGAGACATCTTCACCAATTATATCTAGGGGCTGTTCAGAAGAAAGCTCTAACTGTATGTGATTTGTACAAAGGTACTTGACAGCATAAAAAATGACCGACGGCTCTCAGAGTTCCCTTTCCTGTGTTTTACTGTCCCTTTATATCTTGTTAAGAAGCACTATGTAAAGCTGCAGTGTTCATCATTAATCCACCTCCCAACAGGCGCTTAGGAAACTGTGGAGCTGAAGAAAGCTACCCAGGGCTCTCTGAAGTTGTGCTCTTCACTCTTTGTAAGCCCAGCAGTAATTTTCATCAACAGAAGTATGATGCTGAGACTCTGGTCCTAGGCAGTCATTTAAGGTTTTAACAGCATGAGAGGATTGCCCTTGGCATGCCAAAGCAGAGCAGGTGAAAAATGCAACAGTGATTACTTCAAAAGCATGGCCAGTATGTCGCAGGAGGCGATTCCACCCCTATACTCTGCGCTCATGAGACCCCACCTGGAGTACTGTGTCCAGCTTGGGAGTCCTCAACATAGAAAGGACATGGACCCGTTGGAATGGGTCCAACAGAGGGCCATAAAGGTGATCAAAGGGATGCATAGCACCTCTGCTATGAAGACCAGCTGAGGGAGCTGGGCTTGTTCAGCCTGGAGAAGAGCAGCCTCTGGGGGAGACATTACATCAGCCTTCCAGTATCTGAAGGGAGCCTACAGGAGAGTTGGAGAGGGACTCTTTGTCAGGAAGTGTAGTGACAGGACAAGGGGTAACAGCTTTAAACTGAAAGAGAGGAGATTTAGATTGGATACTAGAAAGAAATTCTTTCCTGTGAGGGTGGTGAGGCACTGGAACAGGTTCCCCAGGGAAGTTGTGGACGCCTCATCCTTGGAAGTATTTAAGGCAAAGCTGGATGGGGCTTTGTGGAACGTGCTCTAGTGGGAGGTGTCCCTGACCATGGCAGGGGGGTTGGAAATCGATGATCTTCAAGGTCCTTTCCAACTCTAACCATTCTATGATTCTATGATTCACAGTTATCAGTACTGCCAACGTGGAGAATTCAGAGAGCATGAGGTTGCTCCAACCAGTATGAGATTTATGTAACTAATGTAAGCAACAGAACACACAGCATGGGCAGGCAAGCCCCAATATGTCTTCTCCTTTTCAATGATTTCTGCTTATGACCCCCAGACCTCATAACATAAGGAAGCTCAGCAGACGTTCCCTCTCCCCTTTCTTCAAGCTCTTCTCCATCACTGACTTATTTCTGCACCACAGTGGAGGTGAACGAAGCCTGGGGTAGATCTGCTTCTTTTGCACCGTGTCCACTACAAGTTCACAGTGCTGGGACACTGTAAGTGAGTGCTACCATGCTGCTTGTGTATGGTTTGGAAGACTAAAAAAGCTTCCCCTCCTCTCCCATCACACACCTTCTCCACCACCCCATTGCCCATCCCCTAGCCTTCTTCTCCCCATGCCTACGCACACAGCCAAAGCTGAGGCACTTGCTGTATGGTATTTCTGAAAATGTTAAGCGCTGGTTCCAGGAGCCTGAACAACGGTATTTTGTGCAGTGTTTGGATTTCAGCCCACACCTTATGCCTACACCTACACAGCCGCATTTAGTCAGGCTCTGCAATGCTCCCATATCAGTTTCTAAGTGCTGACCAGCTGGCTGAGTTTTAGCAGCATATGATTTAAAACTTTTGCCACACATTTCATATGAGGATGGCAGAAGCTATGTTAGTGGAATCATGTGGTAATAGCCCAGAAACAAAGCCAGTAAATACAACACGAAGTATTTGTTTTGTTGTTAGAAGACTGCTGTGAGATGCCTGACAAAGCTGAGGCTGAGATGCAAGTGAAGTGCAAAGCAGGATTGTCCTGAGGTTGTATATATGGTGTCTCCTTGGGTTGGCACAGAGATTCTCCCTTGCTAGACAAGTCCTTGCTGTGGAGAGGTCAGGAAATGTGGCTGAGCACCACCTACTGCAAAAGCCAATGGGTTTTACTGTTCGTTCTCCAAACCTCCGGCTGCTGCTTGTCTCCACTGCTGGTGTCCTGCTGGTGTCCTGTGAAGTCTCCACCGCTTCACCCCTTTTTCCTCTTGGCTGCTGGGTGCAGCCACCCAACCCCAGCTCTGCTGCCTGCCCCTGCAGCGTTTCCCCTGGGAAACACCCCCAAAGTGCAGAAGGCTGAAGACAACATGATCTAGGAGAGCTTTGGCAGCACAGACTCCTGGAGAAACCCACACAGCCTATTTATACCCCACCAGCTGCAGCAGAGGCAGAGCAGACTGAACACTTGCAGACTCGGGGAAACAGCACAGCCTCATTTCAGGAGATCACCGTAATACACAAAATATATAGCCCGTTTTGTTCATCCTTAAAGAAAAAGCTTAAGTTGATCAATCTGCTCTTTCTGATGGCTGCAACATGTTCCTCCTTACTGACTTCTAAATAGTGAGCATTTGCTAGAGCCCAAAGCAACTGCAGAGAAAAAAGATTGAGACCCCAATTTAAAAAATGACTGGCAATTTTACCTGCTTCAGTACCCGAGCGGTGTATGTTTGCAGTCGATTAGTCACTGCAGATTACTTTTCAGCCCACGTGGCAACAGTTGGGTTTTGTTTTAAACTAAGAACAAGGAAGACCTGGCCAGAATGGTGAAATTCAAGTCTAATTTTCTCATGTGCCTACAAATATGAAATTGCCTGCCTACCTTAAAGAATATGGCTACATATCTTACAGGTATTATGAAAAAAAGCAAGAATTGGTGACTAAAATGGTACTTTTAAATTTATATTAGGATTCTTTTATCACATATGAAAAGGAAAAAAACAAACAAACAAAAAAACCCAACTAAAAAAACTCCCACCATTCCACCACTGCCTGGCACGACATTCCTCTCAGCTTTGAAATCTAATCATTAGGTAGCATCAGAAGAATATTCTTTCTCTGGACACTGTGTTCCAAAAGGCAATTTAAGTAATCACCAGATTTGCTATGTAAATTAAACCTTGATAAATCTCACTCAACATCTTTTTTTTCTGTGTAACCTCCTCAGAAAGACACACGCTCCATTTTACATTTTTCATTAATGCACCAAATCACAGGAGGTTGAAAAGGTTAAAGATGTTTAATTGTTACTAGATGATAATCAGTCAGAAATTATATTCTAGCATGTAACTGGATGGCAAAGATGTTGTATTTTCAGATACATTCTCTCCTGATTCTTCCTTTCCCCTTGGAATTTATCATTAAGCTGCATTTATGTGTCTCACATGACACGTACGGTCAGGAATCAATTTCAAAAGCCAAATCTGAAAGCTTCTTGTCATTTATCATTTTCCACAACCACATGACTCCTTTGGTCAGAGAGATCAGCTTTGCCATTTTCATCATTTATATTGTAACAGCCCTCAGGGGCCCCAAATGTGGACCAAAACTAATTGTTCCAGTCTCAGGGTAAGCAAAAGATGAAAATAAGCTGGATGCCTATACATATATATATATGTATATATAACATTTCAACATTTCACACCTCTTTTTCCTCTGTGTTTACTGAGAGTATCGCTGAGCTGGGGCTAGAAAGGCAAAGAAAGGAGAATAAAGGGGCTTCTCATGCTATATGTCCCATGACACACAGAATTGGTGGGAAATGGGAGACAAAAGAGATAAAATCATGGCAATTCCCACCTTGAAGCCTCCAGCTCCTTTCTGGTCTTCCCCTGATCTGGAGCCACATATTCTACCATGCTGGTGGGAAGGCTCTAAACAGCTACATTAAGACACCCGAGCTCTTTGTCTAGGACTTTCAAAGAGCCGTTCAACCCCTTCTAACTAAAACCAGAATGGGAAGAACTGCCCTCTGGAGGGGTTTTTATTCTGTGCTTTCATTACAGAGAGATGCTGAAGGGTTTTTTCAGGCTTCTGGTTTATATAAGCTCTAATGCAACTTGAGTATTGAACAGTATATTAATAGTATTTCTTATACAGAACCCATCTGTGTCTTCCTAGAGATGTTATAGGGATTGATTGCTGCATTTTTGAAAGGTATTTAGATGCTGTGACATTAAAGGCTCATGGAAAATCTGAATACAACAGAACAAAATGCAACTCAACAGACACTACAGTACAGACATTACAGTATGTCAGGCACCAATTTAAATGGCAAATCAAATTTTTCAATAGCCATACATCTGCCTTTGTTCAAAGAAAAGAAGGTATAAATGAGCACAAGAGCACAATAAGCCGCAAAATATATACAAGGCTGCAAAAAGCTGCAATATATATAAAAGGTCATGGAATTGGATAGACAAAAGTCATTCAACTTGCAGGACATTTTGGAATTTGCTCCTCTCTGCATAGTGAGTGATACTGCAACATCTGCAAACCTGTGAATGTGTATGAGCTTAGGTCTTTGGGTGGACTGACAGAGACATGGACACTGGAAGCCCTGGGAGTCAGCGGGCGCCCAGACCCCACTTCCACATGGAGAGCGGGGGCTGCCTTGGAGTGGAAGTGCCGCTGCCAGTACCAGGGCATCAGTCCTGCAGGTTTGGGCCATGAAATCACCACACTCCCCCTGCAAAAAACTGGGAAACTGCATTTGCACTGACTGGTTGTCTCAAACCATGGCAGCTCCTACTGGCCTTGAAACCTACAGCAGCAAGGACTGCTTCCTTCTCAGACAGAGAACAAACCAGGGTGTAACAGGTGATCACCACCTAAGAGTAAAGCCACAGTAAGATCTTTTAAAGCAATCACAAAAATCTGTAATTACTGGACTAAACCACAGGGATAACTCAAATAGCATCCTGGCAGCCTCTTGGCACAGAATGATACAAACCCAAGCACTGATAGAAACCCAAAAGGACAGGAATGGTATCCTGAGGCAAACCCCCTCGCCCTGCACCAGGAGCCCTAAGTGCAGGTGAAGATCTCAGTGAAAGTGGAGGATGGGTGAGAGGAACCATGGCTGAAGCTGTGTCCTACCACAGAGCCCAGGGGTTCACTGTTTGCTCCTCAAGAGCTGCTGAAGATGGAGCAGCAGCAATGCCAAGCATGACTTTGACTCTGGGAGTTGACTTTGGTGATAGAGAGCATTTAAACTGAATGCAGATCGCATTTCCATGAAACCTAGTGCCGCAGCATATTACATCCTTCTAAACAATATTATTAAGCTACCATAATAATCACCCTGCTCTTCAATCCAAGGTCTCAAAGCACATTATAGGCAGTAATGAAATAACTCACACAAGACCACTGTGAGGAAGAAGGGGATCATTACTGCTGCTGCTTGCAGTCATAAAGTTGTGCTTTCAGACACAGAATTTCATTGTGAGGAGCCAGGCACACAAATGTCACCATATACTTCACTCCACTGAAGTCAGGTACAGGTCCTGTCAAGGATTTATCACTGCTTTCCTGATGCTCAGTATTTTAGCTGAAGTTCCAGATCTTCAGACTCTTGTAATTACAAAAGACTCTCAGCTTTCATTTATAAGAAACAAAATGAAAACAATCCCCAGAAAAAAGATGTATTTGTGGATCTGAAGTTGGAAAATCTGTTCAGTCTACCCTAAGACAGAAGGCAAATGAAAACAACAAAAATGTATTTTCTTTTTGTGCTTCAGATACTCCCACTCTCTTACGGAGCTGCAATATCTTTTTTGGGGCTGAGTCAGGATTTCTGTCCATGTGTTGTTACCATCTCTGCACTGGTGGCATGAAGTCAACTGGCTGAGACAAAAGGACAAAATCCTGACCCCTGCACAGGGAAGCTGCCCCAAAAGACATTTCCAGATCACACAAGATCAAGCAGAGCTATGGAGGGAATCCAGGTCTCAATTACCCCACTCTTCACATTAAGGAGGAATTGTTAATACACAAGAAAGGTAACTGGCCGCTAACTAGAGCAAAAGTGAGGCAACACCTTGAAGTTCAGACTTGTAGCTTGAGTTCAGAGGAGCCAAGTTCAAACTCATGTCTCTCCCCATCACTTTCCTGCATCATCTAAAGCCAGTCCCTCAGCCGTGATGCTCTGTTTTCCTAAAGCACAACTCGCTGGTGGTTTCTGTGCCATTAGCAAGGTTTCACTGGTGGGTAAGGAAGTGAGCATCATGTCATATGTAGGACAGAGCCCACGACTGGATGGAAGAGCACCAAGCAACAGCCCAGACATCAGCGCCAGTGTTTTGGTGAGCAAATGTGTGACTGCAGTGGTAAGGCCATGGATCACACTGCATTGTTCCTCTTCTGGATCTTCCTCATCGACTGTGACTGAAACCCAAATCAGTCAGGCTTGCCATGTATGGGACTCTTCCTTTTTTATATAATCAGGAAGTTTAGAAAGTTTGCTTATCCCCAAAATGCTTGCTATGTATTCAGATGCAACTCCACTTTCTCCAGCCTTTGAGAGTAAAGAAAACACAAAATGGGATGACTACCTCCCAAGCCAAACAACTTCCATCTCTATCCATAAAAACAACTGAGTAATTTGTCCTTGGGGAAGGGAGGAATAGCCATGGGGGATGACAAATAGCTAAGCCATATGCATTCACTTCCTATCTACACCAAAAAGAAATTCAGCAGCTCTTAGCTCATGAGCAAGATTTTTTTTGTGAATGACAACCTGGCACACCTTCTCCATCACATCAGCACCTGCTTTTTCTCATATTGGGAATATCCCTGGAGCTATTTTGGCCCCCCACATCTGCACCTGAACCTGGTCTTCCTGCATGCAGGGGACTTGGGAAGGAAGGACTTTGGAGGTCACTGTTGGACTGTGACCATGGGTGGCTTTATGGAAGCAAAACAACCTGCATTTTCCTACATAACAGTCAATGACAATCTGACACTAATTAAATCTGTGCTTCCTTTCCCCTCTGCATTAAAGAACTATGCTGTGTTTAATTAATTAATAATTGGATTAATGCACATAAGTACCTGCCCAGGGAGAAATTACTATGGAGTAAAGGGCTCTTTATTCTAGCAGAGAAAGGTACAAGCAAAGCTAATGGCTGCAAAGAAGAGGCAGACAAATTCAAATGAAAACTAAATCAGACATTTCAAAGAATGAATGAGATCTGCATCGGGGAAAAAAAAAATGGTCTTAGAGCCTTTAAATCAGTATATTCCTAGAATACAGTCTGTAGTCAAACACCAGTGAGATATCACAGTGAAAGACCAATTTGGTGATGTTCTATAACTTGAACTATGGAGGGGGTCAGAGTAGGTGATCTAATAACCCTCTGACCTTAAGACTATGAATCTGTTAATTTACTGTCCTATCACACTGCAAAACCTCTGCTTCCATCTCAAAACCAGAAAATATCACAATCAGGAAAAAGAGAGGAGTTCTCATGTGTTATTCTGGGAGGTCAAGGGAAAAAAAAATCACTTCCACCAGGAAATAAATAAATGAAGCAGTATTGCAATAGTAAATATCACAGCAGTATCAAAAACTTTAATACAATAATAGTACAAAAATGGTATTTGCAACTCTAGGAAAAGAACTATCACCTTCAGTTATTTTTTTTTCCCTAAAGTTAAAGTAATTCCTTAAATGCAATAAACTTTTGAGGCACAGAGAATTATAAAATTGGCCTTTTTGTCTATGTTACATTATAATCCCCTAAAAGGGAGGCGATATACTTACAGGAGGAAGGGGTATTTCATACTCATGACATGATTTATGGTCAATATGCTGGAAGGCCATGGAAATTAGCTCCAACTGTTATCTTAGATGAGAATTTGTATCTAATAGTCTCATATGAACCCAGCTAAATATATTTTCTCATTTCACACTCAGACAATCACTAAGGGTTCAATCCCACACCCATCTGCAGCAATGGCAGAAATCCCATTGACTTCACTAAGAGCAGGATAAAACTCATTCCTTGAAGGTGTTACCGCAAAATTATAGTCACTCTTTAAACAGTATCCAGGAGAAAAAAAGAGTGGGGTTTGTTTGTTGTTTTTTTTTTTGTTGTTGTTGTTGTTTTTTTTAAAAAGATTAAATTAGCAGAGAAAATGAACTTGATCTGCTTCTACACCAGCTCTGTGGTAGACCTAAACCGCCTGGTGCATAGCACCGAAGTGTTTCAGTCCAGGAGCTCTGTTATGAAACCACATGGAAATTTGGGAAGTAGCATTTGAAAGAGCTTCTAAATTTGCTTCTCAATAGTCACTTTTAAAAATCATTCACAGGCATTCTTGACGATTTTACCTGTGCTCATTGTGCCAACTATCCTACAAATCAATTTTGACCAGACAGAATGAAAGATCGCAACACAGTTCAAGGTGGGGAAAGGATAAACCCTAAAGTAATAAGATCAGGCTGTTACTCATTTACAGTGCTTTCACATGCTGACAGTTCCACAATTTCTGGGGAAGATTTATCTTGTCCTAACAAAATAATTTCTCAAGTGTCATGACTCAAGTGTACCTCCAGAAGAGGCAGGGCTGAGGTGGGACCCTGGCTGCCAGGGTCCACCCGGGTGCAGCACCGCATCCCTGGCATCGTGCCACCAACAGCATCAACACAGTGATGGACAGGGGATGTCTCTGTTCGGAGGGTGGGAAAAACACCAGGAAGGAAAATATCACCCAATAGTAAGAATGTAGCTTTATCTTAAAAAAAAAATAAACATAGTATATGCAATTCGCAATTGTCATTCAGTGAATATTTTTGGCAAAGACTCACTTAGGAAGGATACCTAATGAACTCTGTTCCTATAAAACATTTCTAAGGCTCTCAGAGTCACATTTATACCTTTTTTTTCTTTTTAAAGCAACTGAATATTCAAACGCCTTTTTGTATTTTAAGTGTAATTTCTAATTACATGCACAATTGCTAATCCATCTGTTTACTACATACTGTAAATGTCTGTAGTTATATATGCTTGAATAATTATTGAAAATTAAATATTGTAAACAGTCAAATTAATTTCTCTCAGCATACCAAATTGCAGGAAGTCTGCAAGATGATAAAATATTACATGCCCCCAGAAATGGAACAAGTCACTCCTACCCCACACCTCACTGAATGTGCTTATTTGAAGAGCTCTTTGCTCTTCTGTATCAGATAGGAAACTTTTTAATCCAAAAATCTGTAACAAGGAGAATCTAAAAAGCTGCATTACACCCTGCTATCAGTGAGAGTGTGATTTAAAAGGAATGTGGTCTGAAAATGTTTCAGCCCTGTTGGAACAAGAAAATAATGTTTTTTATGTGAGGCAAGTTGCAGCTAACAGCTTCTTATTTCTATCCTGTTAGAATCACTACAAGAATATAAACAACAATTTTTTTCCTTTGTTGATTTATTTATAGCATTGCATGGCAATAATGCTATTCCAGAAGTCCTGAGCAGGAAGAGATGGGGACTTACAATATTTGAATACCCATTATCCGTTCCCAGAAGAGACAAGGCCTTTTCTCACAGTTTCCTGTGCAAAAAGGAGTTGTGCCATAAAGCCCCTCATTTTGGCTTATTTGGTAATTTTTGGCTTAAACTGTGTTTGTTATGCATTAACGGGTTTCCAATCTAGAGAAGGTATCTGTTTTGAGCTTCTGAATAACAACAGCCGAGGAGTTACACTGCTGAGCTCTTTTGTCTGGACCCTAACTTTGGAATAGCACCTTTACAGCAAAAATTATCCTAAGCCAGAAAACCAAGATTATTTCTAGTCTGAGTTTCTCTAACCTCACCTTTCACCGACTTTCATGCCTTTTATCTGTTAGATGAAAGGAAGCTTTTGTCAGAAATCCTGTCTCCATGTAGGCACACACAAACTCTGAATGCATCCCTTCTCAAATTTTTCTTGACAAATTACACAGCTGAATTTCTTCAGCTCCTCATGGTAAAGTGGTGCACGGTTTAGATAATTTTTTTTTAAGATTGTTCAAAAAGGTGACTGAGAACCCCAGTGATGCGATCCTTTTAAGTAGATGGCTTGATAGAGGATCCAGACATGTTTGAAAAGAGATGAGAATCTGGCTCTAAATGTTTGAGTTCATCATTAAACAGTGACTCCCACTGCCTACACACAGAGGCAGCTGAAGAAAATTTAGGATCCTAACTTAGGTACATGTGTTTATACCAAGTGGTTATTATCAATGGGAAATCAGGTACCCAGACACATTTCTAAATCTTTTTCTGGCTGTTGAGAAAAGGTGTCTCTCTGAATCTCCTCTACAAACACCCTTGAGATACAGTGTAGGAAGAAGGAATGGGGATGCTCCATTAGATATTTTAGATTTTACCTATGGTGAGGACAGGATCCAGTTTTTCCAGAATATAAAAGTATTTCACCTTTCAAAAGCACAGCTGGGCATCATGTTTCAAAAATTCAGCCCTCCTGGGCGGCTCTACCCTCATATCCCAGTGAAACAGCAGATAAGCCCTTTTATTGTAAGACTGCTGCCATCCTTGTTTTCTCACAAAAAAGGAAAAGGAAAGGAGAGCAGGGAAAAATCCCTAATCTTATATGCATGTTATTAAAGGAAAAGTAAATTGAAAAACAAATCCACTTTGAATGATTTCAAAGGATTTTTGCTGAAAAATCCTTTACTTAAAAAAAAATGGGAAAAAAAACCCTTTGCAACATTTTAAAAAATATTAAAATTAAATATGATACATATATAAATATATACAGATATCTCAGAGGGAGGGAAGGAGGTATCTCTCTAGATATAGATGGAGAATATATAAATCCTATATACAAATTGTGGCAAATCCCTTGTACCCCCTCCCTTCCAGCTCTGCACAGTGGGGCTCTCCAGCTGCAGCCCCAGGCCGAAGTCCACGGCACATGGGGGCACACCGGCACCTTGTCTGCAAGGGACCAAACTGCCTACTCCTCAATTTTAAAAGCACCAGGAGTGACCAGGAACAAACTTAGCGCTGATCAATACTTCCTTGGTTTTTCTGCCTCATCCCCATCTGCTTTTTCCCATCTGCTGTCTCAAACTCCCTTTAAACTGTAAGCTTTTCGGTGCAGAGACCATCTTTTACTCCACTTCTCCTGCCAAGCACGGCAGGGTGCCGCCTCTGACTGCAGCTACAAAGGTGCCACAATACTGCAAACAAATATTAAAAGAACAGGTCACCATTTCAGCTTACGAAAAGGCAGCACAGGTTTTGCTTTTCCTCCTTGAATTCTTAGTTCTGAATTATTTTTAATTACTAAATGAAAAAAAACAAAAACAATAACAAAAACCAAAACCAAAAAAACACAACCACCACAAAACAACTACAGTTTCTTCCATTTCTTGCAGGACTCAACGTGAAAAATTAAGACATCATGAAGCTATATCTCTGGCTTGCTTTTTTTTTAACCCAAAGGCAATATCAAAGATGAGGGTGAACATTCATGACTACAAAAGCCAAGTCCATGCACATCTATGGGTGAAACAGTCTTGCAAATGGAATATTTCCTGTGTGATGTAACTGCCTTTATACAGTCAGCTCAACAAAATACAAACTATTTTCTTCATGATTTACTCTTTTCCTCATGTTTGTTTATAAACAAAAATGACTTCTCCCTATATAGTAATTTTCTCTCCTCTGACATTTTTGTGCTCCTATTAAGTCTTTTAAATCATGTCCTCAGTGTTGCCCTTCTGGTGTTAAAAAAACCCCATCCATGTAAAGAGGTTAGGCTGGTGCCTCAGGTGCATGGCATTCCTAAACGTCAGCTATTCTGCACAATTTCCAAACAGAAACAGAAGTTTTGGAGCTGGAGAGGAAGCCTCTTCCTGTGGGCTGAATGAATAAAAAAGCCCTTGAGATGCTCCCTCCTCAGCACCAGGTTGGAGGAGGAGAGCAGGAACCAACAGCTGAGCTCAGGAGCAGGAGGTGAAGCCTCTCCATCCCGCTGACCAAGGAAGGAGTTCATCTAAATGCTGCCTCTTTGTTGCGACTGTGCATCATCCAGTAAAGGACTCTGTCCTCAGCAAACCCAGCTCAAGCCAAGGGGTTTCCACATGCACAAATTCAGGTCACGTGCATCTTACTGAGCCAGAGCTGCAGTTCACCCCGGTAGAGTACTCTTTTGTCATGTGGTTGCTTTATTTTTTTTTTTCTTCTTTACTACATAGCATCGCCTTTATCCGTTCAGATTACATTAAATTTTACAAGAAAGAAATAAAAAACTCGACACAAATCCCCTAAGAAATTATAGATGTACTTGAAAAATATCTACAGCATCACACATATCTAAGCTGTTAATACCATCTAACGTTTTTCCATCCCTGCACTTACTCTGGGTAATCTTTTGTGTGCTTATTTTCTCTTTAATCAATGTAATTGCCATCTACACAGTAAATTAAATTTTAGCAACGATTACTCCTTGTGTCATTTGTATGATGTTCCCAGGTCCAAACACATAAAATAATAAGGAAAAAGAGAAAATTCTCCATTCCTGGCTACCTCTCCTAAAGGACCTCTCTGAATAATACAAATGATGGGCATAAGGTATTTCTTCAGAGATTTAAAAAATCACCTTGTTCTCACATTAACAAAAATAACTTGAATATCTTTGACAGCAGAATTCCATAATAATATCTTCTTAAGGATGAGATAGTGAAATTCTCAGGTGGCACGAACTGCATCATTCAGCTGAAGCTGTAGTACCATAAGCACCTGTGCTTCTTTAAGTAACTGTTTTTTATTTTAGTACTGCACATGTTATTACATAGTGTCTGTGATTCAAAGGAAGGTCAGAAAATACAAGCATATGGAACCAAAATTAATTATAGCTAAAACGTTCCCTCGCAGAGCAGACTTACATTTATCTTTTGGGTATTGTGACTACATTTAAAAAAAAATTGTGAATGTGCACCGCTGTTCATACGTTGTTAAGTTAAAGTTCAGGAAATAATACTTAGTTTTCAAATGAAATCCCTTCAAGATCTGCAAAGCTACTTGCTAATTACCATACAAATAGATCACTGCAGCACAGATTCCTTGCACGTAACTTGTTTGACAAAAACATGAAATTTCTCTTAAAAGGCAACAAATCCACAGCAGACCATGACATCAAGCCATATTCACAGGACACAATGAGGAAATACGTTATTGCAGAGAAAGTACAAGCACACATAATATTGAGAAATAAAGAGTACTTGGGAATAGCCTGGGACTTCGGGGCTCTGGGTTTGACTCCTCGCTCCTTGACAGCATCAGACAAGCTGCTTAGGGATGTGTCTCCATTAGGCTGATGGAGAAGGGGTTTGCTCTCCCCACCCAAGAGACATTATATCTTATATTTCTTGTGAAGCTTCATCAGAGCCATCCACATCTCCTTGTCCCTGTGCATATTGGAATCCTTCCTTACCTGGGGGCAACTCCATCCCTCTGGGCCAGAGAAAAAGCAAGGCAAGGAAGGGCTGAAAGGCAGGGACAAGAAGCAGTGGCGTAAATGGAAACAGGATAGGAAATAGGATAGGAAAAGAGGTGCTCCTGAGGCTCTCACACGCCAAGATATCTTCTGCATACATGGCAGAAAACGCTGGTGCTGGATCAGCCTTGCTTTCAAGGCTCAGTGTGGCAGGCTGGGCTTGACTCATGCAGTAAGGCTTTGCATTACACGTAGCCAGTGGCTTTGAAGGAAAATTAAGACCAAATCTTTATTACTGGCACAGTTAGTTGCTTCTTTCACCTTGACTGGCTGCTTGTAGAAAAGGAAAAATGGTGCTGCTCTATCTTATCATACAGGATGAAGGACCTAGCTCCAGAGGAGGAGAAACCATGTAAACACAACAGAGGATGAAGTATAGGCAGAGCAGAAGCCACATGATGATCCATGTACAAACACGGCTACAAGAGCAGGGTCCCTTGTAGGGAGAAGTTTTTTAAGTTTAAACTTCAAAGCTCTTAGAGCTCTGCAGAAGATTTTGTATAACAGGAAAGCTGTGATTAGGAGGGTCTTCCAATATTTAACCCCCCGGTACTGTTTTATTTTTATACATATATGTCTCCTGTTAAATTAAGCTCTGTGCATCTAGACATATGGAGATGCGATCTGTACAATTATATAGATAAGGTCACATACTTAACTGGCAACAGCACTACTAACTACAAAGAACTTGTGTCAATCTTAGCAGGGAGAGAAAAGCACTCTCGTTAACATAAAGAGAAGGGGGAAAGCAATTTCGCAGAAAATAATTATCTTTGGTTCTAACAGCCTAACTGATAGAGAGAGAGTCAGACAGAAAAGGAAAAATAGAATGAATCTGCTGTTAACTTTGATTTTTGAACAGACAGGTTCAGCTGCACTGCTAGGTGAAGAAGCTTTGGAGGCTTAGTAGGGGCTGACACAACCTCCTGTGTGATGGAAGACAAAGAATAATTAATAGTTGGTGATTACTGACATCCTGATGGCTCACACAAACAGACCTGTATTCACGGTTGCCTTCCCTTTTTAATCCCATTTCCAAGCTTTTTTTTTTTTTTTTTTTTAATATTCACATGCAGCATAGGTAAATCTTTCTCCCAAATAGAAAAAATCTCCATCTTTTTTGTTTGCACCAAGGATCAGATGTAAACTGAGAGTAAATTATAGCTACAGTCAGTGCCTTTAACTTCCAGTCCATAAAGAAACGTTGGAATGTGCTCACACAGTAAGGTGAAGATACAGTACTGAAGCCCACTAAAAGTACCTGTTGTAAGATGACAATGTGAGCATATTCATCGCAATGGAGGAAAAGGGAAAAATGCTGATTCAATATTGTCTACTTGGGATTTGTGGGCTTCAACATGATAGACACATGTAGAAGCTCTTGCTGTTGAGCAAAAGATAAATGCAATTTACTCGATTGATTGAAAAGCAGTAGGAAATAAAAAGAAAACAATGAAAAAAACCCCAACTCTCCCCTCTCTCTTCCCCTCCAAAAAAAAAAAAAAGCCTTCACCTCATCTGGGCTAACATCACAGCTTTATTTTCCTCCCAGCCACTCCCTCTCCACAGCCCTATCCCTGCATGAACTCCACACTCACAAGTTCCACATCTCAGCATCCCTAACTCACCAACCTAATTCCCCCTGCCAGAGTTCAGGTTTGGGCCACAAGCAATTACTGTAACGCAGGGGCATTGACTGCTATTATCATAATAATGTACAGAGGGATATGACAAGTATCCACAGCATATGCGTTGTGCATACATTTAACAGGACTGTGACTCGGTACTGGTGGTACACTGTTTCACCCAGTCATCTCAATTAAAGCTTTTGTCACTGATAATAATTCCATCAAGAGTATTTACCTACCTGGAAGTGAATGCAACAGCCCTAATTACAAATTACTGAAGGAAGAGTGCAGCATATGAAAAAAGGTAGTTGGTTTCTTGAGCAGCTGTGACTAACCATGGCTTCTGCAAATTTATGAATAGAGAAACAGACTGACAGACAAGGTAGAAAAATTCATGTCATAGCTAAGCTGACAGCCAAAGTCAGTTCTCAATAGGACAGTAGACCTGCTTTGCTGATGTTTTTGAAAATAAGAAATGATTGCTGTAATGTACAACAATGTAAACTTATGGGATTAATGGAAAAATCCGTGCTGTTCCAGAAGGGGTGCTGGGGCAGGACAGGAGGAGCTTTTCGGTTATCAGGCAGTCACCTTCTCCATCAGCAAAGATCGACTCTGGCCCTCGCCATGGTGCTGCCCTTCAGACACAAGTCTCTACTGAAGCAAATTGAGTTCAGGTGAAAAACTGATGTTGCATTAAGTGAAGACACAACGGTCCAGTCAAGGCAATGAAGATACTCCTGAAGCTTCTTACTGTGAAATAGGACTTAAAAGGTCATCATAGAGATCTAAAGAAAGGTTAAAATTTCTATAAGCCATGTTTAAATCTGCTGATTACAAAGGAATGGCACTTATGAACAGTATTGTGTCTTCTAATGCCATTTTAAGAGGCACTTGATAGCGGAGACATGCAGCAATCTCAACTGTATTCAGTACTTCATGAATCAAACCCCACTGCTAGCAGAAATCAGGTCTGTTCAGGAGAGATGATAAGGCTGGATTTATTATTTTATTAATAGCAGTATTACAGTTGCTTCAACTCAGGTGATGCAGCTCACACCTTTATCCCCTCCAAAGATAACACATAGGAGGGAATTGCTGCCAGGAAGGATTGAAAAGATGGGCTGGCTGAGCTCAAATTTTGTCACTTTTAGTGGAATTGGTGTTCTGGCACTACGCTTACTTAAACTAAAAAAGTTTTGTATTCCTCTGCATCTTACTATTTCAGAATTCTTTTTATATGTCTATGAATACATGACTGTGAGTAGATACTTATTAATGCTGAGATGCCTGAAAAATCAATAGTTTGCATTTCCACAGCCTATTTGATCTGCAAACTGTCTACTGTGAATTAATTTCCAGGACAATTACATGAGGTAAGAAAATATTTCCACCTACACAAAAAAACAGTGAGGCTGGGTGACTCACTCAAAGTCAAGAGTTCATGTCACTGTTCAGGAGTTAATTGAACATTTACTCCAGGGAATAAATGTGCATTGGCAAGCAGATGGACTTGTTTTACTTTTTTTACTTGTTTTACTTGTTTACTTTCCTCCATGTATTTTCCCCTCTTTTTTCTTTCTTAATTATTACTATTATTATTGTTATTATGACAGGTTCCTTGAGGCACGAACTTTGTCTTACATGCTGTACAGTGCCTACAGGCTTTTAGGTCCCACTGTGATTAAGCACGTAACTCCAACATCCATGGTCCTATGATTTGCTAGCTGGTAACCCTGGGCTCAAACCACTGGAAATATGGTGTCTGGTAAAGAATGACCCATCCCAAAGCAGAAATTAAAGCTTTTTAAATGCTCAGAAGCTCAATTTTTAACAGTGAGTGTACTATAAAGAAGTCATTAAGAGACATGGTTTTAAATAATATTGGGAAGTGAAAGAAAAGAGAGTATATAATTTGGCATGTGTTGATACAACATAAATTACAGCAAGTGGAAGCCAGCTAATGCACTAAGGGAATTACACTGTAAAAATCTATTTTAGTTATGTCACTACAGTTCAGTGATGGATGGACTGGACTGGACTCTGCAACTGTTGGTTTACTCAGCATTTGTACAAACAGCGTTAGAGACCACCGAAGAAAAGGAGATCAATCCCTCAAATTCATCTTTGATTGAAGAGATCAATGGTTTCATCCTCTGCAAGGTCTTCTGTGGTCTTGGATTGGTCAGTTCAACTGGAGGGACACTCACAGGAAGAATAGCAGTGAGCACGACACAACATTTTTTGCAGGATGTTAACAGACTACATAGTCTGTTAACATCCTGCAAAGAACTGTCAAACGGGGCTCCACCGCCAATGCATGTGCGGGACATGTCACCAGGTGCCCTCCAGGAGTCTGCAGAGAGAAGTCATCTGCAACACGCTCAAAATTCAAAACATGCATAAGGACATGGACCTGAGAGAGGGGGTCCAGAGGAGAGCCATGAAAATGATCAGGGGGTTGGAGTACCTTTGCTATGAGGACAGGGTGAGGGAGCTGGGCTTGTTCAGCCTGGAGAAGAGAAGTCTCTGGGGAGACCTCATAGCAGCCTTCCCTTGAGTACCTGAAGGGGGCCTACAGGAAGGATGGGGAGGGTCTGTTTACAAAGGCCTGCAGTGACAGGACAAGGGGCATGGCTTCAAGCTGGACAAGAACAGATTTAGATTGGATTTTAGGAATAGGTTCTTTACTCTGAGGGTGGTGGACCAGTAGAACAGGTTGCCCAGGGAGGTGGTTGAGGCCCCTTCCCTGGAGATATTCAAGGTGAGGCTGGTCTAGTTGGGATGTCCCTGCTGACTGTGGGGAGGTCGGACTAAATGACCCTGGAGGTCTCTTCCGGCCTGTACCATTCTATGATTCTATGATTTCCCAATGTCATCATTACAGTACCTAAAATGCACTCTGGAGGGAGGTGGCAGGTTAGACTACACGATCAGAAAACCCAAAAATCTGAAGGCCTTAATTTACAAAATGTCAAATATTTGACTTCACAGGAAGTTTATTAAGAGTTTAGCACCATGCAGAGCATCCACTGCAATGTCTGGCCAGTCTTCCAGTAATGCAGCTGACCCTCCATGACAGTGGGGAGCTGGGACAATTGCTGGTCAATGAACAGAGAAAGCTGCCCATTCTTGCCATTATTGAAGAACAAACTTTTTTCTTTTTAAAGAAAAAAAAACAAAAAAAGGAGCATGAAATGCCCCTTGCAAGAACAAAGTGACAAATGGACCAAGGTAATACTAAGTTTAGCTTGATATTGTAGACCCAAAGTCCCTTAGAAATACCATAAAAAAGTAATTGTGTTTAATCTTTTCAAACGGTCCGGTATTAACCTTTAATTATTTCACGGTGGAAGTTTTTAAATGCCCCTTTCTTTACAGAACCGATGTATGGTAGTCTTTCTCCTCACCCAATGCAACTTGATGTGCAAGGGGAGAAAGGGATGTGTAGGGACTAAGTCGCCTCCACTTCTATCTGTTGCATATATGGCCTTTTGAATCACCTACAGTACACCAGAAACATTAATAACTGCATTATTAAGATGACTGAAGTTTTCCTCCCAGAGCAAGTGGTGTCCTCTTGATTTGGTATCTACTGCAAAATCCCAGCAGAGTTGAAAAACTCTGGAGTATTTAACAGGCTTTTTGCTCTGCTGGAATAAAAACACATGACAAACATGGGCCTTGGAGAATGAGAATTTATCACAGAGTCCCAAGACTGCTCTCCTGAATATATAAACAACAATTCTTCCTCTCTCCTCTCTAGCGTACCTTTATTTCTGGGCTGAAAAGAGGCACTGGGTAGCCAGCAGCTATACTGCTGGCAGCCTTCAGAACACAGTGCAGCAGCAGAGCACCAGATTTAGCTCAGTCTGTGAGAGCAAGGAACATGTGTGGGGATTTCTTGGGACAAACCAAACAAAAGCATCCATACAACTCAGGCTGTATGGCAGAAGGGTAAAGCACTGCTTTAGTATGGCAGGGCCACCATGGCATTCAGCCCCAGCAGGATCCTCTGCTGGTTGGCTCAGTGAGGGGAAGAGAAAGCAAAGCCCTGAGAAGAGTAGCATTCATATCAATTAAATTGACACACACTAACCCCATATTACCTTATATAAATATTAATGCTACTTCAGCATGAAAATATCCATTCTCTTTCCAAATCGAGGTACAGATGTGACAGTCACAGATAACTTCCAGAGGCAGAGAATTGCTGCTCTGGAAAGATGTAGTGACCTATATATACTATTTCTAAACCCACTAGTACCTTTTGCCTTAAATACTGCAGCAAATACTATTTTTGGAGTGCCAGGGGTCTGCCTCTGTTTAAAAAGTGCCAGGAAGAGACTAAGCAAGATGTAATCGAATTTTTCAGACAAACCAGCAGAATTTTAGAGTAAATTCATTAACATGAATGTGCACAAGAGTGAAATTTGGTCTGCTGGCACGTTAGTTAAAATATCTCTTAAACTAATCTTAATCTTAACCTAATCTTAATCTTAAATGTAATACTGAAGAGAAGCTTATTGGGTTTGTCCAATATATATGCAACAATAAACAAAATAATGTAATGGTTTGAATTAAAATTCATTGTTTTCTTCAGAGCACAGAAAAGTAATAAATCAACGCAGTAAATTACCCCTGTGCTCTGCTGTGAAATTAACACCCATATATATGAAATAAAAATAAGAATTTACAGCCCTAATCAATCAAGTTGTTTTGGTTTTTTTTTATTACCTCCATCATGTTTTATTTACCTTTCTCCACACGCCTCTCACCCCAAAATAACTCACTCGGCTCAGGGCAGCCATGGCTCTCCCATGGGCTTGGCTGCAGTCCTGCCAGCTCAGCCCCTCCACCAGCAGCTCTGCCCTGCTCGTGCTCCTCCTCCTCCTCCTCTTCAGATCCATCTTGCACCACCCACCAAGCAGCAAAGCCCTGTGGCCCCATGCTCTGCCAAAGCAAGCCTGAGCCCAGCATGAAAGCCAGGCTAAGAAGGAAACCTCTGGCTCCCCCAGCAGCCACGCTGGTTAAGGCTGACCCACGGCTGCTGAACATGAGCTCAGCACAAACTGCTGGCTTAATGTGAGCCAGCAGTGTGCCCAGGCAGCCAAGAAGGCCAACCGCATCCTGGCATGTATCAGGAAGAGCTTGGCCAGCAGGAGTAGGGAAGGAATCATGCCTTTGTACTGGGCACTGGTGAGGCCACACCTAGAGTACTGTGTTCAGTTCTGGGCCCTTCACTACAAGAAGGACATTGAGGTGCTAGAACGTGTCCAGAAGAGAGCCACCAAGCTGGTGAGGAGTCTTGAGAACACGTCCTGTGAGAAGAGGCTGAGGGAACTGGGCATGTTTAGTTTAGAGAAGGAGAGGCTGACGGGTGACCTCATTGTCCTCTACAACTACCTGAAAGGAGGTTGTAGAGAGCTGGGTGTTAGCCTCTTCTCCCAGCTGAACAATGACAGGACCAGAGGAAATGGTCTGCATACAAGGGAGGTTTAGAGTGGATATTAGGAAGAATTACTTCACTGTGAGGGCGGTCAGGCACTGGAACGTCCTGCCCAGGGAGGTGATTGAGTCACCATCCCTGGAGGTATTTTAGAAACGTGTAGATGTGGCACTTCAGGGCATGCTCTAGTGCCTGAGATTGTAGGGAGTGGATTATGGTTTTTTGCATGATTCAACTTGGTGAGCTCAGAGGTCCTTTCCAGCTGTGACAATTCTGTGATTCTGAAAGTGCCAAGCACCAGGAACACTGCTATCACTGCTGGGTGCCTGGCATGGCTAGGAAACCAACACGCTGGGGATGCCTTTCCCTGCAGGCATGTAACCTGGATATATACTTCAGCTATTTGAAAAACATGTTACCTATGCCCCTCATAAAACTCTGCCTTACATTATGTCTTGCCCACTGAAAATAAAGAAAAATATCCATTTGCCCTCTTGGACCTGCTAAACTTAGGCTACAGCGGCCACCAGTTTGCAGAACAAGGCTGCCTTGTTTTCAAGCAAGGATGATTTATGGTTTCACACATACTCATGTGCTACATTATTCACTTAGTGCTTGTACCTATGAATATCAGCTCTTGAGATAAAAGAGTGAGCCGAGGCGCACACAAGTTCCCACAGCAGAGCCAGCTCCCAGGAAGAGCAGGAGATGCCCAGGGTGACTTCAGATCCTAAGTCTCGCTCTCAGCAACTGTTTCGGTAGCTCTTGACTCCTGCAGAAGTAACTCCTCCTCTCTCCAAAACCCATAGAGCAAATTGCAGGTGATAATCCTGAAAGATCTGATAACTGCCTTCAAACAGATCCAAATGCCTGTGATACATCTGCAGTTCAACAGTACCTAAAACAGCTACCTAGAGCTGTGCCAGTCTATAAAAACATAGGAAATGACAGGTTGTCTACTAAAAGGTTTCTTCTACCTACAGACATGTCATACAAGGAGTATTTTTGCTTCTGCTACCGAGATAATTAATTCAGATTATAAAATTTGGCTACAGTCATGCTACTGTATCAGAACTGGGAACAAAGCCGGGACTCCTTAGGCCTCTGCTTGGTGCCTTGATCAGATGGCAACACATGTAGTGGTACATGTGCCTCCAGGAATCTTCATGACCTGCATGAGCTACAAAGCAGCTGAAACTGAGTTCCAGAGGAAGGCAAGAACAGTCATTGCTGAGTCCTACAACCCCCAAGCATGAGACAGTGCAAAGGTGGAGAGGCATGTGCCACGGGCAGAGTGCAGCAACGCTTGAGACATTCCTCTTCATGCCAGTGAGGACTACTGAAGAAGAAGATGGGATTATCCCACTTCGCCCAGGCCATGCTGTGCCCATTAGTGATGCAAATACCCACACCACCTGCAGTCAGGGCAGAAATGTCCAAGATATCACCCACCCACCCACCCACCAGACGCATGCTGTAAGCTATGACATG
>VZTM01007228.1:200022-224395 GCA_013400555.1 Jacana jacana | reverse complement strand
GTAAGCTATGACATGCCCTGTGTGCTCCCTGCACTTTGTAAGAAACCCAGCTTTGTTAGGATAAAGCACCAAGTCCAAAAAATAAGGAAGAAGGCACTGGAGGCCAAGGTTAGTAATATCTTATTCTCCAGCAATAGCGGGTGCATTCTTGCTGCAATAGAGCCAGGTAATCTAAGGAAGCCATCTGTAAACTGCTTCTTCGCAGCAGAGGAAGCCAAACTCCTTTCTCACACCTGTCTTCACAGAATCACTGCATTGCCTAGGTTGGAAGGCACTTTTCAGAATAGTCTGGGTTTAGGGGATACTAATTTCTGGCTTCAAAAGCAGCAAAACGTTTAATCCTGAGCACACTGGTAAAGCCCAATCAATCAGAGGCCAGAGAAACTTCTAGCACCTGAAGAGCACCCGTACTTTGCAGCCACCTCCCTCTCTCTAGTTGAGGCAACCTGCTGCCCAGGAAAGGATGTAAAAAATGTAGGATGCTGCCTTCACGTTGCCTCTCAGCACCTGATCACTCACAGGAGGGAGATGTCGGTTTGTTGGCACTGTTTAAACTTGTAAAGTGACACAGAAAATAAAAGATCCCCTTTCTCACAAATGACTGCTCTCCCCTGACAGCAGGAGCACGCTCCTTCAACCCACGTACACGGCAATTGCCGTGTATTTGGGTTCACGTTAAACTTTTCATCTTGATTACACGGCACACTGCTACACTTAAGGCTGCCGTGCCAAGCGCCACATGAGTTATTGCTGCGCTCAATCCCAGCGCGCACACGAGGCTGGGATGCTACAAACCTCTTCTGTGGGTGCAGAAGTCACTTGTATAAAGCAGAGTGTAAATCGCTGTTTTAGAGAAACCAGGGCACGGCAGGGATAGCTGAAAGGAGCCTGGCCAGGGACCACAGATGCTCTCTAGGAAAATCCATCACGTTTTTATTCCTCAGACATCAGTATCCTCTTGGAAGAAAGCCTCCTGATGCTGGGGCTGGACAGGCGCAGCCCGCCACACTTTCCAAGGGAGGACAAAATCCACATGTTCAAGACAAACCTCCCTTTTGGGATGAGGCAGTTCTGTGCACACACACTCTATCGGACCCATCACTTTTGAAGGTACAAACAAACTAAAAGAAGCTGCCTTGCCAGGATGCTCACTGAATGCAAGACGGCCCCTTTGGGACTTGCCCAAGCGGGAATGTTACTCATTCTGAAGTCTTTAAGCTCTCAGACAACAATTTCCTCACCTCATAATGAAAATGAAACACTTTCAGTGTTAAATGCCTATTGCAGAGAATGAAGATGTCCCTGTTAGGCAACAGTATCCCTGCCTGCCGCTCCAGAGGGATGAAAAGCCAGCCCTCAACATGTGCTACCAGGCCAGGGTGCTGCAGGGCTGCAGCATGCCCAGTTCTGGTCCTTGGAACGGGCTTATCCTGACTGCCATGCGGGTAAGTGGAGTTGCTCTGCAGGAGGAGCTGATGGGAGGAAAACAGAAGCATTAAACGCTGTGGAGTCCCAGCTCTGCTACTTTGCCCAGATGGGATTTATGGGGTGGGGAGGGGGAGAAGGGATGCAGATGGAAGAGCCATCTTCGGCCATTTCAAGTGTTAAAAATAAGTGAGATATGTGCCTTAGGGCTCAGCAGATTGAACACTGTGATTATACATGCTTGATGATTCTTCACCTGGGCTTACGCCTGAAAAGATCCTGACCCCTTCTTATGCCACACATTGCAATAGGATTGCCCAGCCAAATGTTGAAAATGTATTTAGTGAACACCATTTTGCTACACCAAATTAAAAATCTTCCCTCTCAGGTCAATTCCTTCTGGTTTTCTAGCTGTTTAGAAATTTGCAGCAGATACAAATAAACTATAAAAAAACCCCTCAAAACCAAAACCTTAAAACAAATTCAGGAGCATTACAACCAGCATGAGAGCTGTGTGAATCCTCTCAGTTACTTGGATAAAGATCAGCCTATTGGTCTGAAAGACCCTCAATTCTGTAGCTCCAGACCATGTTGAAGGGTTTCTGCAAACCAGATGAGCGAGGGACAGTGGGTACATGCCAGAGTGAGGACACCTATGGCCAAGCACAGGCAGGCACTCAGCAGAGCATCCATGACCTCGGACTACATCTCCTGGGGCAATTTCTTCATCACAGGCACCCGGGATGCCTGGCTCAGCAAAGGCACTGAGGGCAGAGAGAAGTGCAAAGCGGGTCTGCATGGGCACCAACGTGTCACCGCCAGCCAACAATAGCACTTCAGCTTAAAACAGCCACTGCATCTGCGACACTGTACCCACAGGCTACATCCCCAGCCACTGCACATCAATGCAAACAAATAGATTTATTTATTTTTAATGGCTAGAGGGACTTTTGGGTCATCTAAACTGTCTTCTTGTACAAAACAAGCTGTAGAATTACATCCAGCTGCTGTAATATGGAGCCTAATTACATGTGCTGGACAGCCATCCTGCCACTCACTTCAGCGGTGCTACGTCAGCTTAACAAAGGACAAAACACCACTCTGTGAAGTGCAACAGCTTGAATCTGCTTCTTAGCATCGCTCTGCAGACTCAGTGTAGCAAAGTCTCATCCCTATAGACACAGGGAGAAGGCAACAGCCGGAAGCTATTTGGTGACCTAGAGAAGAGCGATCGCTGCAGCAGCAGCACATCTGCAGCACGTCATCTGCCAGTGTGCTCGGGTAAGGATGCACAAGAGGATGCTTTAGACACACACAAGATGCTTTAGATACATTACTAACCAGAAAACAGGAGTTTTGAAAGCAAGGCAATGCCAGCGTGTCCTGGAGGGGAGCACACTGATAAATATTTAAGTTACATTTTCCCATCACCATAAGGCAGCAGAATTTCGTTACCTGTTTTGGGGTTGATTACAAAGAAGTTCTGGGGATTTCCACTTGTAATCCGGTAAGTCAGTTTTTCATTAGTGCTGGAGTCGGGGTCCTGGGCTTGGATCTGAATGACAGATATGTCCTTCGGGGAGTTTTCCATGACGGCTGGGTAATAGATTGGTTCAGAGGTAAGGGGAGCATTGTCATTCACATCCTCCACTTCAATGTAGACTTCGATGGTTGCGTAGAGTGGGACAACACCATGATCAGTTGCATACACCGTCAACCAGTAGGATCTGGTTGTCTCCCGGTCAAGAATATCTGCTGTGTAGATAACTCCTGCAGAAAACAGCAAACAGAGGATCTCAGGAATAAGATCAATGAAACATCACATCTATTTTGATTTGGCTGTACTACAGAATCGTATCCAGTATATAACAAATGCTCTACCCCTAGAAAAATTAAAGTTAGACATAAAACAAAACCAGAACCTTGAACTCAGGCATTGAACCCTGCTCAACATCTCAGTCCTTTGTTTCAAGAAATTTGTGTGTGTGTGTGTACATAAAAAGATGGCTTTTCATAAGTGTCCTAATGTCATAGCCAATTCTTTGCTGGGACTGCAGCCAGCAGTGTAACAGAAAAAACACCATTATTTTCTGCTGTTGATACAAGCTTGTATAAACCTCAGTAGAGAGGGTTATCAGCACCAACACTGAATTGCACAAGAGAGTGGCTTCTCTCTTCAAGCTCCTGTCAGCATCCTTGCTAAAGAGGATGACCTAGGTGGCAATTTAAAATAAATCCATTCAAGTTCAGAAAACAGAGAGTAAATGTAATAATGAGATCACTCACTGAACAATGCCAAAATCTTGGATAATGAGCAATCAGAACTTCACATACTAGCTCTTAGATAACCAGTATATCTTCTTTTACCATGGAGGAAGAAAGGGTTTGGCCACTCTACTACCGATGTAAGCTGGTTGCCTACATAGTCCTAAGAAACCATGAGAACAAGTGTGTTTGTATGTTACAGAGCCACAGAGAGACATGGCACCTGCCACCTCACTACCTCCATGCCTGCATAATACCTGCCATGAAGGACTTCTACCCACCTCATTTCCACCTGAAGTGATATAGAAATCCAGCCTTGTCCTGCAATAAACACCAAAACCATAATGACTTTTCTAAGAACAGATATAGGGCCCTTAAACCAGGAACACTTCCGAACACTGGAATATCCGCTCATATTTGCATAGTCCAAACCTTGAGCACAGCCTAGACTTGAGCACTAACCAAGGAAGCACAGAGGATTAAGTACACCAGTACCACACACACAACCACCCCAGCATCAAAATAAGCAAATGCACTTTCCCACCATGTCTGCAACACATACACTAAGAATATTTCCCTCTCTTAATATAGCATTATAAACTCTTGGTCGACAAGTGGATCTCAAGCTTGAGATATACTTGCAGGCCAAATAGTCATTCCATTAGTAGATGGAAACGGGTGGAGAAGTTGCAGGGCAAGACAGCAACATAAGAACACCCTATTTAGTCTCAGATGTGCTTGACACTACTTAGAACAACGTTATCAGTTAATCACTGGGTAAAGGGTTGCTGTAAAATCAGCACTAATAAGGGATGTGCACGTCTGGGTTTTTTTAAGTATGAGACTGCACTGCAAGTTTCTATGAGAGTCTGAAGTCTTAGAAAAGCTTTAAAGACATTGGAATATGCAGAGAGAGATGTTTAGGGCAGACACTGGGCACTGCTCAGGAAGGTGTAGCGTCCACGTTGCGGCCACTCTGCAGGGCCAGGGCTGCCAAGGAGGGATCCTCCTTGCCAGTCCTATCAGGAATCCTTAATGTGGTATGTAAAGTTCAGCTGCAATTTATCTGTGTTATTCCTCAGCTTCAGTCTTACAAGCTATGCATCAAATCTGGCTTTTTAGATTATACCAGCAATTAATCCCTTTATGACACTAGATTCAGAGAAGACATTTGGTTTTAAATTTGACTGGTAAGTGTATTCCATTTCTTGAAAGGAAGCAGCCATGAAAAATGATAGCCCTGGACTGCTGGGACAACAGCAGAAGGGATGGATTTGATTTCCTGATAGAGCTTCTGATGTCTGACAATATGAACAGCCCCGGTGCAAACTTCCCCAGACTTTTCACAGCAGATCATACTCTATACTGAAGTTTACTGGCAAACGTACTAAATGGCTTTTATGAGGGTGTAGCAGCAAAAGGCCAAGGATGTAACTTCTGTCCAAAGGGACTGCCACCCCTGGCATAAGACAGAGAAGCCCACCCAGCAAGAAGGGTGGTGCCCATCCCAAGAGAGTCAGGTCCTGGTTCCCAACATCCCCCATCCAACTCTGATCTGGGCAGGAGGCAGCACAGAACCCACCACACCATTACAGGGATGCTGATGCCTGATGTTCTTGCACCTGTCTTATAGGACACATCCCTTTTTATAATTTTCTAAGTATTTTTTTCAACTTTGGAATTTTTTATGATGTTTGATCAACTACATAGAGAGGAAGGGGAAAGGACCGATTCCAGCCATGGCTTTGGTATTTTTCTAGTAACATCAGATCCATGTCCTTCTTGCTCAGATGTATTATTCACCCAACAAAGGTGAGAAACGCAGCACTGGAGGACAAAGGCAGAGTGTATTCTAAATATTCTTGTTGGCAGAGGCCTGTGCTACATAATGACTTTCTGTAGAAACATGGGTGAAATATGTAGTGAACTGTGATGGAAATGCCTAGAAGTCCAGAAGAGAAATTATATCGCAGGAATAAGACGCGCCCATAATAAATGATACTCTGCAGAAATAAATAAATAAAATAAAGTCCATGTGGGCAAGGATGAGGCAAAAAAAGATGAACATCCGTGCTCCTAGAGTTGCTGGTTTATTCAGAAGACAGGAATTATTTTAGATCTTTGAACAAAAATTGAAAAAAGTAGTGTTTTTCCCCAGTGAGAGCACAGAGAGGTTTAGCAGATTAACCTCTGTTTATGAGGCTGAATTTCACTAATACTGAGCTGATAATAAATCTATCTTCTGAGTTGTTCCTTCATTTTATGGCTCCTGGCAACAGCTACTTTCCATTTCTGTATTTCAGAAGGAAAGGATCATTGAACAAGTGTTAGCAACTGCCAACGGGTCTGCTACGCTAGGTCTTCTTTTGATTTTGATTTATTAAAAGGTCCTAGATATAAATTAATTCCTTTTGCTCAATATGTCTTGTCATTTCATCTGTCACCACCACACAGCAGCTTGATAAATAAGAAGAAGGTCTTTGTTTGCTGGCAGGTTTTCCACGGGGAAACCCTTCAATTGCTCTGGGAACGCCTTCTACTGAGCTCTCAAACATCCTGCACAAAATGCCTCCTTGCCATCTACCCAAATATGGGTCTAACGTTCATACCCACATGAACGAATGTGCTGCCCAAATATTTAACCAATCTCTTCATGTAGCTGTGGGTGACACCTTCCAGACGGGTGTCAAACTCCATCTTCATGTGAGGTGTTAACACTGAAGACTAATGACGACACTTAATTATCTGCACTACTTATTTATCATTATGGCATGAGAGCAAATAGGCATCAAGAGCCAAAAAATATTCCCTGGGGAAGTCCATCGGTAGGCTCTCACTCACTTCAGCTGAGTGAAATTATCAGAAAGGTCAAGAATATCCCTGGATGTGACCACAGCAAATTCAGAAAAGACCTTGCTTCAAATCTTACAAATATGAAAAGATACAAAAGAAAGGCAGAACTTTGTTTTCAGGGCCAGAAGAACAGAGGGGAAGAGAGGCCTTTGGGAGCAGCTCTGAAGCTTTTCTTGGACAGCTTTTGTGGTGTGCTCTTCCCAGCTGCCTGCTAATTAGAAGAGAAACATGGACAAGGTGATGATGCCTGAGCTAAACAAAACAAGAAGTAAGAAGAAACACCAGCAGAGATCCTTAAAATGTAAAAGTGATTAAAAGAGAAAAAGTTCCAAGATTTTGCAGCTGCATTGCTGAACGAGACAGAAAAACCAGATGTTCCCATCCACTGGGACACTGTGCCACGGAGGCACTACTGCATTTCTCCATGAGGCAGCCGAAATCAAATCAAGCAAGTCTGTAAAGCCAGCTCTTTATGTTGCCCTCAGTCGGATTTTGCAGTATCCCCGAAGGGCTGAAGCCAGCACTTCCTGAGGCCTGGGGCAGCCTCAACATAAAGCCAGCCATCAATCCAAAAAGCGGTGCCACCGATACGCTCACCAGGGCTTTCCTCCAAGCAAATATGCCCTACACGATTCGTCAAGCACCACGTGCATTACAAACGCTGTAAGTGAAAAACAACAACAGAGTGCATTAATTGTTGATTAAAATCCTGGGCACATTTATATGTAAATTAAGTGCAGCCCTTGGGCTCGGCAATGTGCCAGTGATGCAAAGGTGGTGTGCTTGTTTCTCTTAAAGGCTTGTTTTCCCTCTTTCCCTGGGAAAATAACGGGATAATGTTTTCTGTATAGCTCCTGCAAGTGGCACACACTGAGACACTGCCTTATGAAGGGCAAAAAAAAAAAAAAAGAGTAAGAAGCTAGTGGCTATTAAAGTGGACAAAGAATGGGCAAACTGGATTTCTCTTCTTCCTTCCCCCTTGATTTGCTGCACACCTTTTAGCAGACCACTTCAAATGATGTGGACCACTCAAAAACTATCTGAAACTTAAGCATTTACTATAGCCATGAGAAGCTCTTAAAACAAAAAAGGATTAGAGAAGAGCATTACTTCTTTCCTCACCTCTTTTTTGCCCCTTGTTTGTTTACCTTTTGCGTTTGACAGTACTTTGTGTACGGGTCGTGTGATGAATGGACCTGCCACAGCTCTGCAAGAGAGTGTTTACTGGAGCTGTCAGCCTGGGCGTTTACATAGGTGCCCATTGCCATGGATATCTGCCTCACACGTATGTTCCTCCTAAAAGTCAGATTCATCCTTCATGGATACTCTCAATAGTGCAAACATTGAAAGGAGTTCAATTCCGTAGGCTTTTTCAAGGTAAGATTAAAAGACAACTTTGTGGTCTGTAAGAAGCTGGGAAAGGAAAAGTCAGAGGAGAGTAAGGAGGCCCTTTAATCTAGCTGAGAAAAGCAAATCAAGGTCTGAATGGCTGGGAGTCAATGGCAGAAAAAGGAGACTGCAAATACTGGATGCAGACGATATCTGGCAGGAGCAACTGTTTGCCAGGGTCAGGCCAGAATCTTCCATCGTTTGGCATCTTGGTACCGAGGCAAGACAATGCAACCTATTGCTCTATCCAAGTTATAGGCCTAGATGCAAAAAAATAACGTAGCATGTGATTTTGCTGAGTGACTCATTAGCCTTTGTTATAGTGTAAGTAGCCATACTCTCAATTTCAGCAAACCAGGAACAAGATACACAGACAGAAAGAGGATTGGTGTGGAAATATCTGCTACACTTCCAAAAACTTCTGTCACACACAAGTACTGCAGAAAATCCCTTTATTATCTCTTCTTCATAATAATGCAGCGGTTTTGCAGAGGGACAACCTGATTAGTATCATCAGCTCAGCCTTTCAATTGACAAGAGCCTCAACCACAACACGTCACTTGTTCTTCCCATCTCTTTTCAGGGATATGAGGTACTTGCACAAAACTGCATCTCAGCCTGGGAAATCATGAAAGCCAAATAAAGTAAACAGCCTGCTTATTCCCAGGGCCTGACCCAGGAGTGGCCACAGAGGGGAAAAGAAGGAGTGGGAAGAAGCAAAGGCAGAACCTGTCCTCAGCACAAGCTGAAACATGGGATGGTGACACTTACAGCAGCCCAGCCCCAGATGTTCCCAGCTGCCAGAGTATGGCATGCCCCATCCCACCCAAAGCCAGTTCCTCACCAGTGCAAATGCAAGGTTTAGATGCTAAAGTAGCTATAAAACTACATAGTATTTAAGGTGACTGAAGGACTAATGGTGATGGATGTACTTTCCTGACTCCAGCCCCTGGGGCCAAGGCCATGTCAGCTTTTCCATGCAAAGTGTAACAAAAATGCATTTCCACAGCCCTAAGTCTGTCTGTCTCTCCCTCCTCCAACTCCAAAACAAAGGGGCTCAGCGCAAACCAGATGGAAAGAAGAAGCTGGTTTGTCCCCAAATTAAAACGACAGGAATGAGGCAGTGGGGAATGCCTTCTGACAGCAAAGTACTTGGGGCTCTGTTTCATCCCTCAAAGGAAGAAAAGAAAAAAATCACTGATTTCGAAAAGCTACTAATTATTCATGACCCTCATCAAAGACTCTGCAAATCTCATGGCAGCAAACACACCACCTTGCTTCTCACCGAGCTGTCAGCCAAAGGTCCCCACTTGCACTGCCTTACTGGGAAAAAAATAATAAACAAACACAGCTTTAGAAGAAAATAGTTGAATAGCGACCTTGTTTTGTTTTTTTTTTTTCAAAATTGTTGGTCTAAAATTCAGAGGGAGAAGAAAGAGCTTACACACTTTGTCCGTCTGCACCAAGATGAAGGATTTACATCTGTCTGCCCACACTTCTGACCCCAAGTTCTGGTTGGATTCTGCCCCCACACATCATTGCACAGGGGAGCCATGGAAAGATTTGTGAGTCTAAATGCAAATGTCAGAGCTAATCCGGATTCCTTGCGTTAAGAAAAGATGTGATTTTTGAAGGACACTTAGCAGAGAGCTATCGTAGGCAGGAAAAGTTTAAAAATACTGCAAGCCCATTATTCACCAAACCAACAAACATAAAATCAACCAAAATGGCATGATTTGTAGACAGGAATTTCACACCTAATTAAGGAAGAAAATTTATGTTTTCAAGAAAGCTAACATTACGCCTAATCCGTATATTTTTTTTATTTAGGTCCTTCACATAGAATGGCTGTGTGTGCATAAAACTAGTGCATACCTCTTTTAGGATATATTTATTTTGTCATACTCATTAAGGGTAAACTGTAAATATAACCCACAGGATTAAACAGTTTTAGCAGAACGAAGACGTGAACCTGAGCACCGATGCCAGATCAATTCAGCACAGTGGGGCCACCAAAGCCAGTGGGAATCAGAATGAACCATACATTATATTCACCCCTTTTTAAAGTCTTCTCGAGCCATGAATCACCAGTGCCAGCTCTGAATACGGATGGTGGTATCACATCAGCCACAAACTCAACTGGAGCATGAAGGAGACCTATCGTTCATCCCCCCCACCGCTCGCAGCCGGCAGCTTTGAAAATCAGGCTCCTTACTTTGGTGATTAAATGCTATTTCAGTGCCTTCATTTAAGCTCCCCCATTGTGCAAAGTGTGGCCTCCTGTTTTTATTTTATTACACAAATTTTGCAGGCTTTAATGCATATTAAAACGCAAACCCGGCTCCTATTGAAGCGAATGGAAATATCCCCATTCACTTAAATGGAGATTAGATCATGCCTAGGAATGAGTCCAAAAGCAATATTAACTTTGTGAGGCTATACATGCCTACAACTTCCTAATATTCTTTTGTCTGATTCAAATAGAAAACACACATAATAAACCATGCTTGTCAAAAAATGCAAGACAGGTAACATTCCTGCCTAGCGCTTAACTTCAAATTTTATCTTTTTTTACTGAAGTTTTGAATATACAAATTTACTGTTACATTAAAATGCAGTGAACATTCTGTCTGAGTTCCCAAAGCAGTAAAAGAGAAATAGAAAGGCAATTCTCAGTAATTCTATTTCCACCAGCACTGGGTTAGCCAGCAAATACACCTTTCACAAGGACATTCAACATATTAACTGATGTAGAATATCTGCATGTAATAGATAAGCAGGTAGATAATGTACAGGTTCACATCTCTTACTGGTCAGGAGATGCCACCATGTGTTTCAGGGCCAATTTCAAGTGTGGGCTCTTTCCAAAGTGGGACCACTGCTGCTGCTGTGCGCACGGGATTGGGTGTGCAGAGAGGCTGTAAACTGCTTACGCCCATGGAAGAAACCACCAGCATGCAATGGTTTAGACCAAGCACAGCCAGTTGGTCTGAAATCCAGATCAGGTGTTTATGGAAACTTCCTCTGACCTCTGAGGTCTTGGGCCAGCCAAGAGCACAGCTGATGTCAGGAATACTCATGTGCCTCGGATACAGAGCGTGATTACAGATCAGTTCTGGCAGGGGGTCATTAAATCAAGTACAGCCCCATCAGCACAGCCTGCATGGGTATGACATTGACACCAGGCTGGGAACGGTGTCCTGCATAAGCACAGACCCTGGCCCGCCCTGCCTCGTGCTGCAAAACACAAACAAAACTTCATTTGATACCCATAGAGGGGAAATTGAAACAATTAAAGTTGATAATCAAGTTTAGATCTGGCCAGTGCCCACTCAAATAAAAATAGTAAGAATTTTAAAATATGTATGTTTATGTATGTGTCAACGTTCCTATATATCAGTATATTAATATTAATGAACGTATGAATATGCAATATATCTGTATATATATTAATACCAAAAATTTTGGTGTGTGTGTGTATTCCTATATATATGAATTACGTGACTCAAAGGGTAAATGTTACATATCAAATTAGCTGTGCCACTCACCACAGGGACACGGTTTTCTCACAGTTCCCTGAGTGTCCCAAAGCAGACACCAAGGATGCGGGACTGCTGCCACAAGGGCAGACTTCCTAGTAAAGCAGCATCTTAATGGCACTAAAATAGAGGCACATCTCAGATTAGGTGCCTGACCTTCTAGGTTGTTTGTATTTTGTGCTTCAAGGTGAGATTCTTCCTTCTTTACCTTCAAACGACTTAAATTAAATGCTGCTGGGTTTCTTTGCTCGCTTTATTTGGGGAGGGGGAAGGCTTACCACTTCACATCAAAATGAGCTATCATGTAAATACGGCATCTTCAAGGTCACTTACACATTAATTTCAGAGCAATTTTCCAAACACATCATCAAGACACTAAACCAGAGGCTTAGTCAAATAAATTCTCTGTCTTCTTCTATTTATGAATTAAATTAAATAAGATGTGCCAACATTTTCAACTGACTAGGTTTTATTATGGTTTCTGTATCTTCCATCACAACCCTCTACTTATTTAAAGAAATATCCATATTCATCTTGCTTTGATATTTTTTTACTTGGGAAAAAAAAAACACAACCAACAACTTGCATGGCTAAAAAAATTACACAATGGACAACTCTGGAAGAATCAAATTGCCTTCAAAAGCACAAATACTATAAAGAAACCCTCTCATTTATGAATAATCTCTGTCAAAGCCTAACACACTCCATCACTGCCGAACAATGCAATAAAACCCTGCAGTAAAACCAGGCTGAGAAGAGCCGTGAAGCCCCGGCAATGACTCAACCGCTGCCACGTACCGTTTCCTACTCACTACAAGTGCCTGGGAACGACGGGACAAACCGTGACACTGCTCTGACAAATGGGATGTGCTGCGAACCCGCACGGCTTGAGCTGTATCCTTCAACTTTTATGAATGTGGGCTGCTGCTGGCATCCCTTTTACCCAGGTAGATCCTTCCTCTTCAGTCCCAGAGGCACTGCAAAATCCAACGCCTATTTATGGGATCAGCTTTTTTCTGTTCGCTGGATGTGCAGCGGCTCAACTTTTCAGCCAAAGTGGCAACAAAAGCAAATGAAAAGTGCCATTTTGCACTGTGCCAGGTGCCATGCAAAATTCAGATACCTCAAGCTTTTATAAATGTTGGCAGGAAGATGCAGTATGAGAACATGTGCATAATGTAAGTCAGAAGAACAGCAGCTGATGGTATAATGTCACTCTGTGGCCTATGTTCTGTTGGGTTTTTATTTCATTTTTTAAAAGCACTTGTTGCTACTGGGTTTTCAGCCACACATGAATTACAAAGTGAATTCTCTTCAATATTATGTATGCATTTATCCTTCCGTATCTGTTCTTCCCTACGGAAAACAAGTTCTGCCTTGTTTTCTGAGCACCATTGGGATTACAGAACTCTTGTATGTCTTGTGCCCACCTCTGTGGCCTTCCTGACCAAACCAAGTGGGGGAATGGTACCAGCAGAAACCCTCACGTTGTTAACACCAATGATGAAAGCTGTCAAACATCGATAATAACCTGTTTGTACAGAGGTATGTTTTTCTCAAAAGGTATGGCTAAAGCCCAGAGTAACCCAGATTTTCAGTACATTCTCCTTAATAGATTAATAGAGAGATCAAAGTCTGACCTGTGTGTCCTCTGCTGGGAGGACTGGGAAGCTATTTTAAAAAGAAGGGTCTGCTCCTGGTTATTTTAGAAATAAGATCAGAAGCAGAGCAAAGCTGAAGCAGAAAGAAGAGATGGAGAAAAAAGGCAAAGGATGCTCAAAAAGAACCTGATAAAAGTCCTAGCAAAGGATTTCTGTGCAGGGTCCTCTTGCTTTTCACTGAGCTTTGTATCTTTCGTACTGTCTAGAGTATGAGAGGCTGTTTTGGGAACCTTCTACAGAATCTTTGCCAACTGCTTCAGCTGTTGAACTGCCCTGGAAAGTGAGTGATTCCTCCTACTGAGGAAGACAATGCTGACCTAACCCAGGCTCAAGAACAACTTAAACAGGCACTGGTTCTTCTCATGGATCTCAGCACTGAGGATTGCCAATCTGGTATGGTTGGCCAGAGCAGACAAGGGACTATCGTGATTTTTCCACCTGGTAAAGCTCTTTCACCTCCTAATTATATGTATTTTACTGGAAATAGAGTATTATTATATGTGATCCTGGAAACAGAGTTAACTTTTTTTTTCTCCCTTTGTTGCTTTTTCTTTCAGTTCACAGCAAATCGGCAATCTTATGAAAAAAGTAACATTAACCCTGAAATCCATCTTTATCTTCCTCTCCACCCAAAAATAAACCCAGAGGAGTAGTCAAAAAGGAGAGAAAATATTACTGCTGACAGGGTTTAATAGCCACATGGCGCTTGAACATGTGCACTGCAGGGAAGAGGGGAGTGTGACGCACAGAGCAAGCACCAGAGCACCATCTGACCCCCTGCATGGCACAGCCACGTTTCCTCTCCTTGGAGGTACTGAGCGTGACTCTGGAGTCTACTTTACCAAGCATATAAAAAAAAAATAAAAATGAGAAGATTAAAAAAAAAAGAGCTCCATAAACAGTATGAGGAGCAGAGACAATGATTTACAGTAAGAGAGTTTAAGATTTCAATCTGCTAAGCTTATTAAAAAGAAGATGGAGAGGCAGCTTGATTAGAAAATCCATGTAAAGTTCATGGGGAAATATTACTTGGAAGTAAAGGGCTCTTTAATCTAACAAAATAAGGTGGAGCAACATCTAATGATTGGAAACTGAAGCCAGGAAAAATAAAATTAGCAATCAGCTTGATATCCTTCTTTATTATTTATTTTTCCTAAGCGGGTGATTAATTCCCAGAATAATTTCTTCCTATCTCTAGACATCTGCAAATGAGGGCTACAAGCTGTTGGGGGAGAAACATTTTGTGGCAAATGTATGCTACACTTCAGTCAGAGAAAGATTGCTCAGTAAAGAGGTACAGAAGTGATATATAATAGACAGCGATATAAAAACAATGACAGCAAATGATCTGGTCTCTTCTGGCCTTAAGCACCACAGATCTGCAAACACTGTCCAGCTGTTTTCCCCAAGGAGCTTGCAGACAAGAGCTTCACTGGATGGTGCTGGGCTGCCGCAGTGCTCCCAACCTGCCCAGCTCCACTCCCACACTCACTGGTTGTCCCAACAGCATCTGCACTGCCATCCCCACAGATGGGGACAAAATACACCTTGTGAAAAAACAGCTCCTGGTTTTTCCTCCATCTTTTCCCTGTCACGCATGAGGATGTGCAAGAAACTGAAGAGCCTGTTCTGGAAACGTGCACAAGGACTTAGAAGCAGCACATCTGCTGGCCATGACCACTGGTGAGCCAGAGCAACATCCGTCACTTCTGTCCAGGCTGAGCACCTAGAGGGATGTACCATGAGGGGTGGCAGGCAGAGAGCAACCAAACCCCCTTCTGTGCTTAAGAAGAAACTCTCAGAGTACAAGAGACTCTCAGGCAGCCACCCTTGTGGCTCTGTAAGAGCAACCGATTGCCCTTGTGCTTCTCTGAGTGAATTTTCCAGAGCATAAGGGCTCTCCAGGCAGTATATATTTTGCCAGTATTGTCCATGATGCTGTAGCAGAACATTAGTGTTTTACAAGGCTTTGCTTTTCACTGTGAAATGCAAGCTGGATGCACTGAAACCTGACATCTTATCTAGACTTATCTGCAGGACTTCCCTAGGCCTAGAAAATGTAAGTTTTTCCTCAGTATCACACTGACTTTAAATACAGGAGCCAGGATATGTGACAGCCAGCATGTCAAAAAAGAGGTGGTTTGTTTGAATCAACTGCTGCTTTAAACTTCCCAGAGGCAAAGCATTTAATTTTTTCTTAACTAGACTTTTTAGGTGTATTCTCTCCTCTCTAGAGAGGCTGAAAAAGAGACACACCCTCTGATCCTTCATGTCCAGAGGGTGTAAAAACACCTCAAGCCACTACTTCTGCTTTGGGCAGAAGTTTTGATGACTACAGCAGAAAAACACCCATGTAATAGGTTTGCTTGGAGACCAACATTTAGTTTAGATCACCTGTCAACACCGAAAATATTAGGAGCATCTCTTGCTATTCACTTCAGAAAGGACAGGAGTTCAGTTTGCCTTTTTGAACAGACACGGCAGTGGCACTGGTCACACTCCTAAACACAAGAATGGGTCTTACACTGGATCTCTTTCACTAACAGGGAATTTCCTTCCACAGAGCAGTCCCCATGAGACATTCTTTACTGAACCTCTACAGGGAAACCAGACTAATTTTCACCTGTACTTCATTCCCCTGTTACCCTAAGGAGGGCCACAACCATCTGTGGGTGGCTAGTAGCGACAGTTGAGAAGCTGGTATCTACAACAAACCACACAGTACTCTTCTGATACCCTGATCTGAAACAGCGTACTAGAAGGCAACTGATGAACTGTCTGGCACTTCCATTAACCAAGAGCTGAACTTCCAGACCTGTAGAATTGCCAAAAAGAGCAGAACAGGACAGTCCAGTCCTTGATTATACACTGAATGTAACTAAAGCCCTCTTGAAGTAACTGCAGAGTTTAGTCTTTAGAAACCCAAAGGGGCAGGTTGAGGAGCTGGCTAGTTAGAAATCATCAGCTTCCAAGTCACTTTTTGCATAACTTTTACATAACTTTGGCCAAAAAATCCTGCCCTGAAGGTAATTCAAATATTCTCACCTTTCTTAAATATTCAGGGGATTATTAATGGTCTTACTTTCTGAGGAAGAGAGTAGGTTCCTCCCACAACTGAATCATCCAGTTCTCGATTCCCAACATTTAACCCAACAGCATATAACTTTAACCAAAACCAGTCATCAGTGTTCAAAGATCTGTCACAACTAAGCTGAATCTCTCCTAGTATGGAAAAAATATCAACAGAAATTGCCAAGAGTGATGCCAGATGCTTCTAAGTATCTTTATAATAGGAAGGTTTTCGTGACAACTACAAGCTTTGCATGGGAGGCACCTTACTTACATCCATATCTGTGATTGCAAAAAGTGAAATAACTAGAATTCATTTCCATGTTGGATTTTTTCCAAAACCCCTTGAGCAACCTCATAGTAACTCTGCAGCAAAAAACTACACATGATCATTAAGGTAGTCAGAACTTTTAATTTTCTACCTTGCATAAAGGAAATGGAGCAGGGGTTATAATGGCAAATCTAGCATAGCCCCTGCACAAGTAGACCATATTTATACTTCTGTTTTACTCTCCATACACTGTGTGATAATAAATCCAAGGGTCAAAGAGTATATGAGAATATGTTGCAGTATATTGGTGGAAAATGCCACTCTCTTAATCTTGGGGAAGTGTTAGTCTGACATTTATCTTCAAAAACCCACTACAGGTAGGATACTCTTCTTCAAACAAGAAAACAGAGAGGAGTGGGAAGCTGGGACACACAAGGGAACATGGCAAATCAGAGTAGTAAGGTAAAAGCCTCAATGCAGACAACCCTAATGTGATCATTGGGAATGGTGCCAGTGACTTGGTGGGTGCTTTCTTTTGCCTCTGAACAGAGTGAATCAAATAAATGTGCCGTGGCTGATGCTCTCCAAAGCGAAGCTTTTCATGTAAGACATAAAACTCGGGCCTGTATCTCACCAGGGTCCTCCAAAGTCATGGTACTTTCTGCCAGCTCTCCCTGCCCTCTTTCCCAGGAGATGCTGTCGTTCTGGCCAAGACATTGGGAAGCAAAGTGGGCAGCCTGGCGCTCAGGGGTGCCAAGAAGTTGGCATCGACCCAGACATTCCCCTGCTTATTCGGGGCAAGGCTCAGGTGCAAACCACAGGAGTTAAGTATTGCCTTCCCCAGCTGGTGTATACGGACACGCACATGAACTGCAGCAGCTCAATTTCAGGGTGGTTTATGATGAGGCAGACTAAGCTCCCTAAAGAGGCGGGGAAAGTCAACATCTTGATAAAGTAAATAATGAAATGTTGCAGCACCAATATACACCATGTGATCCCTTGAGGGAAACCACAAGCACAAGCCTTAATGAAATAAGACACAGAAAATAAGGGCTTTGCTGTGGACACAACCCTTATGTGCTCATTATGCACCACAGCGACTTCTATCACTTTATCACACTTAATCATCTCAGTGAAATGCTATATATGTGTACAGACAGATATACATATAAAAACACATGCACATACACTTGAGCATAAGACATATTCTAAATGAAAGAGGAAAAGTGATTTATTTTCATTTCTGTAAATGGTCAAACCATGAATGCATAGCATGCGTTCTCTGCATGGATTTCCTTACAAATCCATCATCCTCTGCAGTTCAGAGCTTTCATAAACACTTAGCATTTGAATTTGCATTTGCGAATATTTTAGCTTTTGAGAATGTCCTTTTATTTTATACTTTAAGTTCTTAAACACCCAGTAACACCAATGTGGGCTTTGCCTAGAGGTAATCGATAGGCTACACTAAAGATAGAAAATGTCTATTTGTCTCTTTATACACAATTTTGAGATGGTGATTATATTTTCTCTGAAATGCATCAGTATGAGCAAATTGTAAAATTGAATTTAATTATTTATTTATAATTTAACTTTGCCAACCGTGGAAGCAATAAACCCAGCCAAACAAAAACCAGGAAATTATCCCAGATCCAAGAGCAGGAGGCACCATGGCTCCCTCTAATTGAGTTTCCTTCGCGCTTATCTTCTCAAGATCCCTTAGACTGTTTTCCAATTTTCATTTCCATTTCTTCCATTAAATGCCTCTAACCCATGACCTCCATTTACTGCCACCCATTTATCTTCCATTCTTAATTGAGATGTAACGTGTCCACTTGTCCAGCACTGAGCACTAAAACTCTGACAGCACACTTGATAAATACTGGCTCCTTCAGGAAAGCTCACTTGGGAAAGTGCTATTCAAAGCTCTATCTTGAGCAGGTAAGTCTGCTTCACTAAACTTGAGTTCACCTTATAAACATACAGTGGTGAAGACCCAAACCCCAATAACAAGTATTAATATCTTTGGGTTTATTTGCTTTTTCTGGTACAAGATGGAATTAGATTTGTTTTGACCCTGGGAGGATACGGGGTGACAGGGCCAGTGGGAAGGAAACATATAAGGCGGCCTCCAGTAGTCAATCATTCTTTACTTTGAAGAAGAATAATTTTAGATGTAGAGCTTTGTAATCGAACTCCCTCCCCTGAGATACAGTGTGCAGGAGTTTTTGAAGGATGGCATTGTTTAGAAAATAATCAGACCTTATACAGCATCACTTTAGGAGCTCTTGACAAACATTAATAAAACTCCCAGCAGCCAGGTGCTTCTGCACCCATTTAAGTGAGGGGTAAACCCAGAATCAGAAAGTCAGAAATAAAACAGAAGGCAAAGGGTAAAGCTCCAGCTACCAAGCAGTCATTTTAATCTCACGGAGTAACACTAAACTAAAGCAGGAAAGAACCAAACAGCAATATCATAGCCTCTTGGAGCAGTAAAATAAAATTAATACAGCACCCCAGGCTACTATTAAATTGTAAAATTTAAGAAAACATATTGTGGTCAGGCATTCAACCTCTCAAAATAAATAGATGAATCACTCCATGCTTATTCTAAACGACTGAATGTTTGCACCAATGATACCAAGTAAAACACAAATTCACTGGGATCCTGAAGGCGAACATCCAAGAAGTAAAAACCTTTCATTCAAATCCAACGTAGCAGGTACTAAGCTGGAAAGCTCTGCAGCTGAAACCTCTGCAGGGAGCATGTCCTATCTCATACTCCAGAGGTTTTAATTTAAGGTTAATGCTCGGTAGTGACCGACTGATAGTTGTGGCAGTGAGGTACAGAGAAGGCTACATGATTCGCCGCAGGGTGGCCGTGCCGAAGGCTGCCCAGTGGCAGCACAACCACGTGGCTGCAGGAGCGAGCACCAGGTGTCTCCCCAAACACTCCCAGGGGTCATCCAAAGTGGAAAAAGGTATCCAAGGAGGTTGGAGCACTTTCAGTAATGTTTGGAGGCGGCTGCTCTATCATACTTTCTGAAAGATGGTGACAGACAAACCGGCTCTCTTCTCCCTCTTTGGCAGTAGAGTCTCCAAAAACTGAACCTTGGAGTATTTTGCTAAGTATAGGTGTCATTCACATGCACAGTGACACCGGCAATCAGGTATCTATGTGGCTTCCAGCTGAGCAGAATATTAGACTTTATATTACAGCCATTTATAAGCCGAACGATATACTGGAATTACTTCTGCTCTCTCCCTCTGTCTGGATGTCTGATGACTACAGTGAATCTCACCTCAAGACCTTGTCACACATCCCCTGCAGGCCCAAGTTGACTCCCAAAGGCTTAGGTAAGGATAGCTGTTAGCATGGGAACATGTTAGTTGAAAGGATCTCTGTTCATTGGCTCTGTGGCCAAGCCACAGAAAGGCAGCACAGACTTTGCCTTAGTCCCAGTCTGCAATTCCACGAGGAGGTTTGCTGTTAAGATTTCTGATCCCGCAACGACGTCAGAGAAGATGATGGGAAGATCTGACAGCATTACTTCAGCCCATCAGTTGTTCTTAAGCAATGCACTGGGACATGCAAAGCAAGGTATGATGGAATTGGTCCTTGCAAGGGATTTGAAGACACAATCAAATAGTAAAGCAGAGGTTGAGGCCAGGCTGGATGGGGCTTCCAACAACCTGGGTGTCCCTCCCCATGGCAGAGGGTTTGGAACTCTATGATCTTTAAGGTCCCTTCCAACTGTCCTATGATTCTATAATGAGGGGAGAAAGTCAATGATAGTTGCAGAAAGCATCACTCTGAGGACAAAACAAGAGGGAAAATGGCAGTGGCACTGCAACGACATTGGCATTCCCGGCATGAGCGCGCCTCAACTCACTCATGCATCTGAGCATATACCGAACAAGCATCTGGTGCCACCTAATTAAAACACCAGTTCCAGGAGGTGACAACCAGCATCATGAATCAAATAGAACATCTGCTAATTCTTACAACAGCCAGACAAAACAAGCCTAAAAAAGGCAAAACAAACATGCGCACACACATTACTAACTTTGGCACTGATGTCCCAACTGAACATAAGAACGGTATAAAATTCCCACATTATTAACCAGTGTGTCTTCAGTTTGACTGATCAACTGTGCAAATTTGGTACAACACATGTTCAGCTGCTCAATGGGCAAAAATGGATCAAGTTTTACAAAAGTGGGTAAACACGCCTCACCGCACAACATTGCGCCACAGAGGGGACGCCTCCCTTGAGCTCATGGAGCTAATGGCATAGGCTATTAACTCAGATGATTAAAGGACTGGAGACTCCAGAAATCTCAATACATGCATGGCCTATAATAGTACAATGCGGGGTGTATTTTCCCCAGTGACAAACAGATGCTTTATTTTTATTTCTGCTATAAATAAATGGAGGTTTTTTTAATAGGTATAGATAATTAGGCATTTACATGGTTTCCAGCAGAGCAGCAATATTAAGCTACTACGTTACAGCCATTCATAAACTGAATACATCGCTGGAATTACTTTTTACTGTCATTATTATCCAACAATCTCTACAATATGTGTTGTTACCGCAGTAGTAAAATGATTAGATTCTGAGCATTACTGGAAAACTGTAAGTAACTCCACGGAGGTGAACCCTTAGCAAAATCAAGTATTTAAGGAGAACTTCAGATGGTCTCTTATGGTGAACCCTGTGGGCTGCTGAAAACAGAGCAAGGACACAGTTCATGAAGTTGGTTCTGCCATTTTTTACACTAGCAATATTGGGTTAAACCATGGTAAACCATGTACAGGTTTAACCACTACCATTGAACCTACTGCACACGTGTGTAACGGCATTTCTCAAAGTGCCTCATTTCAATACATAATCTCATGAGCACTTTGTTTATTCTTGCCTTCCCTTTCCTTCTTATATGGTCTTTTTAGTCCAGGGAAAAGAAGACTGAGAGGGGATCTGATCAACACCTATAAATACGTAATAGGTGGGTGTCAAGAGGATGGGGCCAGTCTTTTTTCAGTGTCACTTGCCAAGTGACAGGACAAAAAGTAATGGGAACAAACTTGATCATAAGAAGTTCCATCTAAACATGAGGAGGAACTTCTTCACTTTGAGAGTGGCAGAGCCCTGGAAGTGGCTGCCCAGAGAGGGTGTGGAGTCTCTGTCTCTAGAGACATTCAAAACCCGCCCGGATAAGTTGCTGTGCAACCTGCTCTAGGAGGACCTGCTTTGGCAGAGGGGTTGGATTAGATGATCTCCAGAGATCATATTCCCTTCCACTCTCTGATTCCCATTACTCTTACACAAACTTGTTGCTTATCTTGCTTTGAAGTTGTCTTTTATTTTTGCTCTACGGTGAGACCTTAAAAGCAGAGGCTGTGTTTAACCTGACTGAAACTTCCAGAATGTAACTTCACCTCCTTGCTCTGCTACTGATTTATAAGCAGCATTTTGCATGGAAGAGGTAATCAGAAACTGAGCAAAAGGACAAAAGATATTCTACATTGACTCCAGAGATCACGAGGTCAATCTGGCACTAAGGGTGGAGATACATGAAAGGAGAAGGAAAATCCTAAAGTAACCTTTAATGACCTCTCTATGCTCAGTCAAATTAAAAAAGTTGGGTTTTGGCTTCCTCCCCTCCCTCCCCATGATGTAGAAGAAAATAGGAATTTCAGGAAGGGATAAAATGCAAGCTGATTGCAGCAACTTGCAAATGAACTAGCAGGGGGGTTCTGGGAATAGATACATATTTCCATTCCAACCGGAATGGAAGTCTCTATATTAAAGGGTATTATTTCTGAGCAGTCAGCACGGAAGAAGAAGCTGATGCAATAAAACATGTGAAATTTCTAAGTGATTGGAACCAGCAAGAGAAGAGGAAAGTAACGGAGGCTGCAGCCTTGCTAAATACTAAGATGGGGGGGAGCGGGTATGGAGAAGATGCAGCTGCCAAGGCAGTCGCTGAACAACACACTTCAGAGATAAGAGGCACCAGCCATTCTTCGAAGCAATCGTAGCTGCCAAGAGCTACAGAGAAAAGAGTGAATTGAAGGGGATAGAGGGGTCAACTGCAGTGAATACGAAAACAAGTCAAGGCCAAGGACAGGCATGACGCTTTGGGATTTGGCCAGGAGGTGATAATTTGTGGGTTTAGTCAACTGCAATCTCAGTGGAGTAGAGAGGGCAGAAACTCGACGAGAAAAGAGAGAGCTGGCAGCAGGAAGATGAAGGCAGCCAGAATACAGAGCAGGAATAAGGAGCTTGGGTAGAAGAGAAAAGGAGAAGGGGCGCCTGGCAGCAGCAGATATGCTTGGAGAATTGTTGGTTTTTCCCAGTCTGGGGACACAAAGGCAGATCTGAAAGTTGAAGTGATGCCAAGAGAGAAAACAGGGTTAAGCGAGGTGGCAAGAACAGCAATGACTGAAGAAGGTCACAAGGGATCAAAGGAGGAGCTCAGGAGAGTAAGTCAAGAGCAGAAAGAATAAGGTTTGTCTATTGCAGGGCTCACATGAAAGAGCAAAGAAAGATAATTTCAATCCCAAACACTGTCAGTTGATACTCCTTGGCCAGGAGGAAGAACTGTGCCCTCCTACTGCATCCTCCATGGCTGGTCCTTTGAGGCCTCTGCGTGTCAGCAATTTGGGAAGACGCGTTCGAGAATTTCTCAAAGAGCAACGACATCCTTCCACATCTTCTGTTTTAAAATCTGAACTAGTTTTACATAGCACCTAAGTTAAACAAGGTTCGGTATATTCTTATTTTATCTTCCTATCCCTTCTAGTTTAAGCCCTGTTTGGCTGTAAGAAGCAATGACTTTGACTTGCTGCCATCTGCACTTAGTACACGGACAGAGGAACACCACGTCCCAGTCCTGAGAAGTCTATTTGCCTGAATTTCCATTAAGGCTAAGGCAATAACCTCTAAGCAAATGTTGCATGAAATCATAATGCCATTCACGCCAATGCTAAATCTCTCATGCCCTCTGAAAAAATCTAGATCTCACCCTCCAGTTTTAAAAGTCTCCTGTAAGGGCTGCTCTAAAGCTTCTCTACTGGTCATGACATCATATATGTGTCAACCAGATCATTGTTCACACTTGATATATTTATTATCAACTTTAGGATACAATTCCTTATGCTATTTACAGAATGTAAAAATATGTCCTGACAGTTTACAGGGGGGAAAAAGTGTGCTATGACAAGGACAACAGCATTATAACCACAATTACAACAAAGCTGCACTTACTGACCCCAGCAACAAAGGAAGAGTTGAAGGGAAAATATTTTATATCCTGACCTAATTAAAGATCTCATTCCCCAAACAGCCAGATAGCAAACATAAGCAGTGCCTCCAGATGAAGGATTCCTGTTTTGATGGTTACTGTAATGAGCACATTCCCAAAGGAAACAGCCAATAAAAAGCATCTCCTATCTGGAGGATGCTGAACGGAAGTTGGACTTTTCTTAATTTTACAGCAATTCCTTATTGCATCATATCAGCCTCCACCAAAGGTCTCAGTTCAATTTTTCTATAATGAATTTGGAGACTCAAAAGAAAAATTCCATCCCATCTTAGCTGGCTAAATTTCTCCCCTTGACTTGGAGCTGACAGTGATTACAAATAAAATGCTGGTTTTACATCACTGTATGCAGTTTTAATTAAAATTTATTGACTTGAGAGGAACGATCTCCTTATCACCAGCAGATACTAGAACAAAAACACCTTTTATTGTATTATTAAACTGATGTTTCAGACAGAACCATCACTATAGCACACTGTAGCTCTAACGTTATAGGGGCAAATTAGACTGACTTTTTCCCTCTGCCTGCCCCCCCCCCCCCCCCCTCCCCTCCTCTTCATCTTTTTTTGGGC
>VZTM01007228.1:144219-200010 GCA_013400555.1 Jacana jacana | reverse complement strand
TGCCCCCCCTCCCCCCCCTTCCTTTCATATGCATTGTGCTTCGGGCAAGAAAGATCACAGTAGTACCTTCTGCAAAATTTTATACCTACAGCCTGATGTCTGCTGAATCACACACAGCTTTCCTCAGCAAATTGCTGGACCACTTAGGAAAAAAAAAATACATACCTTGCCCATGTCATAATAAAAAAGCACAAATTCCAGTGGCCAGGCTGTGAGGCACCAAGCCTTGGACCACATGCCCTCTGAAAGCATCTCTGGAGTCCTATTTTAGAATCACAGAATATCAGGGATTGGAAACGACCTTGAAAGATAATCTAGTCCAATCCCCCTGCTGGAGCAAGAATACCTACATCAGATCACAGAAGAAAGTGTCCAGGTGAGTTTTTAATGTCTCCAGAGAAGGAGACTCCACAACGTCCCTGGGCAGCCCCTTCCACTGTTCAGTCACCCTCACTGTAAAGAAGTTTTTCCTCATATTTAAGTGGAACCTCCTATGTTCCAGCTTGCATCCATTACCCCTTGTCCTATCATTAGATGTCACTGAGAAGAGCCTGGCTCCATCCTCCTGACACTCACCCTTTACATATTTATAAACATTACTAAGGTCACCCCTCAGTCTCCGCTTCTCCAAGCTAAAGAGACCCAGCTCCCTCAGCCTTTCCTCATATGGGAGATACTCTACTCCCTTAATCATCTTTGTGGCTCTGTGCTGGACTCTCTCAAGTGACAGCTGGAGTTAAGCCAAAGGGAGAGCACAGAAAAGTAAGGAAAACGTTTGGAAAGACCTTTAGAAAAGGATTTAAAAAATTTAAAATGCCAACAAGTATCACAATGGGGATTAGGAATTAAGGAGTGATTAAGGGAGCTGGGAAAATTAGCTGTAAATGAGGAGAACACAATACTCCACAGTCCAAATGGGAAGAGTTGAACATGTTGGGTAGATTGCCGAACTGTTGTTTGAGATGATGTGATGAAGAAACGAGTGAAGAAACGAGTTTCAAGTGACCTTTTCAGTGAAAAGGAGAAGACAGACAGAAATTAACAAAATCTTTTAGAGGACCTATTTGAGGGACATGAAGGGACGTGCTAAAGGCATTGATTATAAATGACATTCCTTTAACTGGGATAAGAGTGATGAAGAAGAGGATGTCACTGGATCGGGAATCAGACCTAAAAGAGAAATGTGCTGGGGGACATGGTGAAAAAAGACAGAGATTTCCTAGGGTTAGGTGGCAGAAGAGAGCCATGGGACCAAAGGCTGCTCAGTCAGGTGAGGCAGGATGGGGCACGGCTGAAAATAAGAACAAAAAGGAACCAGCAGCTGGCTCTTAAAATACGTTACAAGTGGGTTTTATTCATAATGTCTCTCTTTGCATGGGGCAGAGAGGAACAGGAACACAGCAGAGATAAATACAGCTATCATGACCACTTCAATCTATTTCCTTAAGGAGCAAAACTGAAAAAAAAAAAAAAGCCAGCAATGGTAAAGAAGTGAGGGGAAGATTTTTCTCCTTGTGAGAGAGGAGACAGGGAGAGGTTCCAGTGCTTACTTTGGCACCAGATAGACCACAGATGAGAAGAAAAAGGAGAGGTTTCCCAAAGGCAGAAAGCTCACTGGGATGAAGTGGTTAAAGAGGAAATAGAAAGATTTTCAAGAAAAGCAGAGTGAGGAATCAAATTGCTTCAGTGATAAAGGACATTCAAGGTGAGAGACAATACACTGGAATAGGTATTTACCGTAGCAGATTGAGTGAAGCAGGATCATTTATGTGGGCTTTGAAAACAGTACAAACACAGCAAGCAATTACACCGCAATAAATAAACCAGTAGCACACGTGCAAATGAGGAAGCCTAACGGAGTGTGCACAGGAGATATGGCAATTGCCAGGAGGCTCGACTATTGTTCCCCAGAGCCTGACTTCGAGTGGCCCTGAGTGTGGAACAGGGATGCGGTCTCCATCACAGGCAGAAGGAAGAAAGTACAGCCCTTCCTCTGCTAAACTGCTGCATGCAGACACAGAAAGATAAAGGCCTAAACCCAGAAAAAAAAAGGAAAAAAAAAAAAAAAAAAGGATTTTTTCCTAATTCCCTCACCTCCTTGAAGAAAACCTGCAAAGTTACTCAAATGCTGAGTTAGTTCAGGTTGCCAATCATGAAAATCAATCCACCTCTGTTTAATGGGATTTGGCAATTAGCCACATCCAGCTTCCAGTAATTTTTTATGGCTTCCTAACCAGCTCTCACGCAATATTGTAAAAGCACAAATATTCTCAAAATCATAACCCTTCCTCCTACAATATGGGTCTTGTCTCACCATTTATAGCTACAGACTCAAGAAGACCTCTGCCCTACTCATGGATTCCTCCCTGTGTATGTGCTCCCAGTCACGGTAAAGCATCCCTGAGTTTATTCTCATGGAATACAGCTATTTTCATACAGTATCTCACATTATGGTTGGCCTAGATGATCTCAAAGGTCCCTTCCAACCTAGACAATTCTATGATTCTATTACCAGCTCTTAACTTGCCTTTTCAGCTTTACGGAAATCCCACACCAAACTCACAGGTATCTCACCACCCATTCTGTCAGGTAGCACTCGACAACCCACTAGTCCATCCCAGGCCATGCTGCTTCCACAGAGAGCACACTTCTTACCAGGAAAAGTTGAAAGTTGATCAAGACAATCAGTTTATCGTATCAAAGAAAAGACTAGGTACAAAACCACAGAAACATGAGATAAAAAAACCTTCGCTGTACCTCTATCCCCAGCTTGAGTTCAAGACTCCTCAGGTCAGGGTTAAAACTGAGAGTTTTCCCAGGGACTGTAGAGACCGCTTCTCCATGAGAAGACGCAGTTTGGAGAATAGATAATTATTTTATTCAAAATCCATCATTTTCACTCTTTTCGGTCAGTGTTGATCATGATACTGAAATCAAAAGTGTCCTTGACTTCACAGCTTCCCTGGAAGTTTCTAAGCAAGTCTAAACCACCACCATTTACTGCTTTTCTTTCACTAGTTATTTAAGGTACTTCTTTATAGAATCATAGAATAGAATCATTTAGGTTAGAGGAGACCCTTGGGATCATCACGTCCAACCATCAGCCCTACTCTACAACTTTTCCCTTACACCAGATCCCTCAACACCACATCTAATTGACTCTTAAACACCTTCAGGGAGGGTGACTCCACCACTTCCCTGGGCAGCCAATTCCAGTGCCTGATCACTCTTTCTGTAAATTTTTTTTTCCTAATGTCCAGCCTAAACCTATCCTGCTGCAGCTTGAAGCCATTCCCTCTTGTTCTATCGCTAATTACCCATGAGAAGAGACCAGCACCAACCTCTCTACAATGTACTTTCAAGTAGTTGTAGAGAGTGATGAGGTCTCCCTCACCCTCCTCTTCCTCAAACTAAACAGTCCCAGCTCCCTCAATCACTCCTCATAAGATTTATGCCCCAGGCCTTTCACCAGTTTCATTGCATTCCTCTGCACTCACTCCAGCACCTCAATATCTCTCTTGTGTTGAGGTGTCCAGAAGTGGACACAATACTCAAGGTGTATGTACTGGCTCTTTCTTTGGTTGCTTACTATCTGTGAGATAAATGGGACAGGTTTATGTCTAGCTGAAAAGAAATAATGTCGGACCCAAAAGATGGACTCAGTGTGACGATTCCTCAACCTTTGTTGACTACTCTTCTCCAAGTGCCGGCTGAATTGTAGCTGTATGGCTATGCTGAGCTTTTTCCAGTGACTGCCTGTCAGAGTCGCTCTGATGGTGTGCAGCGTTTTGCCTTCACTGCCTGCCTCCCAGGAGCGTCTCCTCCTAATAAACTGCAATTTATACTTGCACAAATCCCTTACCCACACAGCATTTCTGGGACTCCCATATTTCATGTTGGTGCGAGGTGCTTCTCATCCCATTGCAATCGCACAAGTGAGTGTTTGACCTTAAGAGGACATCTTCTGCCTATTTTTTGCCCATTTATGACAAGGCTGGGACACACACACACACCCCCTACCTTCTCAGAGGTATCTAACTCCACTCACTAAGCTAAAGGAAAGCCTTTGTGTTCTTTACTCACAACCATCATGACTTTGTCAAGCTGTCTGTCTCAACTGAAAACAAATGCTCATATTGATTGACACTGGGATGGGTTTTAAAGTTGGCAGGAGGAAAAGCACTTCCTCACTTGTAAGCTCAGTGAATTTAACAAAGAAATGTGCCTGGACAGCTACAAGTCTCTTCTTACTAAGTCAGTTTTCAGCATAAAATCATCCAGTAAAAGCTTTTTCCTGACAGTCACAAACAATTCCAGCAGCATAGATATAAAGTGTCTAAAAGATGTTTTAACCTGTCTTGAAGAACTTGGGTGACATCCTTGACTGTCATGAGAAGGACAAGGATTAAAACATGGTTATCAGCACAATGGCTTACTCTTGGAAACTGGAATAACAGGCACACAAAAAATATATACAGATAAAAAGTGGAATAACAAAAAATTCACACAAACAAGCAGAACAAAAAAGTTCTAGGAGTTTCTTGTGATGAGTCCCTGAAGCAGAGGTTACAGCCCATTTCTTTGACCCACACCTTGGTTGCATAGTCCTTAGGACAGAGAAACCCCAGGAGAAATGAGATTCTCATGTCCCCACCTCAGCCACACATAGCTCCCTATAAGTGATGCTTTATTTACAAGAAAAAAGGAGAAACTGCAACAATGCACTTCACTTCTCTAACCTGGGGAGAGGCATGCTATAAAGCAAACTAAAAACTAGCCATACAGTCATAAAATTAGAAGTTTAACCTTCCATTAACCCACCCTTCAGATCCTCCAATTCCGATAGCCTCTCTAGGTACCTTCTTGTCTTCTTCCCCCTCCAAAATACATGTCTCTGTGCTGACCACTAACATGCCCTGGCCACCTAGCCACATAGAGTCTGAAGTTCAAAACACAACCACACAAATCACAAACATACAGAAAGCCTGCATTCAAGCTTATCATCATTACTTAATCACATGTTAAATGAGCTAAGAATTAACAGTTAACACATGAAAAAAAGTTGGCTTTCCATCAAAAGCAATTATAATTAATTCCTAAGAAACACATTTCTGGATGCCAAATCAGATGGAGGAATCAACTGGGGGATAGAAATGCTCCTTCCATAGCTCCACTCGAAATTCTAATTAAGACCAGAAATACAAAAGTGGCTGTGGTGGAAAGGTTAATAGAAGAGGAGGAAATCTCAAGAGAAACCATGCCAGATATTCAGTCCCTCTTTTTGGCTCTTTCACACTTTTTCCCTTAATAGAAAATCCCTAGAGACACAGATGTGCCAATACACACACACACTCTATCACATGTATATTTTAGCAAAAAGAAGAAAACCACAAAGTAATGCACTCTGTCATCCTAGAGACCTTGTGGACAATGTGGCTTTGAAATCTTGGTCTCTGCTGTAGTCCATAATCAACTGTGTCAGAAAAGCTGATATCTTTGAGCTATCTGGGGAAGAATGGAGAGAAAGGATCCGTAACTCTGAGGATACTGAGCATGCAATTTGCTCCCTAAGCAACGGCGATGCTGAACAATTACAGTTCAGACAACAGGATGACAGTGCGCAGTTCACAAAGCAAGGAATGCTTTTGAGCTAAAAAGACCCTTTCTTTTGCAGAGATTTTTCTGTTACATTAATAAGATAAAGAGAACTTGTACAAAAGAAATGAGCTTTCTAGATGAAACCATCTCCAGGTTGGGAGATAAAAATATGAGGTAAGCAATGCCAGCAACATTTCTCAAAGCTTATGGTCTCCCAACACGGATGCAGAAAGGAAACTTGACACACAGGAGAGAAAAAGACTTCCTTGACCTCCTTGAGGTATGTTACCCTTATAAAAACCTCCAAGCCTGGACTGGATGTTCCAAGTCTGCAATTTCTAATGAGGTTTGAAAACCACCTGACAGCACAGATACCTTTGACACAAAAACTATCCCCTTCAACTGCAGGTATTGCATATAGCAAGAGCAACACTTCCAACATCACCATTGGGAAAACCTGGGACTGCTCATCAGGAATGGCCTGCACAGGGAGGTGTGGAGTCACCATCCCTGGCGGTGCTCAAGAAGCATCTGGATGAGGTGCTACAAGACATGATTCAGTAGCTTAGTGGGTAGTGTTGGTGATAGGAGGATGGTTGGACTAGATAATCATGTAGGTCCCTTCCAACCTTGCATTTCTATGATTCTGTGGTTCTATGAATGAAAACAGCCTGGACATAGCCAGGCTTTTCTGTGAACACCAAAAAGAGGGTTGGGGTATATCTATCAGAAACACATGATTTTTTTTTTTAAACTCATTGTTTGATTACTTCTTCCATTCAGTGCTGCAAAAGACAGGGAAGAGCTAAGACATTTAAAACCCTTGCCATCTCCCAAATTCTTGTGCATATGCTGCATGGTGGGGACTCTCCTGTGGGAAAATACAATGTCGAAAGACCTATAAAACATTGTCCTGTGGGCAGGAATTTTACAACAGATCATAAAATTCTGGCTTGCATAAAGAATAGTGTGACCAGCAGAAGTAGGGAGGTGATTGTCCCCCTGTACTCAGCACTGGTTAGGCCACACCTTGAGTACTGTGTCCAGTTCTGGGCACCTCAGCACAAGAGAGATATCGAGGTGCTGGAGCGAGTACAGAGGAGGGCAACAAAGCTGGTGAGAGGCCTGGAAAACAAGGCTTATGAGGATCGATTGAGGGAGTTGGGGTTGTTTAGTCTGAGGAAGAGGAGGCTGAGGGGAGACCTCATCACTCTCTACAACTGCTTGAAAGGGCACTGTAGAGATATTGGTGCTGGTCTCTTCTCACGGGCAATGAGCGACAGGACAAGAGGGAATGGCTGCAAGCTGCAGCAGGGTAGGGTTAGGCTAGACATTAGGAAAAAATTTTTCACGGAGAGAGTGGTCAGTCAGTGGAATCAGCTGCCCAGGGAGGTGGTGGAGTCACCCTCCCTGACTGTGTTTAAGAGCAGATTAGATGTGGTGTTGAGGGATCTAGTGTAGGGGAGAACTTGTAGAGTAGGGCTGATGGTTGGACTTGATGATCCCAGGGGTCTCTTCCAACCTAAATGATTCTATGATTCTATGATTCTAAAACTATCGTGTGATTTTTTAACTTCCATTTAAGATATTTTCCTCAGAGAAAGAATTTTCTCTGGCAAATCACCCCACTCTGGTCACTCAGATCCACCCTATGCCCTTCCAACCTTGCATCCTAATGAATCATAGACTCATAATGAGTCCAATTAATTTTGTAAAAAAAACAAACCCTTATGTAACATGCTTCTTTTGATGACTCAGATGTCATTCATCTCAAAATAAAGTAGCACAGAAGTCCTACTGCCTGTGAATTCCATAAATACTTAGGCTGCTCAACCAAAGCACTGTGCACAAAGGTATCTTCAGGATTATTCTACACTTGCTATCTTATCAGAAGAAATACTTCCCTTCCTATTATATATCTTATATAAAGTGAGCCATAGTGCTGGTTATTATTTTTTTCTTTTTAAAGATTAATTTATTGGAAATTCTCTGTCTGCATTAAGATTAATTTAAGCCCACTAAAACTGATAAACTGTTGTTATTGGCCTCAATCCACACTACCTTTTAAATCTGGATTTTCATTCCAGGGCTCTGATGAAAGATTCATTCCAAGTACCTAAAGTAATCTTTACATTCTACATGCCTCTCCTACACGCCACTCTTTTCCAGTATAATCCATTTTATGCTTTCAGTTATAAATACATAGTGCTGTCTACCTGGCACTCCAGATAACAGAGGTCTCCATATAGCACAATCTGCCTCATCCATGCTTAATGTCAATCATGGGGACCTTCTCTCTTACTGATGCTGGTCACCTCACCCTTGCTGTAAAAGCAGAGGGATGAAATTTTTCCATATTCAAGAGGGAAACAGAAAACACGAGTCTGCATCAGGCTTCCGTACCTTAGTAAAACACCATAAATAAAACATTATAAATCTATCAGTTTGGGGATCGAACCTGGTAAAAGCTGACATCCACAAGAAACAGAAAAAATTTACTCAAATTGAGCCTATTTCACACTTTATTTCTACTTTTCTTTTATCAAGCTGGAATAGAAAGGCCAAGTGCTATATACAGTCCTAGCTGCTGAGAGCTACGAATCCAAGTGGAGGGTTTCTGTAAAACTATATTTTTACTATAGTGTTTTGGTGTGTTTTTTTTTCTTTTCAAATTTGAAATCTCAGGACTCTGGAGAATTTCTGATGCACTAGAAAATAATTATCTAAAACCAAAAAGTCTGTCCAGCTTGCAATGCATGCTAACACACAGGCACAACATAGTTATACAACAATTTTAACTTGGTTGAGCATATAGTTGAATTTAAGCGTACATAATTTTATGCCAAAGAGGCACTAAACCTAAACTAGTATTTAGGATCTTAGTGTTAGGCAACAAAAAGCAGGTCACAAATGTAGGAACTTCATAATACAATATTTATACCAATCAACTTTATTTTTTATGACACCTTGCAAAGCTTAAAATGCTTTAGAGGGTTAAATAATAAATGATAGGAGAGAAATGAGAAGGAGATTGTGGTAAAGGCTAAAATTTCTATCATCTGATGAAATATAAACAGACATGGACTCACTGTGGGAGGAAGACACAAAGAAGTTGGCCCAGAAAGGGAAACCTGCAGACACTCTTTAGTGTTAATAAAGCCTGTTTCTTTTTTTTGGATCTCATTTTCATTCTAGGATAATACATTATTCACAGGCCATCTAAGGGGCAAGAGCTTTGTCAAAGGACGACACTTATTGAGTCGTTATTAAGTTCATATCAAATTATTAGCAAATATTGTCCTAGTCATGTTCTGCAGTGCCTTCAGATCTCGGATCAAATTTTGGGGGTTTTTAACAAGCTTTGCAGCTGGTGGGTTGTTTGTCCATTGTCAGTGTGCGCAAAGGAGGGCAATGGCACAGGGGCACCTCCCAGACCTCAAGGTTATGGGAGTGTGGTAGGTCAGACACACTTCTCATAGCTACCATAATGGTATTCTTTATTACTGTAGCATTGATTATCATTGTATTGATTATTATCTTTGATGTAGCATTATATCGCTATTATTATCACTATATTATTGCCACTTTGCTCTGCTCTGGTGAGACCTCACCTGGAGTACTGTGTGCAGGTCTGGAGCCCTCAATAGAGGAAGGACATGGACCTGAGTCCAGAGGACGGCCACAAAAATGACCAGGGCGTTGGAGCACCTTTGCTATGAAGACAGGCTGAGGGAGCTGGACTTGTTCAGCCTGGAGAAGAGGAGGCTCCAGGGAGACCTCCTAGCAGCCCTCCAGTACCTGAAGGGGGCCTACAGGAAGGCTGGGGAGGGTCTGTTTACAAAGGCCTGCAGTGACAGGACAAGGTGCAATGGTTTCAAGCTGGAGAAGAACAGTTTTAGACTGGATTTTAGGAATAGGTTCTTTACTCTTACGGTGGTGGACCAGTGGAACAGGTTGCCCAGGGAGGTGGTTGAGGCCCCTTCCCTGGAGATATTCAAGGTGAGGCTGGACGAAGCCCCAGGCAATCTGGTCTAGTTGAGGATGTCCCTGCTGACTGTGGGAGGTCAGACTAGATGACCCTAGGTGTCCCTTCTAGCCTGTACTATTCTATGATACTATGATTCTATGTTCATTGATCGTCACCTCTGCTGGCAGGATCACATGCTTTGGTGACCCCAAAAGACCTCTTTCACAGACTTCGTTTCACAGATGATCAAACTCCAAGAAATACTGTTATCAGACCCCATGAATCATGTTATCACAGTTATTACAAAACACCAAAGTTTCCTAACTACAAGAATCTTAAAGTTTTCACTGAAGTTTCAGTAGGATGGTTACACAACTCCTGCTGTGCTACCACACACAGCACTCACAAAGTGATACTGCATAAATAACAAGTGTTTTCTTAACTGGGTCTTTCAATTATTTAGAGATACTTGGCAAATGCGCCACTAACAGCTGTTTTATAACAGATTTCATGGTACCATACACCTGGTGCTAATGCTTCAGCATGTCTAAATGGTTTTCTAAAGATTACACAATCAAACATCGTAAGATACAATCACTGTAATTGGAGCTCTCATCAAAGAAGAAATTACTGTCACACTTTACAAACCATACACAGTGCTTTCCGAAGCGGAGCAAAACGTAATATTATGGTAGTCACAAAACTAAAAGATCTCTCCTTATCTCACCACAAATTTAGGGATCCAGCTTCTTGTCACGACCCTGCAACAGGCATACAGGGTCCAAGTAATAATATGGAAGATGAAAGCCGTCTCTGATGCAACTACTCTGTTTTAAGCAAAATGAAGATTCTAGTTTAAAATCTAAAGCAAAATAATATATCAAATACTGTGCCAAAGACCCTTTTTACTTATCTTTTGGCATCTCTAAGAGTCAAAATTTACTAGTGACATTTGAATCATGCCTTAAAATCAGACTTCCTCAGCAGTGACACCATGGTGAAAGCGTTTATTCTGATCCTTAAATGCTACGTAAATAAGTGGATATTTCTTAGATGCTGAACACCAAATTGGTGCCAGATAACTTAGCTTCACCCAGGTGTTTTCAATGAAAGAAGCTGGGTAGAAGTAATGCAATACACATTTGCTGAATCTGATGATGGCTTTAGGGGATTTGCTATTAGAACAACACACAGGAATCTCACACGCATCTCCAGGTTTATATTCTGCCTGGGAATCCACAAACAGGAAGAGAAGTTTAAGCTATGTTAATTTTTCCATGTATCCAAGTGCTGTAGGATCATTGTGACTGTGATTTGAACAGAAATGGTGGCTCTGCAGGTGTTAAGGTGCAGAGATATCTGTACTGAGTCAAATCCTAGGTTTATGGCAACTAGTATTAACCATGTCACTAACTTCAACAGGGATTTTGAAGACTAATAGATTATGCTAGATGAGATCATATTAGGTCACAGCAGATCAAAAACCATGCTGAGCTGAATAAAACAGAAAGAAGGTGATTGACAGGCAAAGCCATGGACATGCAGCCATTCCAACAGCTTCTCCTGAGCTCTGAAAGCAAGTAGGGACAACCAGAAGAGTCACCACTCTCTTCAATCAATTCCCATGAAAAAGACCATGATATTGGTCAAATAGTGAAGTAGCCTTCTCCCTTCTCCCAAGTGGCATTTCATAGGGCACTTGCAGAGTGAAGCAGACACCTTAGTGTCCTTTTTATAGAATCATAAAACCATCTAGGTTGGAAAAGACTCTTGTGAATACCAAGTCCAACCATCAGCCCTACTCTACAAAGTTCTCCCCTACACCATATCCCCCAACACCACATCTAAGCAATTTGTAGATTTTCACCACCAGCAAGATTATTGGAGTAAATAAAACCGAATGCCCACCTGCTTCACAGTGGCTCGGTAATACTGGTCGAGTTAAAATAAAAGTTATTCTGATTAACCCCCTTCTGCTGTCTTCCCCTCAGGGAGTCACACTGTACTCCAAAAGGCTGGAAATAAACTCTTTTTATTAAATCACATTCAATTACAACAGTATTTATTAAAACCAATAATGCAACTGGTAAGAATCCCCCTGTGCTTGTTTCTAGGTATTTAAATTAAGTTAAATGCACAATAAACTTTGCATTGTTTCAATTTACATGACCCCAGAGTCTTTAGACATCCCGTAGGCAAAATTCACAGACTTATAAACTGCTATTAAACATGAACATATGGTGGACTCGGCGTCCTGTGCTGTTGCTGCTCTTACCGGAGGGTTGTGAAGTGCCTTGCTGCCTCTAAATCCACTAAAGCAGCCTTACACCAAGCCAAAAAAAAACCCTTCTTCTCAAGGAAAGGTGCTTTATTTCCAGTGAAACGGTGACAGTCCGCTGGTGAGATATTTATTTTCCATATGGCCTGGCACATGTCAGGCTCTGGATGTACCACTAGACCTGTATTTTCCATAGCAAATTCTCGAATGGTTCGGTCATCTGGGCTGCCACCACAACTCAGAGACCTGAGACTCTACCAGGGGGACAGATTTGTACGAGCTCAGTAACATGAGAGTCTCCTTACAGAAGGTATCCTTTAGATTGCAGCTAAAGAAGTGTTTCTCGTGTCTTCTTCCAGTACTGTTTCACTAACTGCTCTCAGGGTGCTACCTAGGCTCCCTTATCCCCCCCAAAAATCCAACTGCTAGTGTTCAAGAAGAGATTGCATGTGGTCATCTGCCATCCTGTCTCACTCCTACATGAGCCACTGCTCTGCATCAGCTTTGCTTGGCTTTCCACTCAGAATGAAGGCAAATCACTAAATTTCTCTGTCCAATTCTTGACCTCATTCTTCTTTCTGCCTTCTCTCTTTAGTGCCCCATTGTGGGATTCAATTCAATATCTCATCTGGGCAAATATCCAGTTTCATTCCATTCCATTAGCAATTCTGCTCACAACATTTCTCTCAGGTTCAAAGTTCCCCAAGTCACTTTTCACATCAAATTTTAACATTTACACATCTTTCACTGCAGAAGTGCCACTTTGTTTCCTTGATAAAGACTAGTTGAGTCTTACACTAAAAGCAAAGTCTAAACTACACACAATATAACACATCTCCCTTGTACAACAGAAAGTTCAGACAGCATTTTCTGAGAACTCACAAATAGGGTAATTCATCATTTTATGAGCTAAAATCAATTGAAAACGAGTTGGTAGCAACCTTCCTCAGGCCCTATTCTAACCATATCTTCACCCTGCAGGCACAACTTAAGAGGAGAACATCATTTAAAAGACCAATTTAATCTGTTCCAGGACTTGAAAGGGAGTAAAACCCTATTATTCATTCCCCATAATTATATAGATATTACATGACCTCAGTACAGAACAGAGTCAAGATTCTTTGGGTGAACTGATTGTGCATTTCCATTCCTTAACAATTTTGATTTCTTTTAAGGTTAACCTTAACTGTAGCTACACTGCATTTATTAAGTTTGTTTTAGAGAAATTGCAATGTCCCTCTCATGTGCCCAGCCCTAAATTACTTTCACATACTCTAATCCTTATCTGCATTTTCATAAAACTTTAACTTTGGAGTATGTTTTTAATTATCCCTTTGCAAAATAGAAAGAAAATTCATGTTTACATTGACTCTATGACTCTAAGGAAACCTTTATTTTACGTTGAATCACCTTTCAATGTGCCCATCCATGTCTATTTTGCTTTGCTAAGTCCCCACCTCAATTCAAGGGCTTGAGAGTGTCCATCCAAACTCATTTTTATCTTTGAAAACCAGGACTATACTGGTCCTACTTCTGCCATTTGCTTCCTGTGAGGTTTTGCTCTCTCATCCTACTTCGAACAACAAAACTCAACACCACGATATTTGCGTAATACGCTGGTACAGAAAGAAGAACACTATTTATTCAGTCATCTACATGATTGCCTGTAGTACCTGGATTTGTCACTAATGGTCTCTCCCCAAGTGCTGATTAAGTCACATACCGCTTATCTTCTGACAGCGAGCATTACATGGTAAAATTCAAAGAATGAAAATAATAATCCTAGCCCATCTCACAAGAATTTTAAAATGTCCTTGCCATTAATCACTAGGCTCTTTTCAACAAGCTTTATCTGGAAGCAAGACAAATCACCAAAGCCAGTGCCTGTATCTATAATTAAAAATAGAAGACCACAGGAAATTTCCCCAAAGAAATCTGGTACAAAGACATAAAACTTATATTCTATTTATTAATTTTGACATTTTTTCCTCCAGCCAAATAGTAACGTAACTATAAACTGTGTGTAACAGATGTGGGCTATCCATATCTGAAATGGATAATGGCACATAATAATAGCTTTTAAGGTCAAAAAGGATCATTACATCACCTAATCTGACCTCTCATATAAAACAGACAACATCATTTCACTCATCTGACCCTCAACTGAACTCCAATACCTGGACTATGAAGCTTATGTATTCCTTTAAGGCTTATTTTTCTGAAGACACAGGGAGATGGGGTGTGGGCTGTTCCAGCGGTGGCTCATGTTCTGACATCCAACCTCAAGTAATCTGGCTGCAACCTTCCCTCTTTTGGGTCTTTCTTTTCCCCCTTTTTCTGCCACAGTAAAGACCTCCATGGCACCTGGCACTGTCTCTGGGTGCAGCCTTTCACCATGTTCATCTATCACCACTTTAACATCACCACTTCATTCCGATAAACTATGCAGAGTAAACTCCATAATGTAAGATTTCTCACTTGAAAGCATTGTTTCCATTACTCTCAGTACTCCAGTAATTTTTCAGTTTCCTTACCAGCTCGTCTGACTTGGGTAGAGGCACAGACATCCTCTCCAATATCTTGTGAACCGTGTTAGAATTCACTGATTTTTATTTTTTTTCTTGTTTCCTTTTGCTGTCAGTCAGAGACCAGTAATTTCATTACAGCATCATCAAACCCCGAACTCAAACAGTCATTTCTGAACAAAATAAAGAACTACTCAAATTACAAGCATAGGCCTATAGAAGTAAGAATTTGGCTTAGATGGCTGTTAGACCTTGAGCCAAAAAGACCAAGACGTTTCCATACACCCAATACCATACTGTGTGCTATTAGCCTTCACGCCTGTAAACTTCACTATCCTGTTTGATCCTTAATCACCAACGAACTTGGCAGCCTGCAGTGTCCAACAGCTATGAAACACATGGGAAACCAAAGGGAAAGTGGGCTGCTGTCAACTGCTTTCACTGACCGCAGAAGCAGCAAAAAACCCCAGACACTCAATGTTGCATCCTGTAACAGTAACTGTCAGTAGAGAAGGATGATGAAAACCAAAGGTAAATTTATACTTACAGAATGTTGCTTCCTTTTAAACTCCACATATAATTATACAAGCCCCTAATTTCATAAAGTTTTAAGAAGTCTGTGGCATTTGCTTTTTTACCCTCTGCTACTGAAACCTCCTCACGCTGCCGTCTGCTTCCAAAGGTCCATCCTCCCCTTTCCTTGGACTGAGCAATAGTCTCCTGCTCCCGTCGGCTCTACTTTTCAGCCAAAATTCAAAACAATACCAAAAAAAAAAAAAAAGGCTAGCTGTAAAGCTGAGGTGAGGAAAAACCATCTGCAAGCTTTTAAAAGCACACACGCAGATAAAACAAAGAAAGCATTTCAAAGTGAAAGCTATAATAAGAACAGTTTGCATTAAAGTAAAAAAAAGATATGGCAGGAGGCCTGGAACAACCAACAGCAAAGGAAGAAGCATCTTCTCCATATTGATTTTTCTTTTGATAACTTAGATTCAAATACATATTTCTTCTATATGTAAAAAAAAAAATAAAAGAAAAAAGGAATAGGGGGGGATGTCATGTCATCCAAGGGATGACATCGATATTAGAGGCAGCATTTTCCTCTGGTCGTGCTTCACAGAGGAGGGAAGGTGCCACTGCTTATTTAGTCTCCAGCTGCTGGAGGGAAAGAAACTCAATGTGCTAGACCAAAACTGGAATCAATTTGGGGATGTTGCAGGAAATGTAGATTTTTTTAAGCTTTTTACTGAAAATTCTTTGCAAAACCAGAGAAATAAGCAAATACAGTGCCTATGAACCAACATGTTCTTTGACTATGGAAACCAGTTATACTAAAATTGTAACAAATAATCATGTATGGTGAAGTCACCATGCTGTTTAGCTTGGTCTCACTGATACCTGGTGTAAGAGAGCCATGGGAAGACAGCCCAACCTGCTCAGTGATCCTCCAGGGTGAGCCCCATCCCCGCGTCCTGCCAGGGCTCACCCCATGATTTCCCTAGTGTTCAAACGCAACTGCCACACTGCAAGTGGCTCCCTCCTGTCCACACACAGTTTTAAGAAAGGCTGAGAAAGGTGGGGTTGTTCAGCATGGAGAAGGCTCCAGGGAGACCTTATAGCAGCTTTCCAGTAACTGAAAGAGGCCTACAGGAAAGCTGGATAGGGACTCCTTATCAGGGATTGGAGTAATAGGACAAGGGGTAATGTTTTTCAACTGAAAGAGGGGAGATTTAGAATAGATATTAGGAAGAAAATCTTTACTGTGAGGGTGGTGAGATACTGGAACAGATTGATCTGAGCTGTGGATACCCCAACCTTGAAGGTGTTCAAGATCAGGCTGGATGGGGCTTTGAGCAACCTGCTCTAGTGGGAGGCATCCCTGCCTGTCACAGGGGGGGTTGGGACTTGATGATCTTTAAGGTCCCTTCCAACTCTAACCATTCTATGATTCTATGATCTTAGCACTCTCTGAGGTCAGCATGAGCCTTTTATTTGGGATTTTTTTAGTGAAAAGTTCTTCAAGCTTGAAGTCTACTATAAAAGATCGCGAAGAGGACTCAGAAACATGGTTATGGGTAATTGCCAGTGACTCACCTCACGTGAGAGAAATGATTAATATTAGCCCAATTATATTTTACAAATTCTATCTTCCGCTCCTTTGCTTTGCCAAGAAAAGGCAGATGGTAAGTCTGCCTAAAACTATGTCATGAAAAAAGGAAAAAAACCCTTCAAGACAAGTAAGTGCAAACTGACCTACTTCCTCCAAATGAGAGTTTTAAAGAGTTCTGGGTCTTAATTACAGCTACATTAAAGCAATTCCTCCTCAAAATCTTCTAAAAATATTAGAAAGGACTAATTTAAAAGCTCAGCAAAACAACTGACACGAGGAGAGCTGGACTGAACCAAACTGTGAGTTCATTTTGCTGCTGCCTTGAAGCCAGATGTAAGGCTACAGCATGAGTACATGGAGAACTCCCTGGGCAGACCTTACCAGTTTTTGGCAACCTAAAATTAGAGGATTCCTAAGCCATAAGAAATAACCATTTCTTGGTAAGTGATAGCCCTCAAAAGGCTTTTCATCCATGACTTTCTTTAGCCCTTTTGTAAGGCCATTTCAGTCCCCAGCAGGCAGAGCAGCCAGGGGTGCCACACTGTGCAACCCCAGCGCGTTTGCTCTGAACTTGCTGTCTGCTCGTTTCATTCATTGTCCTGTGAAAAATCACTCCTTTCTACTTCTTCTTTTTGCCACATCAGAAAAACCACCTATCACATTCCACCCTATGTTACCTCTCTACAAGCTGCATCTACAGGTCCTCACCTATTTTATTTCCTCTCACACAAAAGCTGTTGCGCATGAGCATCACTGTTGCCTTGCTGCAGCTCCCCCATTGCCACATCCTTTTGATCTAGCAATGGGTGTATTTTTACATGCATTGCTTATTTTTCAGAGTCTCAGGGTAATAATGATGACTCAGCCTCGCACGGTGCACACACAGACGTATGCATTTACTCACACACTACAGAAGGGGAATGTGCACTTCAAGTCCATTCACTGTTAACATACACACTTTTGACTGTAGTACTTCTTATCTGCACTTTGCCAAACTTAAATGATTTAGTATTTAAACTTCTGTACTGGAGATGTGTATCACAGCATATTAATTATCATCACTCTTTATTTCGGGCCAAAGCAAAACTAGCTACTGTTTTTCTTGATGGAACACTTTGTTTTGTAAATTCGGTGAGGAAAACCTCAGTTTTCACAGGATGAGTAGAGATACATTTGCGTTTGACTCATCAGGATGCTCTTGGTGTCTGCCATGGTTTAACCCTAGCCAGCAGCTAGGACCACACAGCCACTCCGGGATTTCTTCCCCTTCCCCCCGAGGGCAGGGAAAAGATGAAGAAAAGAAGGGGAAAGTGAAGGGAAAAAACCCCTCAGAGGTTGAGTTAAAGGCAGTTTAGTAGAACAATAAAAGGGAAAATAAATAATAATCATCATCATCATAATACAAGTCATTCTCACTACCCAACAAATTGGCACCATCCAAAGTAGTGATCGCGGATTCCTCTGCACCCCACCCAATCCCCATTTATATAAGGAGTATGGTGTTTACAGTAAGGAATATTCCCTTGGGTATTTCATTGTTCTGTCTACACTCCTTCTCAGCTTCTTTGGGAAGCTGAAGAGTCCTTGAAAAACATAAACATCACTTAACAACAACTAAAACAATATGCATGATTGGCATTCCTTTCACAGCAATCACTAGAAAGAAAATTAAGTCTTTCCCTGCTGAAAACAGGACAGTGTCTGAGCTGCAGATACAGGGTGAGATGTCCCTGTAACTGCTGCTCCAGCTGCGGTAGCAGTGGTCACTGTGCAGAGGGGCAATGGTATCTTTATATGGTGTATGACCATAATATCATAGAATCATTTCAGTTGGAGGGTACCTTTAAGACCATTGAGCCCAGCTGTAAACTTAACACTGCCAAGTCTACCACTAAGCCGTGCCCCTAAATTTAATGTCTAGCTGTCTTTTAAATACCTCCAGGGACAGTAACTCAACCACATCCCCAGGCGTCCAGTTTCAGACCTGGACTATGAAAGGGAAAACTTGAGAGCACTGGATTGGGAAGACAGAGTTGTACTAGGACAGACCAATGAGATTGGGACAATGAAGGGTGAAGGCTTGTTACAACCCTTTTCCCCACACCTAGGACTGGAATCCGGAAATCTCAGTCTTACCACTTCAGAGAACCTGCAAGTATCTGCAAAACCCACAGGCAGGTCTTACCATCTGCTAGCTCCACAGGGCTTTCCAAAACACAGGGAAATAATAACAATAGTAATAATAGTAATAAGGACACACAAGAAAGAATAGTAATACTGCAAAGTCAAACAGACTAACTTAGAAAATGCCAGAAGTCGTGATCATACAAAATTTAACTCATTCCTGATTCACACACTTATTTTCTTCCATCATCTTGTGTCTTGTCTTAGTCACCAGAATGTAAGTCTGCTCCTAGACTTGGGTTCCACAATATCATCCCACCATAAACGTATGTGTTCCCTCACCACACACAAACTCTCTGTAAATTATAAGCACAGTAAATCACTGTGTATTGCCTAGCAGCACATAAAGGCATTCTGGCTCCTATCCCAATACAAAGGAAAAAATAAAAGGAAGAACAATAGAAAAACCCTAGAAGCCCTTTAAATAGTGCCTCTGGGTGTGAAAACACCAGTGTGGTGCTATACAAGGATGTATAGAACAGAGGAACAGTATGTAGACACACACGCACAGAGCTCCAGATACAGGCTTGCCCACAGGATGCAGCAGTATAAAAGGAACGGAGGCAGAGAAAGCAACTCCCTGCAAAACAAAACTCTTCATCCACAAGGCCTCTCTTCTGCCTCAGCGTTATAATTCTGTTGTTCTCAAGTTTCAATTATTTTCAGTTCTCTTTTGAAACTAGGCAAGAGATGAGGGACCTCTTCTATAAAATATTTCTATGCACTATATTAAGAAGCTCATTTGCACTTTAAAAATCCTGGTAGTGTTACTGGGTTTGCTTGAACTTTGTGGTGCAAAGCAAACAGAAGTCTCTTAAGACTCAAATATAATTCCATTAGCTTCCAATTAGCAGTTTGTCCACGTACATGCAAAATAAATTGATTTAGCACCTTAGTCCTGAGATACCAAAATCTAAATGGAGGGTTTTTTCTTCCTCTATTGTACCCTGTCTGCAAATATTAGTTACCATAACAGAATATCACGTAAATCAAATAACCGCCTCTTTTTCATAATCGCGCTGGCAGCTGCAGTGCCATGTTTCAATGGCTATCCACTGGAACTCATTAAGAAAGCATTATGTACAGTAAATTAAAATGCAGGGGCTATGATCTGCAGACAAAAGGATGACAAAGCTTATCAAATGTGTGCTGTAGACTTCTCATTAACTCGGGGCTTTAAACAGCATTGTCCTCTCCGAGCAGGTTACTGTGTTTGAGCATCTTTCTGTTTGTAATGAGCAGACTGTATCTGGCCTTATGGAAACTGACTGCTCTGAAGAAAAAGCTGTGCTCCTTCATCAAAATAAGACGAAATTTTGATTGGGATGAGACTACTCCCTGAGTCAGCTACTAGAAATTTGGTCACTGCTGTCCAGACGCTTGGAGAGCACCAGCAAATAGTTTGACTCATGGTAATGGATGTTAAGTGGGGATGAGCAGCATTTGCAAGGACTTTGTGACCCCTCACAACTTTGGGAAATCAAGAACTGCAGCATGAAAGCAAATGCAAGGAACAGCCGAGAACACAGTCCCAATAAAACCACCAGTAAACCTTCTCGGTGGGAAGGGTTTCTCCTCTTTGATTGCAGGTGACCAGAACCAGAATATGGCCCTTTCCATTTGCAAAACAACACGGATCACTCTTTCTGTTTCTCCTTTCCCTAACGCAGCTCTGAGCTGCTTCAGCATCACACTCCCACCGCTTCAGCGGCAACGCTGCATGGGATGGATACACATGGCTTTCAGAGCAACAGAAAAGTTAGTCACATACTGCACAAAGTTAATTCCTTAAGCAAACCAAATCCCATCCTTGTCTTACACAACGTCATGGGTTAGTTCCACACATCACAGCAGTCTTACGTTTTTCACTCTGATTTTGTGTTACAGATGACTGTTTTTTACATTATAGATGGTGTGCAAAGCATCTACACCTCACCACATAGTAAGCTATTGTGAAAACAACCTGAAATCTCCACAGTTGACACAATTTTTCACAAGTTTAACACAGGGATGCACAGAGCATTTGTCAGTGCATCTGACAGATGCATAATTAGCTTTGCCCATAAGCTTCGCCATAATACTGCTGGACTTGCACTGAACATGACAGTGCAGACAGCACTGGTGTGCTTCAGTACATCTCTGATTTCCCCAATGACAGCTCCCTTCAAAGAACATCATTCATTCACCAGAAAATTAAAAAACACATCAACAAACTGCCCAGACCCTGGCAAGTGCTTAATTATCTACAACCTCTTTAATACGACTCGGGGCATCGACACTGACGCTTCTTGTCTCATCTCCAAAAGAAAAAGAAATCATTTATTAAAACCAGTCATTGAATATTTATCCGGGCTGCAAAATTCACGAGCAGAAAAGGGTAGGGAAGGAGTAAGTGTTAGGGACAGGAAGGTTAATAGCTGTTGTTTAAACACTAACAAGTGAACACATTTTAGATCTTAATAATTGAAAGAGAAAATTTTCGATTTTCAGTGAATTTTTCTACCTATTTTCAATGCATCTGAGTAATTTCTTTTTGTTACTTTCCAATGCTAGGCATGGTGACAAGCACTACTATGTAAAATACAGCACAGCAGCAGGAGAAATAACACATGGCATTGTCAAGTCTTACAACGACACAACAGTTTGGCGCCTGTTCAGATGCCAACACAAACAGAGGTTTCCCGTTAGAGAGCAGCCACCACAATGACAGCGAGGCAATCTCCAGGATTACCAGCTTCCAGCTCTGCCAGCATCCCCAAACCTGGATTAAGACATTAGCAAGACAAATGTATTCCTGTGGTCACACCGTTTCCCTGTGCTAAGGCCTCCCTTCTGCAGACTCTGCACCGTAGGTAGGTCACTGTCCAGTCCAACTGCGTGTCCATATCAAAGCAACCGCTGAGCTCTCCCTGTGTTCCACTGTTGGCTCTTCTAAAGGCCCTAACTGGACTGGACGTTGTTGGAGCCACAGCCAGGCATCCTCCTGCACCACCTTAGCCTCTCTGCACCTCCATGCATGGAGTGTTATCACCCATGGGATGGACTTCCCAGAACCTGAATAAAACTAAGCCTTCAGATATTAAAACAAACAGGTGGAGATGGGATCCTAATTCATTTAAATTTGTTCCTAACTCCTGGCACTGGTAACTAGCAAGGATTTCTGCTCAACATAAAGGCATCAGAGGCTTTCAGGTGGAGGATGCTGAGCAGATGTTCCTTTGCCCCACCCTGCACACCACACAAGGTAGTGAAACAGGGCATCTACAGCCTGTGTAGCTCCCAGCTCCCCTGCAGTAAAGCCGAAATTCATCCTGAACATTATCAGAGCCCTCCTGGAGTCAAACTTCTGGAAAACTCTGCTGTATGGCCAAAGACCATGTTTGAGATTGTCAATTTACCCTGGAGAAGAGGGCTCTGGTCAGACAGCATCAACTTTTCACATCAATGAGTTCCTGAAGACCCACAAAAGTCCAGCTCCTCAATGCCATGTAACGTTGCTTAATTGCATTGTTTTTAACATCACATGCACACACTCACCTTGGCTGTTTTCTACTGCGAGACTGAGAAGGTCTTTGTATTCATTCACATTTAAGGGAGATAACAACACAATCAGAGCAGGAACAAGAAAATTAAGATTAGAGCCCCTGAGCTTTGCTAAATGAGTGAAGATTATACAAGCATTACAGTTTCCTCCACTGCGCACAGATGTGACTGAGGATGTGGAGTCATTACTGCTCTTCCTAAATACTCGTAGGACATTATTTAATATTGACTGACAGCGTGGAGGCTATGAGACCCTGTAGAAACAAAGACAGGAGAAAACCCGGTGATGTGAGGCCTTGCTCCTGCAATTTAGTGCATGCTTAACAATTCACATGCTGCGCAACTTTTCAAGAGGTTTTTACATCATAACTGAACCAAGCCAAAAAATTTGGAAAACATCAGTAACAGAGATAGTTTTGATGCCAATAACACTGGGAAAACATAGGAATTTATGATAGTTTAAAACTTCTAGGTAGTAGAGTCCATGAACACAACAGGACAGAAAAAAAAAAAGAAAGCAGGTTTTTCAAGAAAAATAGTTTTGACAGGATGGTCAAAAGAAATAGAAGAGATGGCAAGACTTGGTCAGGACTTAGTCAGTCTCTGAATTGAAACAGGCTTTTGCATTTTCACAGCATTAGCAACTTATGAACATCCCCGTGGCATCCCTGTATCCTGGGCAGAAAGCCGAGCAATGTACCAATACTGAGTAGTGCTCCTGGGGAAGGAGAAGGAGGAGGGAGAGGAAGAAGAGGAGGATTCAGTCAGCCTATCCTGCTTGGCACTTCATTGGCAAGTTATCTACTCTAACCTCCCTTGCAATAAGCAGGGACATTTTCAACTAGATCAGGCTACTCAGAAACCCGTCCAATCTGACCTGTAATATTTCCAGGGATGGGGCATCCACAACCTCTTTGGGCAGCCTGTGCCAGTTTTTCACCACCCTCACAGTAAAGAATTTCTTCCTTACATCTAGTCTAAATCTTCCCTTTTGTAGTTTAAAGACATTGCTCCTTGTCCTATCTCAATAGACACTGCTAAAGAGTTTATCCCCATCTTTCCTGTAGGCCCCCTTAAGAGCGGGATGAGCTCAAGGACACTGCAAGACCTGCATTTTGAGATGTCACATGGATTTTTCAAGTCTTAACGCATTTGAGGACTTGGTTGGGTGAGCACCTCCCCATGGACTGGGCACTGGCATTCAGTCCTGCTCACCAGACGCACAGAACAGGTTCCCTATGGAGTTAATTGCAAGGCAAGAGCTCAACCTTCCTGACAGAGTAAGTATTCAAAACAGTAAAAACACTCAATAGTTTCAATCTGCATGGATCTCCTTGCAGACCTAAGGAGGCCAAAGCAAAGCCAAACTTTGTCACCAGACAGTGATGTAGCTCTGCTGTGCCTGAGGCATTCTACCGGTTATGACCTTGGGTCATAGTAAGTAGACTTTAAAAATATTCAGATGTGAGGGTTGGTTTATTTTTGTAAATGTTTTCTTTTTTCTTGTGGGTGTCACTAGATGGCAGAGCCTGTCACCAGGCTTCAAAATGACACATTCCTACAGCTTTCAGTACTTGGATTTCAATTAAGTCTTAAATTCCTGGGGTTTTCAATGGCTATCTCTGGGGTAATTACAAAATCAATATCCTTTAAAACAAACAAAGAAAGCTTATAGGTTAATGATATGAAAGATCGACCCATCTTAATATACTCCATGTTTGGGATGATGACATAAATTTAACCTTTGACTCAAAAATTATTTAAAATTCAATGCCTGAAGACTGAGGAGTCTCTAAAAAGGTACTATTTGCTATTACAAGTGACCACAAAGCCTGAATCTTCCCCATGCTCTCTGGAGCAAAGGCTGCCAAGAGCCCAAGCTCCTCACACTCAGAAGCATTGCATTACCAATGCAAAGCAAACCAACCCAGCCTGGATGGTTAATTTACAGCTCATTTATGGGCTGAAGTTATTGACAACTAAAGATGAAAAGGAAAAGACACCAGCACCAGATAACCTGGGAAGCAACCTGACAAATCCCAGTGTCAAAAATTTGCAGAGGCTGTGTCCTGCCATTATATAAACTCCCTGGGCTGAAAAGAAGTTTTAACATACTGCTACTCCGTTAGGTAAGACCCATTAAAAATATCAATAATAAGAAGCCCATAGTCAAGAAACCAAATCACCTCCCTGGCAAATTCTTGCATCTGAAGGGAATACCCAGACCATTTTGGAAAGGAGCTTTGGTGCGAGGCTGAATGTCTCCTCTGGCTCCAAATTTGGTCTCCCACACACACGACTGCCAGTCACCCCAATTTAAATGTGCACGTACAGAAGTAGAACACACATCTGTGCAGGAACAAACAAAAGCAGCTCAGACACCAACTACTGCTACGAACGATCTTAGAATCATAGAAATGTCTAGGTTGGAAAAGACCTTTCCGATCATCTAGCCCAACCATCAATCTAACTGAACGGCTTGCTCAAAACCAGCAGATTCCTGCTGTGCACATTTCTGGGTTGTTTTGTGTTTGTTTCTACCGATTTTCCCATAAAGGTTCCCCTTCATAATATAATTTACTGTAGGAAGCTATATGTCAACTGATTGTTAAAGCTCTCAGAAAGGAAGATAGAGGTAATTGTTATGTCAGTCAGAGTTCAGCTGAAAAATTTTGGCTTTTCCAAATAAAATAAAAAAACCCAACCAACCAACCAACCAACCAACCAACCAACCAACCAACCAAAAAGAAACAGGGTTTTACACAGCCTGTATAAAATTGTTCTCCAGGAAATGGAATCTCTGTAACACCTTCATCCTATTAGTCTACCTGCCAATTACTTCCCTACTCATGATTTTAAAGCACTCAGAGAACCAAGCCAAGCTGAAAAACTGACACATGCCTGCTATAGGTGATAGCCCAGCATCACCCTGCTCATGACGAGCCAAAGCCCTCGTGTTTAAAGAACAGCTTTTTTTTTTCAGTTTTGTTTTTGGATATTTTTTTTTTCATAAAAGCTGCCTGCTGAGGCTGTCAAATGGGCTAAACCCTCCTCACTCCCCAGCACTGTGAATGGCCAAGAGGCATTGGGTCAGGATGATGTTCTTCCTACCCCAGGATGCCTTGGGCTGCCAGGAAGGTTCTGCACACCAGGATCTTTCCACACCATAGAAAAAGCAAAAAGGTCCCAAGGAATCCAATCACCCCTCACAAACCATCAATTTTAATTAATATCTTTGGTGTCAGTGAAAGTAGCACCATATTCAAATCCAGGGATTACAGATTCTGTGCTGAGCAACCTAGCTGAATCCAGTGAAGCCATGACAAAAGCTCAAAGAGAAACACTTGGGATAGAAGATAAACCTTTGAAATTCAATCCTGCATGGCTCCTGAGGGATGCCTACATTGAACCATTCAGGTTATGACTAGACTCAGTCAGCAGAAATAAATGGCAATATGGAACCAATGATCCCAGTGTATCTTTGCTGGATTTGGCTCCAGTAGTCAGTGTCATGGGCACCCACGTCAGTACATACACACGGGAAAAAGGGCAATTTCTGACAAAACAACTCAACTCTGTTACTGACTTTATCTCTCTCTCCCCAGAAAACTACTGGTCCAGAGTATTTACTTTAGGACTATTTGCTCCTAAATGCTGGCTTTTTATTTGATTTGCCCCAGAATTCCTTTTGCTGCCTGAGGAAAGGCAGCTTTAGTCACTGAGTGCATCCAGAGCTGTTGTCTGGTTATCTGCTGGAAGGAATTGTGTCCATTTAACCTTACCCCTTTTTTTTTTCTTATATTCAGCTCCTTCACAGGGCCCATCAGAAAAGCCTACTAGTGGTAATTAAGCATGTAAATTGCCTTAGCTAAACAAAATGAAACAGCTCCTTAAACGCTCATGATATGCAGTGACAGGAGCAGTTCTGAAGGACATGAGGACAGGTGTCAGTAAGTGAGTTTGTAAGTGCTGTGGCCACTAGAAAAGGAAAAAGAAAAAACAAAAACAAAAACAAACAAAAAAAAAGCCCCAAAACTGCATGAAAACACAAATTCACCATTTAATGGTGTATAAAAACCTGCCAGAACACCAAGTCGCAGCAGCATTTGCTAGCAAACCCTCTGAGGAATGAATAGCTCCACAAAATGATTGAAGGTATTAGTCTTTCAACTTTCTGCCCGCTAGTCTGATCCCTAGGTTAGCAGTGACAGCAAACACAGCTCTACTGGACACAGGTGGCAGCATCAGGACAGATCTCAGCTGAAAGAGCATGGGAGATAAACTGTTCTTGCTGCAGGCTACCCTGGTCGTGCCAAATTTTCAAGAGGAAGCACTGTAAATGTTTGCTCTGCAAACAGTGATGACATTGACCCATGTATGGGAGAGAAATTCTGTGAGCTGAGGTGTTCTTTTCTGCTTGAACATAAATTTCCATTTAAACATAAACCCAAGAACAGAAGGAAATTGTACATGCCTAAGAAATCCGTCCAACCTGCACCCTGACACACTAAACTTCCACACATTTTCTCATCTGATGCCTTTCTCACTCATTTCTGGAAACATGACTCCCCGTTTCAAACACTTCAAGGAATGAATTTACCAGAAAAAGCTTTCATGAGACCTCACACTACTCTGCGTGGCTTCTCCCTCCCACGCCCCCTCCCCAGTCTCTCTCCAGTGCATAAGCAGCCCATTGGCTGTGATTTTCAGATCCTTAAACCAGATTATTTCATCTTTGCTACACCTGAGTTTAAAAATAGTCCTTAAATTAAAAATGCTATACTATAGAGTCTGTATAGAGTCTTTGAGTTTAGTATCTATACCAACATGGTACCCTCAGCAAGTAATACCTCTCAGTATTTGGATGTAGGATAACAGTATCAAAGTTATTGAGAGCAATAGGGTTTCTCCCTCCAGTGCACAGCTGTACACAGGCATAGGCAGGAGCCTCCGCAAACAGGCTAAACCTAACACTCTGCAAGCTGCCATTAAACTGATGTCCCAATGGCTCACCTGACACAATCTATTGATTCCTAACTCTCCCTAGGACCGCTAAAGTAGGTTATTTAAGGATGTGGGGTTTGGTTTAGTTTGGTTTTTTTGGTGAGTCTATGTCAGGCTGCTTTACAGGTAGTGAGCCACAGGGGCAGGCAGTGTCGAAGATAATTCAGGTAGAGTGTAGCTGGAACACAAGCATGGCTTAGAAAAGCAACCACCATCTTGATTGTGGCTCAGATACCACTGTTTCCAAATCATTTTCTAATGGCATAGCCTACTGGTTGCATATAAGTGTGGAAAAACCCTGTTGCTTTAAATATTTTGTAGTAAGTGGCAAGACTTCTTTCTGAGTGGGAAGGAGGACTGTTGATATATACATTTCAGGTGATGTGAGAATCACAAAACAGCCCAGTTTGGAAGGGACCTCAGAAGACAATCTGGTCCAACCTTTTGAGGGAAAAAGAGCCCAAATGAGATCATTTAGCACCCTGTCCAGTCACATCTTGGAAACCCTGAGTAATGAGGCTTCTACCACCTTCCTGGGAGGGTTGTTCCAGTGAGTGAGTGTTCTCACTGTAAAAAATTTGTTTCTTATATGCAAGCAGAAGAGCTCTTCCATTTTCTCCTCACCACTGTAGCCCAACCAGCAGAAGACAGGTCCCCCTCTGCACAGTATTTATTTCTACAAATATTGGAATAGTTCTCTTTCAACTGGAGTATGTGACCATATAAAATATGAAACCTTATATTTAAAAACAAGAACAAAAGTATCAATCTGGAGTCTTCATTTTTAATCTTTTAAATGATGGGGTTTGTTGTTATTCACAGAGACAGAATGTATGGAGCCACATGCATGCAATTATGCTATTTTTTATACTGCCTGTTTCCTAAATTATTTTCCCTCGAGACAGGATATTATACTGTTACTATATTTGTTCTCCTATTATTTATATTTCTTCAGATGCATTGCAAAAATCCTGCAACAGATTATAAGTTTCTGGCTAGGAGTGGAATTTTTCAGAGAGAAATGTTTTGCTACATTTTGTTAGAAGTGCAATTACAAAAATATAAACATGCAATTTAAATACAATAGATATTAAAAAAGTCAGCATGTAACCCACTTAAAATATTTGGTAGGATATTTATCTAAACTGTTTCAATTTAATGCAGATGTGTCCTAACAAATAAAATGTGTTTTCAAATCTGTCATCATCCCCAGCCAGATAATCAGTTGTCCAGATCCTTAAATTGCTGAATATTTAGCATTATAAAAAACATTGAGTACAGCAATAGCAACACTATTAATCATTCTTTATTTACCTGATGTTCACTCCTCTGATCTACTCCTGCTGATATACTCATCCAATAAAATTTAGCAAATGACCACCAAAATTTTGCAAAACCTCAAAATATTAATTACACCCAAATAAGCAGCATCAATACAAAATAATAATTAAAAAAAAAGTAAAACAGTACCTCATCCTACCAGATGAGGCTCTTTCAATAGGTTTTAAATGGGATTTAATATAGGAAAATTACTTGAAGGCTTAGGATATATAGACTAACTTCATCACTTGGAATCACATGCAGTAAAGACCTATTTTCGTCTCTCCCAGCAATGTTGCTGCCTCCATTGACCTCAGGTCTGGATCTGTGTGACTTCAACCATGCCAGTCCCTCATTGCTCCTAGAGGGGCCCTTTTAACTCCCAGGAGGTGCACAGGATCAGGAAGACAGAGGAAATACCCAGGCAAACACAGCCTTCCTAAAGTTTTCACATTTCCTTTGAGCTTGCAATTTAATTCAGATACAAAGACGATAAAAAAGAAAAGCCACCAAACCAACTCTCCACCCAAAGCCCACTGAATTCAGCACAAGTCTTTGCTTTGTTTCTGGTGAGTTCTGATGTGAGTTTGTCTATGGTTTAAATTCTTGGCTGTACCCTCCAGCTCAGTCTCTCCTGCACAGCCAGTGGCTGCTCCAGGTCATACCCCGGCCATTGGGCCTGGGTGAGACCCTCGGCAGCATCCTCCTGCTTGCCTCAAAAATGAAGGGCTTGATGAAGCTGTATTTAATGAAACTGTATTTAAATAGTAACATATGGCCTCTTCCTCTATTGTTCCAACTTTCTGTTATCTCAAAAACATTGACGTTCACACGCTGGCAGCAATTCTAGTGATTTTGGGTTGTTTCATTTACAAAGATAGAACTTTCATGCAGTTTAACAAAGTTCAGCTGTACAAGGTGCCTGAGCACGATGCCTGTGCCACAAGCATCTGCCTCGGGGGGTTTTACAGGTCAGAAGCAAGTGTATTTCAGGAATTTCAGTTACTGCCATCATCTGTCAAGTGCCCAACTGCTGGGAAAAAAAAAAAAGGGAAAGGTCATTTTTAGGAATGAAAAACCTTATTTTGCATTAATTTTTCCTAATGACGTTGTGAAGTCTTGTAACCGCTGTGCAAAAATAAGGCTGACCATTTTTTCTTTCAGGAAATCAAGCCAGCTTTCACTGAAAAGCTTCCACAAACAGGTAATTTTGAGGGCTATTACAGAGCACACACACTTCAGCTCAAATGCTGGCACATCTGTAGAGAGAGCCAGTAAAGAAAACAGAGGTGCTTGATCAATACAAGTTTCCATTTGGGTCTTTGCAATGACTGCAAAAGTTTTTCTCTCCACACCAACAGCCCATGCAGCAAGACCTGCAAGCTGGTCCCACATGAGCTGGCTGTGGCCTTCCTGTCCCAGGCATGGTGAGGGGCCACCCTCCCAGCCACAGCCAAAATCCAACATGGAACTGAAACGAAGTTCAAACTAAGCTCGGCTGGACGGGAAGCACAAGTCACCCCTTGGCACCATTCGTAGGGCACCTTTCCAAGAAGCTGGCTTGCTGGGGTCTCGGTGCAGTCAGCAGTGATTTAAGGTTGAGGTGCAATCCACGCCTGGTGTTGAACACTTCTGAGCAGTGTTTACTGTCTCCTGGTGATGATTTACAGGGTTTGATTACCCATTTTTCATTAAGACCAAAAGTGAGATTAAAACGTTTCAGAGGCAACTGCTTGTATTAATCTCTGCAGCCGAGGCGGGGAGTGGAGCTGTCACTCAGGGAAGGGATGGCATCCCAGCTGCCAGCACCGCTACAAGGCAAAAATCATTAAAAGCAAATACTTTCTCATAAGATAGACTGGAGACAGGGAGAATTGCAGCCAGCCAAAGAGGGTTTCTGAACGGTAGCCAGCACACACACAAAAGCAGCCAAAAAATTCACTGACCATCCTCTGCTGATTTCACCTCAGGAAAAAAAAGGCACTAAAACCAGTTCCAGTGCTTTGTATAAGAATAGCACATGCATTTTAAATATCTGTATTTATATCACCTGTTCCTTTGCACCTAAAAAGGAGCAAAAATTAAAGTGCAGACAAGATTAATAAACTAGGTTGGAGGGAATCACTTTGGTGAGACACCAAGAAAGTTCAGCTCCAAATATGGAGCGGTGAGACGTGGAGAGACATGGGTGAGCAGTGGGCAACCTCCCTGCTCCCTCCCAGCCTGAGCCATCTCTGCCCAGGCACAGCAGGGAGAATTTATCTTATCTTTCCAGGGTGAAGAGGCAGGAAAAAAAGAAAGAGAGAGAACATCAAAGTAACATCTCACTAGACTTCAAACCGCACAATAATATCCTCTCCATGTGGGAGAAAATAGAAGGGACAAAAAAAAAAGCCCAAACCCCAGCTCACAAGTCACTTGGTTATTTTCAAGAGATTTTGCAAATACCTGAACAATCACAGTCATTAGCAGTAGCTACACTTGAGCGCCTGATCCACCGCAGTAAGGAATGCAGCTCAGAGGGGAGTTCAGTGTGCTGCACATCAAAACTAAATAAATCATAATTATAGACTGCTCTGCTCTGTCGCAAGGGGAGACAAACATTGCTTTCTTTGCCTGTCTGCCCACCCCCCTGCCTCACACCATCTCTTTATTTCATTCCTAAAAATAAAAAAATAAAAACAAAAGCGTTTACTGTAATAATTTACTGCTGAGGTCAAGAACGTGCTCCAGGGGTGGTAGCGGCAAAGAGGAACTACAGTGGGAATACAAACAGATACTTTCCTCCTGAACTGCTTTGATGTGCCATTCCTAGGAAGGCTGGCTTTCTTCCCTTTATAGCTTTGGGCCTGTGAAGACTTTACACTTTTTCTTTTTTTTTTCCTTTCTTTTTTTACCTCCCAGATATCCTTAACGCAGGACCCTTTCCTGACCTCACAGTAATAACAAACAGGAGATGAAAAATCCATGCACTGCCTTATCAAAGCCATCTGCAGAATTTAAGCTTTCATTTAAAAATAAAAATTAAGCTTCTAGCCTTTAAAGGTTGCAGAGATAACCTTCTCTACATGAACTGAGCCACAGACATCCTCTGCTTCTACCCTCCTTCATCAGATTTTCTTGCGGTCCATAACTGCTCTCCATAGTCAAACTATTAGGGGAAAACGGTTTCCACAGACAATGCTGTCTCATCTTTCCCAAATGAAATAGCATTGATTTCTCACTGCTGATGTTTAAAGGCTGATAAGCAGAAGGAAAGCACGACTTTTGCTGCAATCTCCACAGATTCACAAGACAAAAACGTGGACTTCTATAACACACCTGTATCTGAGCTCAGCACCCATCAGTCTCATTACAGTTCATCAAGAGAAAAGATGACTGTTAGGTGGGATTCCTCTTGCCAGCATCACAGGTCTGCAGGCAGATGCAGGTGCTTCTAGGTGTATGACTCCTCAGACATATTTCAAGCATTGACCTTAAGGCAAACTGCTCTCAAGATGCCTGAGGCTGAAAGAAAAAATAGCCCTGGTGCTCACGGATCCCTCTAGAGACACAGCAGGGAGATTACTTGGGAAGATCTGGCAAAAATGACCATCCCAGATGCCAGATGAACCCTCCTGCAGAGATGAAATTTTTCCACGTTCTCCCTTAATCACACCAGTGAAAACTGTCTCCTACTTTCACACAGCCATCGCTGTGATCTTGACCACAGAAATGAGCCTCTCTGGCCAGACTGGTAAAACCAAGCATTCAATCATTCTGTCCAGCCCTTTATTTCTATCAGGAAGTAGCAGCCCTATTCGAAAGTAAAAGATCTCTCACATCAACTTTCAGTCATTGGATCTAGCCATGCTTTCACCAGGAGAACCACAAAGATGCCAGCCTTCCATAACTTTCATGTACATCCACGTAGATGGATGAAGACTCCAAGAAACCTTCTCCTTGCTAAAAGCAAATACATCAAGATCTTTGCTTTTATATCTTCTTTTGCAGTGATTGAAGTCTCCTCTGGTCTCTGCGCAATACCCTATTGCCAGCACCAGAATATGAAAGAAATATTTTTGTTGTGTCCAGTTCAGAGAGAGAATCTTCTCTCAGCTTCTTTTATGCATCCGAGGACTGAACTAGCTCTTTTTGCCCACACTGACAAATAACCTCCTCATTTTTAGCACTCTCACCTATCTTTGTTATCTGCAAAAAATTTTATACCATTGTTTGGTTGCTGTCAAAAATACTGAGCAACATCAGCCCAAGAACTGTCTCAGAAGTATCTAGTGAGAAACAATCTCCTCACTGATATCCTCCTCCTAATAATGACATTTTGACACGTCATCATAACAGTTTCTAACCCCTATAGTACATGCTGTTATGTCTATATAAGTTGAATCAAAAGATCCGGTGGCATCAAGCCCAAAGCCTTATAGAAATATAAGTACACTGTAAGAGCAGACTTTATGTTATCAAACACATCTCTCAATCCTGGATTGGCAGAAACTGTCTTTATAGATGTAGTCGTTTCATAACAGAGTGGTATCAAGGGACCTTTTGTGTTAGCTAACAAAAAGGTGAAGTATGTAAGAAGATGCAGAAAAGGGAGTAAAAAAAACCAACCCTAAAATAGTGCCAGAAAAAAACAGGTGTCAAGAACTGGGGGAAATTAAGAAGAAAATGCCAGCAAAATAAGAATAGAAATGAACATTTTACTTACAGTAAGAGTAAAAAAAAGTCCATCATATTAATCTGTAAGTTGGTCCATTACTTCCTAGACCAAAACTGTCTAAGCTATGTGCGCTATCGTGAAGCTGAAAAAATTACTAAGTAATATATTGCTTCCATTATTCAGAAAGATGAATAATGTTCCTTTCAGGTCTTAAATACCATGACTTTGTCAGACAGAGTAAGCCTATGCCTATGTTAGCAACACTACGATGCACTTGAAGTGGGTCAGTACAGTTAAAGTAATGGGTACTGAGGAGACCAAAGCCATAATCTGTGCACCAAGGGAATGTCCTCCAGCCTGCTCCCACAGCTGCTTGCCAACACTGCTAGAGCATGCCAGGGGCATATCTCCCAGCTCAGTTTTCCAAAAGAAAGCTGATTTGGACCCTCTGAGACAATTCACCAACCTGATCCAAAGCCCAGTAAGTGGGGACAACCAGATTTCCTTCCAAAAAAATCTCTCTTGATCTAAACATATTCATGCCCAAACAGTTGAAGGAGGGTGAAGACTGGATGCAAAAGGTGAGCAGAGAAGACTGAAATCACAGAATAATAGAAAGGTTTAGTTTGGAAGGGACTGTAAAGATCACTGAGTTCCAACCCCCCTGCCATGGGCAGGGACACCTCCCACTAGACCAGGTTGATCAAAGCCCCATCCAGCTGGTCTTGAACTCTTCCAGGGATGGGGCATCCACAGCTTCCCTGGGCAACCTGTTCCAGTGCCTCACCATCCACACAGGAAAGAATTTCTTCCTAGTATCTCATTGAAATCTCCCCTGTTTCAGTTTGAGACCATAACTCCTTGTCCTATCGATCTATTGATAGAGTCCCTCCCCATCTCTCCTGTAGGCCCCCTTCAGATACTGGAAGGCTGCTATAAGGTGATCCCGGAGCCTTCTTTTCTCCAGGATGAACAACTCCAACTGTCTCAGCCTGATGAGATGATGAATGTTTTAAGAGTTGGGGAAAAAATAATATTCTTTACTAGTGTGACACTTTGGGTCTGACTCCATACTGACAAAATTTAAAGGTATTAGTAAAAGACCTAAGTAGGAGAACATTGTGAATAAGTAACAAAAACACCTACAGGACACAACTGGCACTGGGTCCCACTACATCAGCCATTGCAGAAATGGTGGTATGCTGCCTCAAATGGAGTGAAGAGCTTGGTGATCTAATGTCAGGGTATTAAAATATAGGTTCCTCTGCCTGAACCTGTGGGAATTACAGTTATTTTTGGGTTATGCACATCCCACAAGATGTGCCTAACCACTCACTCCCACAGCTCACCACCTCCTGTAACCATCATGTAGGAGAGGAATGTGGTCTCACCACGAAGCCCTCAATGCAGAGGAGAAAGAAGCATAAGGCACTTACTTGGACTAAGCCTCCCACTAAATATCACAGTATTACTAAACACTTTTTTTCCCCAGCTTTAAGCCATTTTTTTTCCTTTTCTTTTCTTTACTTTTTTTTTTTTTTTCTTTTCCTCTCTGGTGCTCTTTGTCTGAAATTGTCTGAGTTTTGGCCAATATTTGATTATTTCTATTTTTACCGCAAGCAAAAAAGGCATGATCCATGGACTAGGGTACACCCCCTCTTTTTCTTTCTTGGCTTTCAAAGCAACCATTTTCTCTATTAGATCACATTTGTTTGCTTTAGACTTCAGAAATAAATAGCAGATGACATTATGCTGCAGTTACTGTATGCATTTGCTTTATCCATTTTTGTATTTATTGCAATGAAAATTTACATGGATGAACGTTTCTCCATATGTTTACCCCCCCTCAATTTACTATACAGCCTGGAAATTATGCACCCTGTGGAGCAGTGAGGTTACGTGGAGGTAACCCCACAATGTTCCCAAAAACTGTGGTCAACTGTACATACCGTCCTTATGGTACTTAGGGGCCTGTCCTTACTTTATCTTGTTTCAATTCAAAATCTTTGTGAATTTGCCAGTATTCCCTTCACCCAGTCCTCCTTAAGGGGTGGGAAAGAAACAGCCCTGGGTTAGTATAAGTTGAAATATTGTATTTAAGCAATTCTCACAGGAACCCACGAGAAAACAATAAAAACCCCGAATAAACAAAGCTGAGACTTGCTGCTAGCACTCTTTGCACACAGCAAGCTGTAGAACCCTTCTCTGAAGAAACGGGAAAATAATAATAATAAAAACAAAAATCACAAAAAGCAAAACTCCCAGCACAGAACAACATCGTTGAGGAAGGATCCCAAGGAAAACCACCAATGGTGGTTCCAGTTATCCCTTGAACACAGTTTTCTGCCACAGCAGTTCTGAAAGCTTTGACTCAAAGCATTCAAAAAAGTATGGGAAGAACAACTGGGGTCCAACTGGTGGACAATTTTGCAGCAGCCAAACACCTGATTTCTCTCAGAGAAGATGTTGTTGTATGTGGCGGGGCACTGGCAGCATCTTCTTCACCCACCTCCCCACCTAGCACCCTCATAGCAGCCTCCAGGTCCAAGGCTTGTCCTTAGGGAAGGACTCTTTTCCCACTCCTCATGCAGCAAGAGTATAAAAGAAGGAGCTCATCTCAGACACCTCTCTTCAGTCCTGCTTTTGTACCTCCAGCAGAAGAGATGTGTCTCCCATAAGGGTTAAATAAGAGTGCTACAGTGAGAGCATCCTCGGGGCCCAGTCCAAACCGCAAATTTAATTCCTCCAAGAATACAGGCATGGAGCAGGCATGCATATTTCAAAACAAAAAGCAAAAATGCTACCAAGCAAAACATTTCCCTGCACGCACATGCTGCTCCGTGCGGGCAGGGAACAAACCACACAAGACAAACTCCAGCCATTGCGCTTAATGCCCGAGATCACAGCTATGAAAGCAGGGAGGAAGCTCCTTCAGATGATCCAATGATACACTGGAGCATCACCGCTAAGGTCTAATGGAAGAACACAAGGGCACTGCATCTCAGAAGTGTATTTAGATCAGAGGAAAAATAGTCTCCCTATAGAAAACCTAAGGACATACGATGAGTAACGTACTATGGAGTTGGACTTTGTGCAGTACGTGTTTGCATGCTGTAGGATCAGAATAATTTAGTTTTATAGCCATTATACAGATTGAGAGTTTTGTGGTGGAGGCAGAAATGAGGGGAGGGGAGGGTTCCACTCATTTTTGTTAGGATGCCTAATGACTTTGGTGTTAAAGAAATATAAATAACTACATCATCACGAGGTAGAGATTAGATCTAAAATATTCCTTGGAATGCGAAAAACAGATTCTTTGAAAGCTTTGGTTTGAAGCATGTGGAATAAGGCCATTATTTGACACACCGCCCAAAGAAGTGGCATTTCATGCAGGAAAAATTAATTCTATTGATCTCTGAGAGAGCAAAGATAACACTTTGCTCTTCAAGAAAAGAAACACATTACTATCTCATCTGGAGCAAGAAGGATTTCACTCTTTAATATGCACGTGAGAAGGCAAACAGTTCATCCTTAAAAGTTTGCTTGTTCCTCCACATAACAACTGGCAAGTTTCACAGAAAGATGATTTTGGTGTTGGTGAGGTTTGCTAGTGTTTGTTAGATTTTTTCCTCTTTTTTTAACAAAACCCCTAAAATTGGCAATATTACTTTTCTGCTAAGTGATCAGCGATCTGTTCAATATCACCTGCTACAGGCGAAAGTTGCCTTAGGATGCACTTGTTGAACTTTAACAGGTTGAATATTCCTTTTTCACTTCCCCCAGTGGGTCTGAGAGCAGGTGCCTGGCAAGTTGTCAAGCACTTACACTGGTTTTCCCAGGATGAGGAGTCATAGTAACTATCCTCATAGCCAAAGCTCTGATTAACATCTTCTTCGGAAATCTTAACACTAGCATTAATAAGCCTTTTAAAACCTGACCACCATGGATCCCCCCTCCCACCTCACTGGCAGTGAAATGCCAACCCACAGCGGGAAGATGCCCAAACCTTGGTTTTATTAGCACAGCATCCCAGATGTGCACTGTGGTGAAGACTTTCACTTGCATGTGAGAATGAAGGAGGACTGAAAGGCACAGCAGAGCCTCAACAGCTGAATACTCACCATAAAATCACGTTAAGGCTGCACTGCTGTACCTGGGATCAGCCTATTCGTTGTTGACATCTGCTGCTCTCTCTTCTTCATCCATGCGTTAAGAGAAGGTCAATTTTAAAAGCTCATCAACCCCTAGCTACATGACAAAGTATAACTACTGTCTCCAGGAGTAAGGTTGAATTTACAAGAGCATTTCCCAGGGAAACTGATGTTTCATTCTCTTAACCAATTGGCTACAACGGAAACACCATCAAGTCTCAAGTGTACTCTTAGACTGAGAGGGCTCTCATCGCCCTTATACTAGAGGATCTCACAACAGATAACATAGTTATCACCAATGTCACTTCAGTAAAAAAATGCTTTTATCCCCAGATGCATAAATCCATGAAAATATTCAGTACGAAACTCTGAGATCAGCAGTGGTGCCTATATACTTTTCAGGGGATCTGGACCTACATGATTTGATTAAAATCTTCCAAAATATCATTTGCAGGGTAGGAATTATAGAATGGTCCAGGCCAAAAGGGAAACCTAGGGTCATCTAGTCCGACCACACTGCAGTCAGCAGGGACACCCCCAAATAGACCAGGTTGCCCAGGGCCTCCTTGAGCCTCACCTTAGAATCATAGAATCATAGAATCATTTAGGTTGGAAGAGACCCCATGGATCATCAAGTCCAACCATCAGCCCTACTCTACAAGTTCTCCCCTACACTAGATCCCTCAACACCACATCTAATCTACTCTTAAACACAGTCAGGGAGGGTGACTCCACCACCTCCCTGGGCAGCTGATTCCACTGACTGACCACTCTCTCCGTGAAAAACTTTTTCCTAATGCCTAGCCTAAACCTACCCTGCTGCAGCTTGCAGCCAGTCCCTCTTGTCCTGTCGCTCATTGCCCGTGAGAAGAGACCAGCACCAANNNACCTTGAATATCTCCAGGGAAGGGGCATCAACCACATCCCTGGGCAACTGTTTCCACTGGTCCACCACTCTAAGAGTAAAGAACCTATTCCTAAAATCCAATCTAAATCTGTTCTTCTCCAGCTTGAAGCCATTGCACCTTGTCCTGTCACTGCAGGCCTTTGTAAACAGACCCTCCCCAGCCTTCCTGTAGGCCCCCTTCAGGTACTGGAAGGCTGCTCTTAGGTCTCCCCGGAGCCTCCTCTTCTCCAGGCTGAACAAGCCCAGCTCCCTCAGCCTGTCTTCATATCAAAGGTGCTCCAATTCCCTCATCATTTTTGTGGTCCTCCTCTGGACCCACTCCCTGAGGTCCATGTCCTTCCTCTATTGAGGGCTCCAGACCTGCACACACTTCATGTTTAATCTAAATAAACTAATCCTAAATCTCTCTAACACTAAGGTATCAATGCTGAAGACCTTCAAGCTTGATTTCTTTGCAGAAATATCTGGTAGGGCATCAGTTCTCCATCAATAAGAAATAACGATTTTAAACTATGTCTCTACCTGACAGATCTTAGGCTACCTCTAAACTGAAAATACCAGGTATATACATTGTACAGCCAACTGAAACATCATCTCTCAGCCATTCTGTTTGATGTCCAAATAGGATGCCAACACCCATTTTGCAGTTTATGAAGTCCTCAAAGAATCTGCTCCCAGTAGTGCTGGGAGACCTTTCAAACAAGGGCAAGGGCAAACAAACCTAAGTATAAAGCAAATCACTTTTTGTTGTACAAATGCAATGATATAAAGTAGCATGATTGATAGAATCATTACAAAATCAGCTTCAAAAAATAAAGCTGCTGCTCTGTGTTGGTTTTTCCCCCTTCTAAGTAAGTGAGCTGCAACAGACTATTCAGCTGTTTCTTCCTTCCCCCTCCACTTTGCTTTTTCTTTTTAAATCCCTTGGGGTAAAGCCAAGAATCTCAATGTGCCACAATCTCAATGTGCCACAATAACCACGTTTACTTATTTCCAACTCCTGTCTGTAGTATTATATCATATCATCTCAACCTGGCATCAACATGGTGCTCTTGGCCAATGAGCCCAGTAAGGATTCCAATCTGTTCCTCGTTATGTGATGCTTGGGAAATACGAGAGGGTGAAGAAAAAAAAAGGAAGGAGAGAAGGGGGTGCTAACTAGGGCAGCAGTGGACAGAACAAGAAATGGGAAGAAGTGAGTAATGACTGCAAAAGCGTGAAGGAGGAATGTGATGCCAGAAATAGTGAAAAATAAAGAAAGTGAAGCAAAGAGGGAATGGGATGGGTGGGAAGCAGAAAAGGGACAAGATGGACTCAGTCAGATAAAGGGGATATGAGAAGCCCTAAAGAAAACAAACCCTCCTGGATCAGAGTCCTGACCCTCCGTAAAGCATAGGCTTTCTGAATTCTTCTTCCTAGAGCATAATTCACTGATGGAATTGAAAAAACCCAACAAAAACAAATTTCAAGGCAGGTGAAAAGTGCTCCCACACCAACCCACTCCCAACAAGCCATCACTTCCTCTAATTGCAAGTGAATAATCAGGTTCCCCTTGGGCAAAATATTAGTGAAAAACCAGAACGAAGTAAGCGATGGAACACCTGCTTAATGAGTGGATTTGCCTTCCCAGAAAAGCTGGTGCATTATGCAGAACCACAGCAGAGTTTAGGTGTGGGCGTGAGCTTATACAGGCCATTAAGCATAATTTAATTACATTTAAATAATTAATAATTAAGCACATTTTAATTGCATACAGTTTCTATGTAGTGCAATACTTGTTGTGCACCTTGAAAAGCCCAACCCACAAGCACTCAGTGATGCCAAATCCCATTGTGCCCAGGTTATCTGTAGCCTCCTGTGCTTTCAGACACGGGGTGCAATCAGTCCAACACATGTTATTACTGCCTTCACAGCCCTGCCTCTCATTGGGCACAGAATGGGCACAGCTCCTGAAATAACACCGCCACTCAACAATGTACATTTTGCATTGTGGGCTGCCTAAAGATAAAGTCAGAGGTAACAAGATCCTGACTATAAACAGAGCCTAAATTGGCAGTCAGGTAAATGTATGCACATCACCCTGAAAGCCTGCTCCCTGGGATTGCCTAAACCTACAAGCATCTCCCAAGGGTTGCCCTCCTTGTGCACGGCTTCCTGCTCAGCACATGGATTCAAAGATCATTCATTCTTCAGGCACAAACCTCTTTTTTTTTTTCTCTCTCTTTTTTTTGGGGGGATACAATAAGGGAATCCAGATGCTTCATTCCATTTGCCTGCTGGAGTTCCATGTTTTCCACTAAGGCTTTATTTAGCTATCAAAAGTATGTAAGTATGGCTCTTGTCCCTGTGCTTCAAAGTCTCCCAAAGATTTTGGAAGCAGCTCCTTGCTGGGTTTGCCATATACGCTTTGTGTGACGGTGTGATTAATGCGGGTTTCCTTGGAACTAGCTCAGGTTGGTTTCCACATCTCACAGCCAATTAATCAAGAAGCAGAAGCAGCCCCTTCAGGCCAGAGTCTGATACATACAGGAGATCCTGAGCAGGGTGTAAGGGAAGGGCACTGAGAGATTCCTGAGGCATCTGCCTCCAAGGCAGTGGCTAATTCAACTCCTTTTGGACACCGTCACGCTTGTCATGCCAGCTGTGCCCACACACAATGAGGCTCCAGGTCAATTAGATGATGTCAAACCCCAAGAAAACCACAAAGTAAGGGCATCTCTCCACCAATGTACACACAAGCAAGATAGAAATCAAGGGAAGGGACATGATGTACAATTTGGGAAGAAGTATGGTAAGCATTTGCTATTAAATTCATAATGTTTAAGTTCAGAAAGCCCCATCAAATAACGTATATTCATCTGTACATCACAGGTAAACATACATCTCCCAGCCAATCCTGTAAAGAGGCCAGTAATTTGTTTTTCACTGGAGCATTGTTTTAGCCCAACAAAACTAGAGTCGGCAAGACAGTCAGCCTTAATTTGAGAAGAGGGAGAAAAACCTAGCACCTTCAAAGATAATTTGTTCCAATGGATTGTAAGTCTGTGAAAAATGTGAATCGCTTCCCATGAGAATTTGTCGGCTCCAGCTTTCAGACACCTCTTCATGCTATGCTTTTCTCCACCAGATTGAAGAGCACTTTAGTGCTTAATGTTTTCTCTCCTTGAAGGTCCTTAATGCTTGCAGTAAAGAACTAGCCATTTCAGACAATTTTCCTTTCAAAGCCTGTTATTTCAGAGTAACTGCATTCCAAAGTTAAAAATCACAAGAAGTGTCTAGACTAGTGTATTCCTTCTGATAATATGCTTACTATGCAGGATTACTGGCTAAAGCTCGATTTAGCTGGTCAACTGTATAATATGTCTTGTTTATTTAATGCTATTTCCAAAGGCTTTACAAATTGCCTATATAAAGAAGCCTGTCCGTCACTGAAATTGTCCTCCTCTTCACTGCAAATTGGACGCTGAGTGAGGCTGAGCAACACTCTGTAGCAAGGGAGTGCAGGCAAATGCCAGGCTACAGCCTGTCCAAATCACAGACCGCCTCTGCCTGATGCGACCGGGGACATTTATACATTGCTTTTCTAGGCATCTCCTTGAATAAACGTTAACTATCGGAGAGGTTATTATATTCCATCGCAACAACAGTCCAAAACCAAGCTGATATTTTAACCTTTATGCTTACCACTCCTACACAAGAAAAGATTTTGTTGATTGCCAGCTTACATGGTAAATAGCAGTTGTGCTATGCAGGCACATGCACAAACCCACACTTCTTAGAGCTGGGGTTTGTACCACCACCTGGTGTTATGGTTGCCTGAAAATGCCTTATACACACTGTTTTCAACGGCTTACTTGCTACTTGTCCAAACTGTAACCTGTAACTGGCTGAGATTTTCCAGGCCAGACTGCCTGCATCGTGGTGAGCACCTTTGAATTTTATTGAAGACAGAACAGCTATTTCATTACAACTGATAATGAACCAAATCTGTCTGAAAATTTCTACTGCCCATGTTGTTTGGAAGATGGACTTTGAATTGGCATGAGAGAAGCCTTCGTGTCAGAGATATATTTGACTTTTTTTTCTGTGTTAAAATGCTGTCCAATCTCTCTCCCAAATTACAAGCCTTCAAAAAGCTGTCACTCGGAAATGTTTGCTGCTCGCTTCCTAAAAGCTCAGAACTGATCTCTGCGATATCCCTGCACTACAGGTGTGATCAACTCCGTATCAATTAGGACACCTCACCCTATTGCTGTTATTAGCTGTACCAGGCTTTGCTACCTGTTCATCCCAGAGCTGAGTGCAGGCACGGGGCACACTGGTGCTCTCAGCAGTCTCCCAGGACAGTGAGAAACATTTCAAAAAACATACCTTTAGAAAAAAATTTAAAAATTAAACCTGCAAGTGAGGATGGGGCTGGGGTAGGCAGAAAGTAGGGAGCAGAGGTTGTGTAAAGGATGATGGGACTGGGACTGTAAGTACAGGAGGAAGCTGGGGCTCCCACAAAAACAAGAATGCGGTTTTCTGGACATTGGAGAAAAAGAGGTCTGTGACTGCAAGCCAAGGAAGGAAAAGGGTACAGTTATACAGTCCATCAGGGAAGACCCTGGAAAGCAACGAACATCCCAGCCAGAAGGATGGGACTGGAACAGAAGACTTACAGGTCAAAGTAGAGATCACTAGGCTGAAAGAAATGAGCTGGAAGAGAGGACATAGAGGGGGAGAGGGTGAAAAAAGAGTTATACCAGGGATAGTCAGAAAAAGCTTGTGCCTAACAAGCTCTCATTTAGAGCCTAAAGTGAGAAAATTCCTGAATCTCATTATTTCTAGGAAAAGAATTGTGAAGCCCAATGGAAATGCAGGTTGCATCCATGCCTAATGCAAAACAGTCTGTTAATAAATGGATTTGCCATATATCACCGCCACACAAGGGTATTTCTTTTATGTTTTTCTTTTCAAACCAAGGAAATCAAATGTTGAAAACTCTGCCAAAACAACAAAATCCCTATTGCAAAGTCAAGTGCTGGAAAACAAAAGTTAACTACCAACTTATTTTGACCCTGACCTCTTCCTACCATGAACAATGTCTCCTTGCCTGCAGATGATGAGTCTGCTTTCAGATTGGACCACAGAGCTGCAAGGGTTTGTTAACCATGAGGATGCTCATGCCACTCGCTGCAGAAGCTGGCAGCAGGCAGGGAAGAGGAAGGAAGTTAGAAGAACATAAATTCAGTTGTTCTGCTCCACAGGACACTGCATCCCAACCTTTCTTCTGCTGTAGACATGTCCTCTGAACCAAAAGCTTCACAGGCAGCTTCTACCACACACCCCACATCTCCTGCCTACCCTGGCACCTCCAGATGTGGTGGTCCTCACCAGCCAGAGCCATCACCAGCTTTTCCCAACACATATCCAAAGCTTTCTAGAGCTATGTGTTTAGACAAGACAGACCCCTGAAAATAATCTGCAGAAAGAAGCCTTTGGGGAGGTTAATCATTCCCCATTCAAACCTTTTCCATAAACTTTAAATAATAACACCAGACTTGGAATAAGGAGAAGGAAAATGTTAAGCAGTCATTCAAAACCCAAGCACCAATCAAGGAGGGAAAAGCATAAGGTAAGCTGCTAACAGCAAAAATGATTATGTGATTTGTTTAATTCAAACTCGCCCATATCAGAGTGTACAAGGGAGGCAGGGTAAAACAGGCATCCTTCACCACACCACTACTTAACTCTCCTATGAAGACTGGCTGAGGGAGCTGGGCTTGTTCAGCCTGGAGAAGAGAAGGCTCTGGGGAGACCTTATAGCAGCCTTCCAGTATCTGAAGGAAGCCTACAGGAGAGGCTGGAAATGGAGTCTTTGTCAGGAAGTGTAGTGACAGGACAAGGGGAAAGAGCTTTAAATTACAAGAGGGGATATTTAGATTAGATACAAGAAAGAAATTCTTTCCTGTGAGGGTGGTGAGGCACTGGAACAGGTTGCCCAGGGAAGCTGTGGATGCCCCATCCCTGGGAGTGTTCAAGGCCAGGCTGGATGGGGCTTTGAGCAACCTGCTCAAACCCAGCTTGCTCTAGGGGGAGGGTTTGGAACTAGATGATCTTCAAGGTTCCTTCCAACTCTAACCATTCTATGATTGTTTTGAAATTTACCTGCCCAAATCCAGCCACAAGTTGTGTTTGCTTTTACTATGAAATCTTGCTTTCTAACAGGAAAGCAGAATTATCTGATAGAAAACGCGGCTAATGTAGCACGAGCAAGTTATTAAATGGAGCCCAACTGGGCACATGATGAGCAATCCTGAAAACACAATTCAAGGGGGTAAAACACCACCACGCAACTGAGCATAATAACCTGCTTGCAAGGTTTAAAGACTGTGTGGGATAGAAATAATTTTAAATCAATTGAGTTACTGTTTCTTGGCAATTTGATAGAAAGGAGAAACAGTGTAATTGGCAATCAAGTACTCCTTTGGGAGCTTCCAAACAGCCAGCTGGATTTGTAAATGCATGTTAATCTGTCGGGGCCAAATCCTGCAAGTGCTTAAAACAGTGGGGTAAATTGCATGCTGGGTGTAAATTACTCCAAACAGGGATGTAAGCGGTAACGGAGTACAACTTGCATGTCAAAGGAACGCTGCTTTTGTCCCTAACAGTAAATACAAACCTGCTTTCACTCCCCTGCCAAAACACAGAGTTCATTGAATGTAATCAAGCACAGATCTACTCACCCTTCACTTGCTCAGCAGTAACCAAATATAGCTCAGGGACGAATATGCACTCTGCATGATTAATTAGCTGGCTTCTTTATCTAACTTGCCCCCAACCTTTATATGCTTAATAATATCTATTTATTAAATCAATGTATTTATGTATAAAACCAAGTCCATTAGTTTATTTTAAGTCACTATATATAGACTGGATTTCATTGCAGGTTCAAACAATGTGGGCAAACCTTAGCAGTCAGCTGGATGGAGGACCTGGGAGGAGTCAGGGGGACATAGATGCTGACCTCCACCTGAAAGGACATGCATTGCTACAGTCCTTTATGGATTGTTTCAGGGTCTGCTTCGAAAATAATAATATTCAAACTGAGCTGATAACCTTCCTGCATTCCTGCAAATAATTTCCTTCTAATATTCATTCTCTCTACTTGGCGAACACAAAATTTACCTAATGTCTGTGCTGCAAAGCAAGATGACTAGAAGTGACCTTTCTTGCTTACTGATCAGAGCGTTTAGATGAAGACATTCAAATAGAAATTATCTTCAAATGGAAAGATGCTTCTTGCCTGTAACTGCTTCTCAAAACCATCCATCTCAAGTACCCAACTTAGGAGTGACGGCATTGGCTTCTACAGAAGCCTTTCTCTATTCGTTATGGCAAGATCTCAGGTGATTATCTAAGTTCCAACATTTAACTTTCAGATGGCTAAAGCCCACCCCATCCTGGCATGCCCCTGAAGGAAGGGCAGACTTTCCCCAGGGGATCTCTGAAGAGCTTCACTTTGGCAGATTATTGAGAGAGGGCAGCTCTAACAAGTATTGAAGGTTGCTGTTGTTTTTGTATCCATTTATCTCCTCCAAACTGTCCTGAAAAGGGGAAACTGTGCTGAATCCTAGTCCTATTGCTGTCTCTTGAGAGGTGTTTGAAGTCACTCATTAAAACCAGACCTTGTAGCTGTAGGGATATCCTGCAAATAAACACTCCAATGCTGCTTGAGCGGCTGTGGGACACCAAACGGCCAAGCCAGGCCAGCACCTTCTGAACGCCCTAGACAGTCTGATATCCCACTTAACCCTGCACTGGACACCAGTGGTTTCTATGGGTCTTGCAAGCTAATGTGGGCTAACTATGAGCAGTTTAGGGAATGTGCACAGCAGACAACTACCACGGGACTGGTACTTCATAAGCAACACAAAAGGTGGGGAAGAATAAATTCTTCCCAGGTGAAGAATAAATATAACATTTATCATGTTCCATGCATTTCTTCCCCGGTAAAAGACACAGCTCCAAGAGAATAAATTTTCTCTGACCTCGTAATATGCAGGTCTTCATGTTAAACAAGGCAAATTGAAATTCTACACCTGCAAAATAATTCCTGAAGAAAAAAAAAGACACCACACAACAAACCCCCAGGTTCCACATCCTCTGAAGAAAGCAAAATCATGTTGTCCGTGTCAATTCCAAAGTTTTAGAGGGAAATTAGCTGCCTCCAGGTGTAGCAATTCAGCAACAGGGAAAATGATGATGACTTCTGTTATTCCCAAGCCATCGGAGAAAGATTACTTCATGCTGCATCTGGCCTGGGACTGTTATCTGAATGTCTCTCAAGGAAAGTGCTGTAACATTCACAACAAGCGTTTTCGAAGTAAAACAGACTAAACAGTAGAAAATATAACGGGAAGTAAAATACAGCACTTTTTCCCCAGAGATGTCTCTATTACAGCCTTCAGTAGTGCAAAATACCACAGGATTACTTCCTTTCTCCTGGTTATGATTAAATGCTAATTTGGAAAGATATACCATAAAAAGAAGAAACCTTAAGAGCTGACAAAAGACTCCAATGGTCCTAAAGCCCAGTCCAAATCCCATCGCAATTGATACAAGCTTCTGGCTTCCTTTGTTTACACTTTCTTATTTGCTACCTTTGTACCTTTTCCTAAATTTCTTTGCTGGCAAGCCTCCAAACTATCTCATCTGATCCCACAGCTCACTAACTCTCCCAACCACTCTTGCTTTACCTCACCTTTCCCTGTAGCTAAAAGGTCAGGTGAGTCGATGTCCCCCAGCCGGCCAGAAGCAGGGCTGCAGGAGCAGTATCAGGGGGGGATCCCTGTTTTCTTGAAGAGGGACCCAGATGTGGGTGCTCAGGCACAGCCCAGCCGGTCCCTGCTTTTGTGCAACCATTCATAGAATCATAGAATCATCTAGGTTGAAAGAGACCTTTAAGATCATCTAGTCCAGTCATCAACCTAACTCTGACAACAAAAAAATCACTAAACCATGTCCCCAAGCACCATGTCAACCTGTCTTTTGAATACCTCCAGGGATGATGCCTCAACTACTTCCCTGGGCAGCCTACTCCAATGCTTGTTATCCCCTTCTGTGTAAATATTCTTCCTAATATCCAACCTGAACCTCCCTTGGTGCAATTTGAGGCTGTTTCCTCTTGTCCCATCACCTGTGACTTGGGAGAAGAGACCAACTCCCACCTATGTACACCCTCCTTTCAGGGTAGTTGTAGAGAGTGAGAGGGTCTCCCCTCAGACTCCTTTTCTCCAGGCCAAACAACCCCAGCTTCTTCAGCCACTCCTCATAAGACTTGTGCTCCAGACCCCTCACCAGCTTCATTGCCCTTCCCTGGACCTGCACCTCAATGTCTTTTTTGTGGTAAGGGGCTCAAAACTGGACACAGTACTTGAGGTAGGGCCTCACCAGTGCCGAGTACAGGAGGACAATCACCTCTCAAGTGGTCCTACTCACCACACTGTTCCTGATACATGGTTCAACCAGCCACTTCACAGGGATGCAACCATCAAGCAGACAGTGAGATGCATCCCCTGGCCTCTGTCGAGCAAGGTATAAACCATCAGGCATTTGAGGTTTGGGATGGAAAGTAGGGAAATTCACTTTTTCACCCTACGAAGGTATAGATACTTCTAAAGACTGAACCCTACATGGTTCTATTACACCAAAACACAAAACCCAGATGTCTCCCGAGATGGAGCAAGAGAAGAGCTTCCCAAAAGACATGGGATGTGAAGGGAGAGGGATAAGACAGTTTATTTTTGGCTATGACTAATACAGTTTTCAGAACAAGTGCTTCACACCCAACTTGAAAGAGGAAGAAAAAAAATAATAGTCATTTGTCTCTATTAAGAATCATAAATACAATACTTCAGCCTTCTCTTTGACTAATGCTGTGATTAAAAGGCATTTAAAAAGAGCAGGGGTTTTACATTTGAACCAGAACAGCAGGGATGGAAATCATCTTATTTTAGCTGTTTCAAGATTAGGAATTCTATTGCAAGGTAATAATTTCAGTTCCCATTATAATACCTGAAGAAAGAGGCCCTCCATGTGGGCCTGCAGAACACAACTTTTTGACTTACATTATTAAAATGCTATGAATACTGTTGCTGCTAACCAAAGAAATGCGAGTGTGAAACAAAGACTCTCCTCTCAGTATGGCAGTTATTCCTCTCCAGAGACTATATGATGTTCACTCATAGGAAGCTGTATGCTGTGAAGAAACTGGAAAAAATTTGGAATTTTACTCCAAAAATATTTTGCAGCAGGACACACCTTTTCCTATGTATCATTCTTTTCTCTTTTCCTTTCATTCCTTCCTCTTTTTTTATTTCTTTCTAATAAAACTGAACCTACCTCAATGCATTCAGAATTCTGATGTTAAAAAAATTAAAAATAACTAGAATTCTCTATTTTAGAGCTTCAGAATGAAAAATTCAGTTTCACAGTTCATTGCAAAAGTTCAGCTTAAAAAGTAACGCTAACTGTAACATAAAAAATTAAACACCTGACCTGCTGAGAAAATCTTGTCCCGTATTTGCTGTACTCTTCATTTGTGAAAATGTTCACTTTGTGCTTTTAAGATTAATTCAAGAAGTAAGAGCCTTCAAAGTATCAAAGATACACCTGGGTGAGACCATTTCTACCAAGAAGACACATCTGTGGCTACTAGCAACTACACTTTGGGGCAAAATTAAATGTGGGTAATCAATATTCTTGTTATTCGCTTGGCTTTCCATTTCTAGAAACTTCAGCAGAGGGATCAAATAACAATAAAAACTAAAAAAGCTCCTTCCCTTGTCTAATAGGATGTACCTGAGCAATCTCTGAACTCAGCCTTTCACTGTACGATGCCAAATGAGCTGTGAAATTGTTTACCTTAATGGACAGTGCTAGTTTCTCTTAGAAATAGAAGGAAATTTATTGGGTAATTTAAACCAAAAGCACTGGATTTTATTCATTTTTAGTGAAATAGTTTCTGTCGTTTCTCTGTTCACATGGCCGATAGTTCACTAGGGAATTCACGGAACTTGAGCAGTCACATCTGTGCTTCTGCCACGCGCAGGCAGCGCCCGTCCAAACCGCTGTGCTTGGGGTAAGACGGGGTCACCAAACCCTCGGCACTGACAGCTACCAACATAGACAGCACACCCTGCTAAATGGAATACTGGGCATAGCCTCTGGATTTTAATTTCTGAAGCAAGAATTGTCATTTTTCAGTGGTCACGCAATTTTACAGACTTAAATCTTCAACCACAAAAATAAAACCAGAAAGCAAGTAAACATAAAATGCAAAAATCCAAATGGAAATATCACCATGTTTTCATCTGAGCAGGATTAGACCCAAAATATCTCCAGTTTACCAGACTTCTTCAAGGACAATATACCAACCTCCCTACATAAACATATGGAATAATGTCCTCTTTTGAACACTGCACCTGCACAGCAGAAGTCACACGTTGGTCTAGGAACCAGAAGCAGAGTTATGTCAGTGACAAATGGGGTTACAAGCCATCCAGAATTCCATCTCATTTGATGTTTAGGTTATTATTAAAGTAACATAAGGCCACAACAGAAGATAATTCAGAAACCATTGCATGAAACTCTGAAGCACAAGATCCAATATCTCTTCCAAAATTGTTAACATCAATAATGATAAATCTTCATTGCCTTAAAAAAATCACTTTTAAAATACAGGATACCTTCAAATCACTTCCCGCAAGTTATCAAGCTTGTATCAGATGGCAACGTTATCAGCCCAGGGCTATAAATGAAAAAGTCTGTTTCCACACACAACGCCATAAGCCCTTACATATTTCTTCAAATTTCTCTTTGGAAAATGCTGCCAGAATTAATCCTGCAGCACAAGACCAGTATGTGGCATGTGAGGAGGAAACATCCACCATGTATCCAGGCACCTCTCTTGAACTTCCAAAGCAGAGAGCTGCAGCATTTGGGCTCTTCTTTATTTCATTTTATTTTTTGAAGGAACACAAGAGGAAAAGAAATTTGAAATTGCTAAAACTGCTATAAATACCAGATGGAGAAAATAAGGCAAGCTGTAAAAGATGTAGAGTAGAAACTGAAAACAGGGAAAACTCCAGGATAAATGATTCTATGATTCTCCACCCCCCCTAACTGTCCAACATTACAGAAATACAGGAATCCAGGAACCTCCCAGCATGAAAAATAATGAAAACAGAGAGCAGTTGAATTTCAGTATAATGTAAATGCCACAAATGATACTCTCCAACTTCTAAATAAATAAGTTCAAATCCAAAGAAAATTAGAAGGGAAGAGTTAAAGCTCTCTGCTATTTATTCTCATATAATTTATACAAACAATTTACAGAACGTGTCCAAGTTGTACTACAAGCTTTGCGTTTAAATCCATCTTCCTTTCAAATTAAAAGGAAATAACATACTTCGACTTCAAATGCATTTAAATTAGGGTCTTAACCTGAAATCTGCTATGGAAAAAAATGCAAGGCCTTATCTTGAAATCTGCTAGAATAAAAGCTCCTCTTTCCAGCTCAGAAAATTCAGATATGATTCTGGGTGAAAGAGGAGGTGAGAGAGAAGATTCACTTTCTCCACTCCAAGGAGATAAAACCATAACACAAATCCTTTTTCAGCAAAAAAGTGAAGTTCCTATTAAAAAGAGTGAAATTACCTGTATGTCATCACTGAACATCTCTGTACTGAAACTATAATTTTTTCTATAAACTTAGAAATGTAAAACCGTTGCTACGTTTTGCAAGATTAACAACTCAAAAAGCCGACAGTGTGCTTAAAATTATAGAAAAATATAAAAAAAATACAATGAAGAAGAAGAAGTAAGGTCCATTCAAATCTGATGGCAACAAATCCAGGAGCACAACAGGAAAGTTTACAGGACCTAAACATGGAGCTGGTGAGAGAAGCAGTTGTCCCTTGACTTGATTAACTCAGGGTTGACTGACAGATGTGCATCATTCCTATATTCTATCTTCAACTCAGAGCCCAGCTAGGCTCCCCTCCATGGACATACTGCATTTTACCTGGTCGATGTGACTTGGCCACAGCAAAATAAATGCATATTAATTAAAACTGCAGACCATAGACCCTAAAAGCAAGAAAGCAAAAGATTCTGGGGTCTGTTTTCTTAATGAAAGAGGCAAATGTTTAGCAACAAAATCAGTGGCATTTTCTGCAGTCCTGGAAGTCACTTTGTATTTCACACTTAATTTCTATCCAACTATCCCTATATATCTGAAAGTTCAGTGTCTCGTCTAGTCTGGTCTGACAGACTTGCTGTGCAGCCAGTGGAGAGCATCAGCCATTTCCACAGGGCAAACCACCCGCAGCAGAGCAGAAGGGCCTGTTGTGGTGGAAGTTCAAATGACTAGATTAGAAGGAACACATGATTTCTAGACAGCCAACATCAGGTTAAACATGAGCTATACCATCTGACTGGCAAAACAAAATGCCAGCAAGTGAATCAAATACATAATCCAGACCAGGCTGCAAATAAACCTCTTCTTGATGCACTCTTGCTCCCACAGCCGGGCAGGGCTCTGGTCTCTCCTGCCCTATGGGGTTGAGACCAACCCTGAACCCAACACATAGATGTTAACATCAGGTATCCGAAGCTTATGCAAGATAGAAACATTGCATAAGAACAATGTGTTCTGACACTTCTACCACTGTGAAGAAATTTTCTAGTAAATACGCCAATTCAGAGCAAATTCTCATAAAAAATAATCCAGCTGCTGATTAAAAATGAAAACTCTCATTACAGGCATCACAAGTCAGCTTTCCAGTTCAATATTATCTTTACAACCATTTCTGCTTTCCTTTGCAAGCATTACACTTCACAGCAATCATTACCTGTAGTTTATTCCTATACATAACTTAGGGAAACAGCCAATTTGCAAAACTGAAAGTCCTCACACTTGCAGTTTTTCTCAATCGTAAACCAAGTGTATGTAATTTTATAAACATGTTTTATTAGCTTGGCTAAAATAGTTGGGCTGTAGCACTGACACTAAAATTTCTAGGAATGCATTTCAGAAATATCTCTCTTCATTTGTTTGAAAGTTTGCCCTATCACCAACTATATTTTGAATAATCCTCTATACCATGTACCTGCCTTCAACTCCACCTTTTGCTATATTTCTACCTAAATTAATACCAACTTAAGATATCTTTTAAATGTTACCAAAATAAAAAAAGCATCTTCACAGTCTGAAAGTTTATGCAATTTTCTGATGTGCTCTGAAATACACATTGCTGTATATATTGAAAAATCAGCCCTTAAAATCACTGTGTATTTTCTCTATTCCTTTCTTCAGGCCTCTGCTCCCCATCTGCAATATATTAATAACATTAACATCAAGGATGGAGTCCAAGTCCAGACTCAGATTCCTAAATGTAGGTGTCTCCATATAAGCCAAACACCTACTCTCCCCTCATGCTCAACGAACGGTCAAAATATCAGTTCCCTCTACACTGGCATCTAAAGCCATTTAGGGTTCCTCAGCATAACTGAGACATCCTCAAGGGACTGACAGATGTGACAGAAATTATGCACAGACCAATACTCCTCTGCAGTTATAGCAGAAGACCAGATAGACAATGCTGGGCCATAGAAAGTGCCCCTGGTGGCCCTTCAGCTGAGCAAATGAAGGTTCTTACTCAGAAACCCCTGAGAGTGAGCCCACATGTCCACACTTCCAAGACTCAACCTGGGGCTGAATCCTATACCTAATTTCCACAGCCAGCTAAGGTCGTGATGAAGAAAAATCAAGACACAGTAAGGAGTGAAGAGTCTCAAAGGAATCCCAGTTAACTATCATGGAATTTATCCTGTTGAAGAAGCTCCTTAAGGGTGTTTAAAAATAGTGAATTGGGACACAATAAATGAGTGACAAAGGAAAAGCAAAGCAATGAAGAGCCCCCAAGAAACTGTGATTTGAATAATCAAAATCATACAAAAATACGACACCTATGAATAGTAATGATTGTGTAATTATAGACTGCCTGATAACGCAAACAGAGTGGACACAACGGATTCGCACGGACGTTTCCCTGAGTTTTCTCACTTTGCAACCTTGATCATACTCTTTCAATGCACTTTCAGTGTACAATATTCCAAGCACAGTCATGAGTATATGAATACTAAAGGGTGAAGTTTTCAAAGACACTCAGTGTTGGATTAACATTTCTCTCCCTGAAGACCAGGGTAATTTCTTTATGCTTCTGACATCTTCCTCCCCCTCCTCCCCTCCGCAGCTCGAGATTTATAACGTAATTTTATACAGCCTTACTTTTTCTTCTTCAAATCATTCCTGCAGCTTTATGAATTATGTCCATAACATCATGTTCTGAATACCTATTTTAAGGAGTTTCTTTTGTCCTAATAGTTCATACGAAAAACTGTCTTGATGCTGGCATCACACCAACAGAATCCACATTCAGTTACTCCATTAAGGAAAAACATGAGTACTTTTGCATATGCCCTACCCTACGATATAAACTAGCACATAGCGGTGAAATACTGTCATTATTTTACAGCACTGATCTAATTTTCTACTGAATTCCCTAAAATGAAGGGCGTTTTTCAGAGGAAAAAATACGAGGACTCAAACTAAAAAAATATACTTTGGTGGGACTAGATGATCTTTCAAGGTCCCTTCCAATCCCTGATATTCTGTGATTCTGTGATTCTCTGTGACTTAAATCTTTTTTTAAAAAAATATTTTATTTCCTATGTTATTAAATAACACTGAATGACAAGAGCTTTACAAGCTGAATGAATCCAGGATGTGTTTCCTGACTGTAAAGAATCAGAGAGATATAACGTGGCAAGAGGCTGGTATTGTGCTCATTAGATCACTAAGCAGCAGCGCTTATAAACAGAATATTTAACTAGACTCTACAAAGATATTCAAATGTAGCTGCCAGAATGTACCTTGAATTTTTCCACCTAATACAAAAATGCAAGAGATGAGAAATTATCTCCCTTTAAAGTATAAAGTTCAAGGTGAATTTTACCTGATTAACTCACTTTGTTATTAATTATATTCAATAAAAATCCCAAATATGGCATGCCATCCTTTATTAGCATTTCTGCAGAAATAAGAACCATGCTTATCATTCAGCCAATAAAATTTAGTCAGAATTAATGAAATATCAAAGAGTAATCACATAGCGGAGGAAGCAGTTGAGTTCAAATCATGACACTGAAAGTTAAAAAAAACAGTGTATCTTCGTAGGGTTTATAAAGAACATGAGGAAAATTATTTATATATACATACTATCCCACTACATGCTCTGTATGTACTGCGTGCTACACAAATAGTAATTTCATAAGAAGCACTTAAGATATTTTAAGGGGGAAAATGTTTGCTTATGAGTGAGAAGACATCAGGAAAATGGTTTATTACTCTCCATCCAGTTTCAGCTGGACTTCAGTTTTTGATTTAGTCATGCAACTCTTACCATATGGTGGAATTATCTGCAATTTGCCAAGAAATGGCCTAGACAGTATTTGTCTGTGTACTCACTCCAGTTTCAGCACTCACATTAACCACCACCACACCTTTTCAGCAGAGAAGACAGATTTGCATTAGCATGGAAAGTATTCATTCTGGACATTAACGGTGAAGTGCTCTGATTAGCTGAGGGAACCTGGCATCTCTGCTGCTTTGCCAAACTTTTGGGGTGTAAGTAAAGAACTACAGTCTTCGCAGCTGTCTTCTTACAATAACACAGGCATGAACATTATAAATATTCCATACAAAACTATACTTCCGTGTAAATGGAAAATTAAATTTGTTTCAAACATTTATTATTTTTTTTAAGATTGAAAGAATTAGTCCCTGAGAAGAAATGTTCTCAGTAGAAGCATGGTATAACTCTCTTCTACCACTACAGAGGAAGAAAGACTTCCCCAGCTATTTGGGTGGAAGAAGTAATAAAGACACACTTCACAATTTAGCAAGAATGAATGCCCACTTAATACAAAAGCATTGCCAAATCTGTGACTTAACAGAAAGCTATAGCAGGTATTAATTTGATGACATCTGTACACAAGGAGGAATCCATTTGTGACCCAAATGTCATGAAAATCAGCATAATTACCCACTTTGTGATTTGGGTGATTTTTTTTATTAAATCAGGAGTTCAGAGTGTGACTACAGTTTCATCATTTGACTACCTTCATCTCATAGTAAGCGTTGCCTTCCAGCTAAATCCGGAGAACAATGCTGAAAGTTAAATACATATGCACAAACTACGAGACATATAAAAGACACTAAATGCTGAAATATGCCATTTTTCAAGTTTGAGAACTGGTAGTCAACCAGAAAGTACCACGAAGCTAGCAAATTCTACCATGTTCCTGGAATATAAGAAATAGATACCTCAGACAGGGAGAATGGTACCCTCAAAGGACCAATGACACCAGCAGGAGAAACACTAAGAAACCCCACCCTGTCCCTGTCCCTCCTAGGGGAATGAGACAATGGTTGCC